>JAZEWU010000028.1:1546773-1592872 GCA_036362915.1 Geotria australis | reverse complement strand
CCCCCCCCACACGCCCCCCCCTCGCCCCCCATCCCCACACTGACGCAGTGTTACTGAGGGGCGGGCGATTCCTCGCCCACTTTGCTGGCTCTCTGAGATTTTCTCAGCTGCTCCTCCTCCTTCTTGCGAAGCTTCTCCCGCTGCCTCTCCATCTTCTCCTGCAGCTTGCGCTCCTTCTCCATCACCGTCCTCATCTCCTTGAGCCTCTTCTTGATGCCGGAGCGCTCCGCGAGGTTCGTGACGCCCAGCGCCTGCGGGAGGTCGACGGGAGGCCGACGGGACACGAACGGGAGACGGTTCACAACACGCGGCGCATCTTGGCCTAACTTCGTGCCGAGAAACTACAAGAATAACCAGGCGCAAACTTGGACGGTTAAACTGTGAAGTTCAAAAATAACTCGCGGTAGGCCGGTTAAATAATTCAGCTAGTTAATTTTAAATTCCTGTTTTGGTCTTGCGCGTCGCACACCCTTGATAGCTTACGCGGCAAACGCACATTCGACGCGTAAACAAAACGACACTGAATGGCGGCGGTGCCGTAACGGAGGCCCTGGCGGCGGTGGCCAACCTTGAGCTTGGTGCTGTCGAGCTGCAGCAGTTGCTTGCCGTCGACGCCCTGCGTCGTGAAGGCCTCCGCGTGCTGCTCCAGGCCGAGCAGCTTGAGCCACTGCGACACCTGCTCGGGCGTCCACTCGGGCACGGCGCCCGACGGCCACTGCTGCTGCTTCGCGGGCGACTGCAGCGCTTCCTCGGAGCCCTGCGACAGCGCGCGGCCACGGTTTCACTCCGTGAGTCCCGCGGCAACGAACCGACCGAGGAACTGAGCGCGATCAAGACATCTGTTCGCATCCACCGCAGCCGGTGACGGTGCGAAAATAACCTACCGCGAGAGTAGCTGTGCCGAATTGCGGTCCGCTGGATAGGCCACGATTACGTCAAACTCGGTCGTAAAAAAGAAAACCAGGCTCAGCTGCTAACGACCCATTGGCGAGTTTGGACCTCTACGAAAGGGATGCTTTCACAGCAGGATGTGATTGTGAGCCGACGGCCGAGGTGACGGTGAAGTCTGAGGTTTGGCGGCAGACGTGCAACACCATCAGCTACAAGGCTCTTGGTTTTTAAATTTGTGGTACGGAGGAGGGATTTGTTAAATTTGTTAAAAATACTTGCTAGAAGCCATTTTATTACCTCATACTGTGACACGGCAACAATAATGAACGCAATTATATTTTATACAAACGATTTTAAATGGGTTTTTTTTGTACAGCTTGTATATACGATTTTACTTGAATTAATGAATCGCAATACAATGCCATAGCATTACTGGCTAGGTTACATTTAATTGAATCATAAATGAACTTGTGGAAGCCATGCAATGGGCTGCATTATCCTGGTGGAAAGGAAACCGCAAATGAAGGGGTACAAACGCTCATTCACAAGCAGGAGGGATATGGAATGTTACAGAGACGTACTGATGTGGGTTTTCACGGCGCGATACATGAGCATTGCTTTGCTAAGCTGCTCTTTCGGGATAGCCGTGTCGAGCGCTCCCCCTCTCTCCTTTGCGACGTATCGCCTCCCACGTTGGAGGCGTCCACAGGCGAAACGTTGCGAAGGAAAGCTGGGGAACGCTCGACACGGCTATCGCGAAAGAACAACTTTGGAAAGCAATTCTGTTGCAGAGACGTCATTACAGTCACAGGCATGCCCAAGATATGATGCACGACGCACCAGCATCACACGGCAGGATTCTCAAGAGTGAACAGGTCCACTGATTAGGAGCAGCAGCAAGAATAGGTCCACGGAGCGGCGTTTCTCAACGTATTAATATTGCACACTGTGTAAGTTGCGGCGCACTATTTACACGACGAACGCTACCCCTCAAGTAACCAGTGACGTGGTGTGATACAGTATCTCGATGCGAATGCGATCATCCGCCAATAAGCCGGGGTTCTGGCCTCTCCCGACGCGGCGACGCTCGCCTTTGATTACGGGCACCGGAGAGCGGCGCTCCACTGCGACCCCCGCGTGAACTCCGGCGCCGTGCACTGCCACGCACTCTGCTCCAGTTACGGGGCGGTCGCGGTCGTCGGTTTGTCGCCGCAGTATTGGAGACAAAGAGAGTGGGGGAGAAGCCAAGAACGCGGAGGCTTGTAACTAAATCGAGGCGACCTTTATGCTCCGAACAGATGCTGCCTTTTTTTGCCCTCGTTCGTCGTTTGGATTTTTCAACAAACTTGAAAATTACGGTTGCTCTTCGCAGCTGTTATTTCGGGATAGCCGTGTCGCCGAGCGGTCTCCCTCTCGACGTTTCGCCTCCAACGTTGGAAGCATATTTTCACAACGTCGCGACGGAGCGACACGGCTATGCCGAAAGAAGAGCTCCGAAGAGCAAGCGTCGCGAATCGAGCCGCGACAATCCTACGCGGGAACCTTGAGAATCCTCGCTGCGAACGGCAGCGTGCGCCCGCGGCACGTTGGCGGTCGTACCTCCTCGGAGGACAGGGTTAGTGTGTGCGAGCGGCCCCTGACTCGCGAGTCTGCCGCCAGACCGGGCATTTCCAGCGAGCTCGTGCTGCTCGGGCTGAATTCCCCACTGAACGCCTAGCGTGGGGAAGCAGCGGGGAAGCAGCGACGTCACCGCAGGGCCATCGCGCCACCAATGCACCACACACACACACGTCTACACACGTAAACTTACGTAAAGGCTTACACAAAACACAAATAACAACAACGACGACGACCATCGCCGCCGTTGTGAAAATAAGTGGCGGTGACGCATCACCGCGGCGCTTGTGCCAGGCTAAATACGAACACAAATACGCCCACACACAAATACAAAAACACAACCACAAAAACACATTTGCATATATACTGTATACACAAAGACAAAGATATGTACGTATACATACATACAAAGATTCCCCGTATAGCCTTAACAAACTGGAGAGTCAAGTGCTGTTAGCGAGCACCTATGAAGGTCAGCACAGCACACGAGGAGGTGGGTGGCCAGTACCACTCCCAGTCGCCTTGGCCCCCGGACCATTGCAGATGGTTAGCCATGGCCAGGAATGCAGCCCAGGTTACAGGGTTCGTCGCAAAAATTTTCAACTACCACGCACACACACACAGACAAAGATCCCCCATATGATATACGGACTTTTAGGGCGTGCTTGTAAGCACCTAAGGCATTGAGGCTGGCACAATAACACACAAGGGAGTGGTCATTTGGCAAAGAGTGTAGTGTGGCCATAACAACGTGGCTTCCTTCATATCCCCTCTGTTGATGACTATACCATCCAAAAATATATTTAAGGCAGAACAGACCTAGGTGGGAGCCCAGGGCAGCTTGAGGTGTGACTCGCCACCGATACTATCCGTGGCCAGGAATCGAACTATGATTACCAGAATCATAGAGAAGTGAGAACCACACAAATGCAACAACAACAACCGCCGGTCGCCACTAAGTGGCGGTGACGCCACCACGGCTCCTGTGCCAGGCCAGGTGCACGTTCAGGCCACGTAAATACAGAGAGACGAAGACACACACATTCACAAAACAGCAGAGACCCAAAGAGCATTCACTTCACCAGATTCACAGAACACAGTATACGTCGACATCAAGCAAACAACACACATGCGCACGCAAGCAAACACTCGCACAGTCTCACGGAGAACGGCAAGTTGTAACTTCACATTGGCCGTTGCGTAGCATCGTCAAACAGATTTCCCAAACAGCACCAACACAGAAAGTGACACATCTGTCACCGTAAGCACCGTGAAGCCCACGCCGTTAGAGCGGAGGACAAGTACACAGTGTTAGACGTGAACGATATTCGACATGCATTTGGCAATCGGACAAAGGGCGTGAATCGAAGAAGAGTTTTTGCATGCATGACCGCATCAATCACCGCGAGTTACAGCGAAGTTGTCAGAGTTCCTAGGATCGTGTGGTAAACATCGCACCGCTTGGCAGGAATGCGTCGCACTCAAGAGCCGGATAATGGACAACCCTGCTTGGGCACACCGTGCGCAAGCTATTTCTAGTTTCGCCCGAAGCCGATTTACACTTTGCGCTTCTTAGTTGAGTACGGACTAAAAGTAAAACAAATTTTTTTATCGATGAAAATAAAACCAGGCGCAAACGTACAATATAGTAGGTGGAGTTAGTACTACCCGTTATTATTAACGTTTGTTGTTGGAAGTTGGAAACAACATCTATCAGCAAACTCTTACTCCCTTATTTCCCACGTGCTTTCACAAGCCGTGTTTGTGATTTGGCAATATCCTTCTCCAAAGTGCATTTATTTTTACAAAAATTTGAGTCCCGAATAGGGATCTGCCCTGGAACGCAATGCACAAGAGGCCATCCTCAAGTGCCCGATTGAATTACGCCCTATTTGTTTACAAACGGCGCGCGCTCTGGAATACACACACCCGTGCCCCAGAGCGCTCGATTCAGTTGGCAAGGCCTCGGGGGTTGGCAGTGGGTAAGCCCCGGGTGAGATCGGAGCAGCTTAGGTGAGCGGCGAGGAAGGAAAGTGGAAGCGTACCGTCTCCAGCGAGGTTCGGCTGAAAACAGAGGGCCAGGAGAGGGTGGCCTGCGAGAGGTGAGGGCACAGGAGGTCGGTTAGTAACACAGAGAGAATTCTTCACAGCTCTCCGACGCGTGGTCGGGTTCTGCCGCGCGTTGTTTGGCACGATGTCTGACGCTCCGCTCCACGGACTGGCAGCTTCGGTGTTGTTCCTGAAGAAGCTCCCAGCACGTGGAGGGAATCGGCGGATGTCGTGGCGAACAAGACGCACACGTCGGAATGCTACAGAGCACAACCGCAAAACCTGCACCTAACTGCGAAACTCTCGCTGCCACATGTGGTCACCGCGATGTCACACACAGCCACTGGGTGGCGCCTAGACACCTGATAAAGCAAAAAGAGCTTTAAGATCACAGTTATGGACTGGGCAACTCCACGAGTTATATAAACCGTTAATTCATTCATAGTCAGAAACCACTTAATCCTGTACAGGATTGCGGTGAGCCGGAGCCTATCCCGGCAGACAGAGGGCGCAAGGCATGGCTATACCCAGGATAATAATAATAATAATAGCATTTTATAGATCGCCTTTCACCCGAGGGTCACAAAGCGCTGCACAAGGGCCGTGGAGAGAACGGCATGTCAACAACGCCAGTCCATCACAGGGCATTTGGGGCAATTTCGTTCGCTGGACAATTAACCTATGGAGCAGCATGTATTCGGACTATGGGAGGAAACCAGAGTGCCCGGTGAAAACTCACACGGACATAGGGAGAACATGCAAACTCCACACAGAAAGGCACCCGAGCCGGGACTCGAACCAGGGGTCTTCTTGCTCTGAGGCGGCAGCGCTACTCACCGCACCACCGTGATGCCTTGTACATTAAATCCGTTCTCATTTGACGAAGCCAAATGAGAATATGAATATTTCCTTTTATCAAGAAAAGCCTTATTTATTTACATCTTTCAAACGTAATGATGTACGCTTTACTGCTCAGAAGCCTGATGATGCCTCCAGTGCGGGAGGCCAAACGTCGTGACGGAGAGAGGAGGGACACTCGACACGGCTATTCCGAAAGAACATCCGCGGAGGGAACAACTCTCACATCTTTACAAGGTCGGTGAATGTAAACGAATGTGCGGGCCGCGCACAAAAGCGGCCTGAATCAATAATCCTCCTCGGGCGGCGGCGTGCGGATTAGGGGCCTCTATTGTGCAGCTCGAGACGGCCACGACTTATTTACGTCTCCACTCTGCGGTGCGGGCCTCGTTCACGCGCGCCAGCGATGGGAAGGGCCTGGGGGGCCTTCCTCGTCCCCGAGCCGCGCGACCCACAGCGGGCGGCCGCGTCAAGCGTCGGGCGCCCCCTCCCCGGGACGGCCCTTCCCTGAGATTCCACAAATGTTTCCCGGCCCGACGCGGCACGCGGGCGTCCATTTAGGGCGAACGCGGCTCGTCGACAGAAAACCGCCGCTCGGTGACGGGAGCTCGCCCGGCGTGACGCGGCTAAACTTCGTCGTTCAATCGCGGTGGGGAGGGGGGGGGTCCAGGCACCATCGCTGAGCAACATCCGCTTTATTCTTTTCGACTGAGAATGTTGCCTGAGTGCCGGTGCCGTTCGGGAGCATCCCCTTTAGAGACTGACAAACCCATGGCCCGGATTCACTCGCTTGTCATTGGTGGTTCGCGTGCTGTTTGTCACGGCGGATTGGGACGCTGGTCTCCGTTTCGGTTCTCTAGCCGGCCACGTCTCGTTGCTCCGGAAGCTGCGCTCGTAGAGCCGCGCGCGGTCAGTGGCCGGCACGCGAGGGTCGGCCGCGTGGCCGGCACGACAAACGGATCGGGGGCCGCCGGCGTCTGGGTTCGGGGCGCGCGAACGAGTCCTCACGCGAGGTGGTGCTGCAGTCTGAGACACCGCGCTGCACCGCCGGCGTTGTTTACAACGGTTACGTCGTATTGCGGTCATGCGCCGCGTTACATAATGCCTAATTTATTCTTTTTGGAGCTGTGTCGTGTTTATCGATTGCCGTTCCATTAGGGTACACGGCCGCCTATCAGATATGCAAGATGTAAAAAAAAAAGAAGAAAAATAGCATTTTACCGTTTTTCCAGTGGATGTTTAGACACCTGACTATATGTGACATGTATAAAAACTCAGCCAGCCGTGGTCGAAGCAAAACCTATGGCTCAAGTATCTTAACCTGGTGCTGCGTTTCTATGCCCGCTTTGTCGAAAAATATAAATACGATTTGAAAATACACGGCCCGTGGAATTGTTATGGCTGGGCAGGAGGCCCGATCGGCACTTGAGCGGCACAATTTCTCCGCCGCGGTCGCGCTGCGCGGATGTTTGGTCACGACTCGCTCACCCAGCGTCGCCCTTCTGAAAATTGATGTCGATGTTTTGAACGAGCGCTGCCTTGATTTGTTCCCCCGAACGAGTGCACGGGATATTAACTGGGAGAAAAGGTCACCGCATGCATAAAATAACGGGGGATAAAATGTGGCTTATATTGTATAATTTAGACGCGTGGCGGAGGACGCACGGCACGCTAAGCGAATCTACGTGACAACGAGGAAAACACAAGGGCACGATGATAGCTTCGTCTGCACGTGTCTATTTGCATGCCCCCACAGATACGCTAGAGTGCATTGTTACACGAGCCGTGTCTTGGCACTCTACGCGGAGCTAGTGGGAGTAAATGTGTTTCAATCCGACTCTGAAACGTGGTAAGAATTTTATTTTAAAAAAATAATCCTTATTTATGGTTGCTTTTAAAAGCTGTTTTTTCGGGATAGCCGTGTCGATAGCAGCCTTTCTCTCTCCTTTGCGACATTTCGCTCCCCGCGTTGGAGACATCTTCAGGCGTTCTGAGTTCAGGCTATCCTGAAACAATAGCTTTGAAAAGCAACCATCATGCATCGAGCCGTGAAGACCTACCTGAATACAATCCTTATTTATATAGCACCTTCAAAAGCAACCTAATGTGGATCCTTTATTGATGCTGTATCTATGCGTATTGTGTATTATACATATTTACAGACGTATGGAATCAACAATAAATATTGACCCCTCAAGCCTGCCACGCATAAAGTTGCTCGCGTAAGGATCAATGTTTTCATTTGGTGTAGGTTGAATGCAGCGGGTTCATTTGATTGCAACAGACATGAGCGGCTGTGACGTTCAACGCAATGGAACATAGATAATAATTTCCTGAATCGAGCCGTGTCCGTGAATAGCGACAATTCGTGAAATTGCTGCCGGAGTGAATCATTACACCTCCGAAAACGACTGCCGTGATTACGTTATCAAACAAGCACTCTGCTCACACGCCGTGGAAAGGAACTCAAACACAGGCGGCGCCTTCACTCAAAATCCGAGCAATACCGTCGGCAGGGCTCCTCGACAGTGAACGTAAATCTCGTTGACATTCCTTACGCCAAGCAGATACTTTTTTCCCCGTAAAAGAGCCCAAATTTTTGATACCGTTCCAAAAACGTACGCAGCGCCGCTATCGGAGGAACCCGGAGACGCGCACACGCAAACGCGGCGCAGTTTACGCTCCGTCAAATCCAAAAATGAGGTGCAGCTGGTGGCCGCAACGACTGAGGGCAGCACCATGTCCGATCCTATCGGCTCCGCCGCAGGATACGCCAGCGTTAGTGTTGTAGTGACCTCTGCCCCCTCCAGCAGTAAACAAGCCCCGCTGATGAAACCTGGCCCGCAGAGCCACGATTAAAAAGAAACCTCCGAGTGGTCAGCCGTGGAAATCGGTCCAACGCAAAACCGCCTCTCAAGGAGAGACGGATAATTCAGCATTCCCCAACGTCTGACTGACACGTGGGTCTCTATGGCAATGCAGTGTCAGCACTACGTTAGACCCAATCACCCACCAAGGAATTCAAAAGCTGACATTTTTATTTTGAATATAAATTTGTTTAATGAATCTGTGGAGTGGTATAATTGCCATACAGCTAACGGGGCCTTGCTGCCAAGTCTAAATGGGATGCAATCTCCAAGGACCTAAACCCTCTCCCAACACTGTGGCCCACTGGATTTTCTCGGCATATAAAGATTTTTCAATTGAGATTGATTCCTAGGTTCACAACACATGCATTCAACAACGAATGCGAGCATTTATTATTTTGTAATGGTATCTGTGTCTCCATCGCTATATATTCTAACCATTTATTCCATTGTGTTTTCTCTCTTTATAACAATAACAAAAAAAATGTCTGTTTTGTAAAGTGAATCAACGTGGGAGGCGAAACATCGCGAGGAAGAAAGGGAGAGCGCTCGACACGGCTATCTCGAAAGAACAGCTCTGAAGAGCAACCATCATGATCACGATCAAAGACAACTCCGTGAATCAGTGGAACTAAATGCAGGATTGCCATTGTTGAATATAACAAAATAAGGGCAAACATCACAACAGAGAGTGTTGTATTTCAAATACAGTACATGGGAATTACCACGCTTGCTTATCCAGAAAAACCTAAATGCGTCTCAAGATGCTCTTTTCACGAGAGTGCCGCTAAGTTTTCACAGCAGGGAGATTGTGTTTTCGTGTAATCTCAATTGAGTAATTTGCGGGTATTTTTTTTTTTGCGCACCGAGATGTTTGGTCAATACCACTTACACTGGGATTTTTAGATTGGGGAGAAACCGGAGAACACGGAGAACAAAAGGGCCTGTGGAGCGAAAAGTCAGACATCGCGGCGAAAAACACGCGGTCCAATTCCTAAAACACACCAAACAGCTAAACAACAGAACCGCTAAAACCTACGCAGCGGCGACAGCCCCAGATAAATGTTCAACCTCTATGGTTGTCCAGCCTCATTGCCCGCTCTGACCCACACCCGCGTTCCCACGAGCGCCGGGTGCCTTACCCACCATCGCCAGGTACCTACCCACGACCCTTGATACCTACCCACGACGCCTGGGTACCTACCCTAACCCTACCCACAAGCGCCGGGTACCTACCCTGGCACGGCGCTTCTCGGGGCTGGCGTTGACGGAGCCCGGCTCGGCGGAGCTGGTGGAGGAGAAGGAGCCCTTGCGAGCGAAGAGGAAGGGCATGCAGGACGAGGAGGCCATGTCTGGCCCCACGGGGACGCTGCCGTCCGTCTCCCCTCCGTCCCTGCGAGGCACGGCCCCCGATTCCGCGTTAGCGAGCGCCGAGCCAGACCGCCGCGGCGCACACGGGACCGGAGTGTGGCCGGTGCTCGGCATTTGATGTAGGTTTTCACGGCTCGATTCATAATGGTTGCTCTTCAGAGCTGTTCTTTTGGGATAGCCGTGTCACTGAGCGATCTCCCTCTCTCCCTCGCGACGTTTCGCCTCCCACGTTGGATAACGCTTGATGATGCTTCCAACGTGGGAGGCGAACCGTCGCGACGGAGAGAGGGAAAGCGCTCGACATGGCTATGCAGAAAGAACAGCTCTGATGAGCAACCATCAAAGCGTGTGTTTTACCATGTGATTTTGTGCTCATAGCATTTTAACCCTGTGGTTTGCTACAGTTTTAGTCTGAGTGGTTTGCTACAGTTTTAGTCTGAGTGGGTCATTGGCATTTCCAAGAAACGAAAATTGCATTCAGGCCTTTTGCAGAGCAGTGCAATCACTACGAGAAAATCCCATGGAAGCAGAGAGCTGCAATGTAGCCAATTGAGTGCAGAACAATATTGAACAAGGAGGCTGTTTTGTTCAGTCATCGGTGACCGGGCTTACACGATCAACTTAATAAACTTGCAAAGTTAGTTCTGATCGAATGCAGCTGCCTGCATCCAAACCCAGGATATCAGTAGAGCCAGCACACAGCGCGGAGACACCAGGCCACCGCACGCGACTGCGTTTCTCTTAAAACCGCTGCCTGTATTGACACACGCAGTACTCACTTTGGGTTGAGCTGACCTAGGGGAGGCCTAGGTCACGTGCATTCAGAATAGGCTGCGCTAACATTTGTTTTGTCTGTTTGCTTTACTTTGGTTTTGTATGATGTGCGATAACAGCCCAGACAAAGTGTAATTACTGATATTATGCAGTAGGCCTTATTTAAAACCCAGCAGGAGTCCACTAGAAATAGAGGGGAGACTTAAAAATACAAATTCGGTCACAAAATCGGTGTGATAGAAGACGTGCATTGTGCAGCGAATACGTTTTATCCAATAAAACCGAAACAACTTCCACCTCTATAAACTCAAGAGCCTCTAATTGGGAATGTTTACACACCAGGCAGGAGTATTAATTGGTAATAACGTGGTGATGGAGCTCAGTGGTTGATTGTACAGGGAATACAAAATGGCCACGTGCATCGCTACTACAGTGCTGCCCGTTACATTTTAGGGTTGTGCGGCAATTTGGAAGAACAAGTCGTTGATACACTTCATTCCGTTTTACACTGTACAGTTTTTAAGGAGTAAAAGGTACAACGGTGTGTTTCTGAGCGGGTAAAGGAGACTTTCCAAACAACCGCACGGTGGTTTTATTGTAAAATCTTATGCCACACCTCGAACAATACTGTCAATTCATCTGCGGCCACCTGTCTTCGATTACGTTTTCTTCCGAATTTTATTTCCCTACGTGCCACAGGCTTTACATATATACGTACGTGCATTCACAAACAACACAGGAGTACATGTGCACGGAATTATTGCTGGCTCTGCAAATGTATTCCCAGTTGAGCTCTCGGCATCACATTGTGAGCCGAGGGAAAGCTGCCCTTTAACCCCTCACGGCGAGCAGCATGCCTCTTTGTCGACACTGGGGGCACACCTTTTACATACCCTGCGGAGTGCGATCGCTGCCAGTCAATCAGATCAAAAATGTTTAATTCTCAGAGCTGGAATAAGCTGGATTATGCGAAGAGCCAAGTTTGTGTGCATTCATTGGCGACCAGGCCAAGATCGTGAACTCATTATAGTTGAGAACCCGGTTTATTCACGGGTGGCTGAAACCCAGATTCAAACCCAGGCTCTCAGGGTTGCAGACTCAGCGCTCCGATATTGTTCAGGCTCCATAAGCCACTCATTATAATTTAATCGTCCAGATTATTTATAGTAACCTAGACTATTTCAAATGTAGACTTTTGGCAAAGATGGTTAGCAATCAAAAAGCATCAATTGCTTTGAAACAAATTTGGGCTTCCGAATTAATGCTTAAAGGAGATGTGTTTGCAATGAATTAATCAATCAATTTGCCTACTTTCATCTGCAAATGCCACCAGAGCTAATCGTATAATTCCTACTGGTGGTTAAATGTCACCCGACTGAATGCTGCGATTCAGAGCAAGTGCCAATGAGCGTCTGAATGTGCACGGGCAGAACCGTGGCCTACCGGGTTAGTGCACTGCACTACGAGCCCAGTCATCCGAGTTCAATTCCCGGCGATGGCTAACGTTAATGGCGGTTATCTGAACCGATCATTGGCGAGTCCTCCGTCAACTCGACGATAAGTGACGAGCTGTGTGTGGTATCAATGCTGACATTAGTGAAGATCCGTCCCATACTCGGCATGTCGGTGCCAAGCTATATTTGATTTGCGAGATATAGGCGGCCGGGCATGGTCCTGGTCACACAACCCCTTTGTGTGCCACGCGGGTCTTAATAGGTTCTCGCTAACAGCACTTGCGACAACGGTTTTACTTATCTACAAGATACCTATTTTGGACGCATGTATGTATGTGCTCACTAAAAGAAATTTCCACCAAAGGACTGTAAATGCTAAACTTGGGGGGGGGGGGATCTTTGTTTTTGTTGAAGCCGTTGGGTCTGTGTGCCACTCGGACTCACCTGGGCAGCGTGGACGCCCGCTGGTCCTTGTCAGACTTCCTCCCTCGGCCCGATCGCCGCAGCGAGGCCCTGCGCGGCACAGAGCACACGGCCGTCAACCTCCCTGCGGCCGCGACGCACACCCTCTCCGTCTCATCATCGCCAACATCTCCACGCTCGGCAGTTTGCTACCGGCAACAGACGATCCCCGTTAATATTGGTTCACGCTGCTGCATCACAACATCGGTGTTTTCAATGAGTCCCACGAGTTATTGTTATTATTAAACCAAACTCTGACCGTTAACAAGAACTCACCTCGCAGATACGTAGGTGACAATAATCACCTTCTGTCACCGTAACTCACGTGAATAACATATTCTAAAACCGCTTTGCTCCGGTCCCAAGGTGGTCGCATAAGTCCGCGGCAAATATTAAGAGAGCCTCGAGGGCCGTGCTGCTGGAAAATGGATGGCCTCAGGAAGCGAGAGGCGCACGGCGGACTAATGAAACCGTGCTCCAGCGCTCACCGTCCGGGAGACACTGCACCGCATCGATTTTATTGTGTAACAATTATACAATGCGAGTTGAGTCATTTCCTCCGGTGCTGTGAGCTGGATCGTCAAATATGAAAGTGGACCGAAACAGGAAGCTTGATGGAATATGTGGCTACCGTGCGGTGAATGTGAGGTTTCCTTTGATTATTTATCAGGGCCTGTTCAGGGTGATGTTATGTACTCATGAGTGCGTTTTCACGGTTGGGCTGCGTCACTTTCTGATATGTGTTTGGGTCGTGCCGCGTTTTGTTCGGTATGATTTCCGACGTCTCACGGAAAACGTTCCCACCATTTGTAAATTCCCGGCATGTGCAACGAATTGCAAGAAAAAAAACAACAACCGTTTTAGGATCATTTGATGAGAAATGTACAATAAAGAAAAACCGAGAGAACAGGTGGAAGGAAATTGGCCGAATAGCAACAAAAAAAAATCCTAAGCCTGCCAGCCATTACATTTTTTTCCGACGACATTTTCGCACAGCTGCGACGCCCCGCCGGGGCAAGTCTCGCGACAAAATCCCAAAACGCCCGAATGCCGGCGATGCGCCCGCCGCCGCCACGCACCAACAACACCCGATCCCTTACGCGACCGCATTCGTCACGGTGCGGGGAACCGGTGTTCGGTGATCGGCTATTAATAACCGGCATCTTTAGCCAAAGGGTCAGCGCGACTGGGCCGATAAAAAAAAATCATCGGCCCGTCGGACTCGGCTTATTCGCCAACCTTTGCCGTTTCCTCCGCAAAGCGTTTGCACGCACGTTTAACCTTGGGGCTGTTTTTGCAAACAAGCCGGCCTCGTTACGCCGCGCCTCGCCTTCACGAGGTAGCGCAATCGGGGAGCCGGCATCGACCGACAAACCGGCGGGGACACCAAGGGCACTTTGCCGAAGGTGGACGCCGGGGAGGCACCGCGGTTCAAGTACCTCGCGCCGTCGCGGCGGCGTCAGCGCGCGCTCGGGCGCACCGCGTTATCGGCGCACGATGGAAATCACCGCAATTTCAAAGTGTATTCGTGGAAGAAATGCGGCGTAAACCGTGGCATGTTTTGCTCCGCTGTTAGCGTGTCATTTGCGTGGCGAGATTTAGGAGGCTGAAACTGTGTCTCGAAAAGTGACCTGTCAGTGTGAGCGAGCATTTTATTTGACAGGTTCACAATGTGAGATTTACGGGTACGGCAGCTTTTGTTAGTGCCATTCGGCCGTGGTGTTGATTTACAAATGGCGTTTTCTCAAAACATGCGGCTGTCAACCTAGAATTTTTCTGACACGCGATTTCTCTGGCAGGCATATCACGCTTGAAATCAGTGGCATAGCGGTGCTTTGCTCAATAAAGAATTCGATTTCCGCGTGTCTTGGAATAATTTAAATAAAGATTACAACATGTCCTGAAAGTGTCAGCCCCTCTATTAGGTTGCAATTTTACTGGATCAGGCCCAGTCCGTCTGTACTTTTCCCACACCTTTATAAACCCACTTTCGTTCATCTATCTTTAAACACGTAGGATTTGTCACGTAAGATCTGGCAGGATAAAAACGGCATTGTCTGCAATCCATGTTTCTCGAAAAAGTCATCTAATTTACAGAATGTTTGCTAAGCTACTAACCGTCAATGGAATTCGTTGTTTAAAACCTCATGGTAAAAATAACAAGAGACGAAAATTTTAAAATAGCTTAAACGCTAAAGCGAATCAGACGTACAAAGCTGTTAGCAGTCAGGGCTCAAATTCGATTCGATTCTTCGAAGCGTGGTGATGGTTATATGACAGTTTCGCATTGCAACAAGTTCTTATTTAGTTGCAGACAGCCCTTCAACATTTATAGATATAATAGTCAGTGCTGGCCTTAAAGGCGGCGGGCATTGGCCTCTCTTCTTGCTCTAGACCTTGATCCACAGGTAGTCGGGTTACACCAGATGAAAGTAGGTGGTACGAGACGAACAGACACAGCCACGGTGCGAGAGGTTTACTGGATGTGGGGTGGCGGATTGCGAACCCAGAGGGACCACGCCGATGCGAGTGTTGTGGTTGTGGTCACGAACCCGATGTCGAACAACTTGAGTCGGGACTTGCTGGTTGGCGTGTCGTCGGTTCCCTCCCCGGGGCTGGAGAATCCCGCGTCCTTGTCCTCGTCTCCGGTTCGAGCGTCCGACGCTGGGACAAGTAACAGGACAGCGGTCAGTCACCATCGCTCGGCGAACGCCATCGACGACCAACTAGCGCTTGTCGTCGTTTGTTGTCGCGGCGACATCCCGGCATCGAGCACGCCCGCGCACGGCGCCCGTGTCGCGACACAAGATCAGCGTCACGGCCCTTCGTGAAGGCCGTTTCCCACTCGATATTTGGGCTTCATAGCCATGAGAACCTATCATCATCGCGCGAGATTCACACTCGTCGGATTGCAAAGACGGAAAGCACGGTGTAGAATAAATCGGTTCATGGGCCATCCCCGTATTTCCAAATGCAAAGTTTCACATGTTGACCTGTGCCAGAGCTTGCAGGCTATTTACAAACACTCTCCCCACCAAGCGAGCATTCCACAATTATCCTTCAACTCACCTGCGCTAATCATGGGTGTGCCGCGGCGAGGCCAAATCCAGAGAGACAGAGCGCTGCGGAGGAAGGTTAATCAGCCATATAGTAACACCCCCCCTCCCACCCTGTCATTAAGGTCCCGTTCCTTGGGGGCTACGCAGCCTGAACAAAATAAGCGTGGAGCGGAGGCTTACAGGGAGGGGAGCGAACACATTAGACTCCGCTTTAAAAGGACAACGACGGTGTCCAATCGCTCGTGCGTTACGGATTTAAAGAGGTAGCTGTCTGCACAAATCCAAGGTCTCATTATTCGTGGCTCAACAGGAGGCCTCGCCGTGCGACGCCGATTAGAGATAAACAGAGGACGGTGTTGGTTCTTATGCTGTTCGTGTCTGCTGTCGAGCGACATCACAGCTTGGGATGGACGGCAAATACGAGAGCCAGGCAGTTTTACAAAACAGTGGCTTTTCGTGGAAGGGAAAACACTGCCCTCATTTTACTCTGCAGCAGACCATAAACAACATGGCACTTCCATTTATACACTTGTTTAACAATTAATCGCGTCTAAAATGGAAAGCCGAGACCCTCTTGTATAACCTGTCGACTTCGCTTCACTAAGCCTGAACTTAAAAACTGCGTGTTTTTTTGTCCGTGCATTTTTGATCTCTCCAAAGGAATGCTGGTTCAGATTACTGCCTTTGAGACTGAATTCCTGGCAGTCCCAAACTCAGCTGTGTGGCTGAGGCCAGCGTGCTTGTTTACTTGTTAGCAGGGAACCACATCCCAATGCCAGCGACACATGCCTTCGCCGCTGCGACAAAAGCATCCGAGACAAAGGACACATTTTTAAATTACTTCCAAGTAACTGCTTGCATTCTGCGGAGAGGGGAGATGCACCGTTTTTTTATTCCCACGCGAGTTTAATTGCTCGGCAGTTTCACGCGCGGTAACTGGGGCGCATGATGCTCGCAAAGAGAAGCCCCGAAGCCGCCAAGCTCACCGAGTTACTTCGTTAGTCATGAGAGCGGATGTGAACTCGCGTACTCAATGCCGAACACGCCAGACGGCACTTGTTTTTGAGAATTGCTCCTTTCGCCGCCCACGTTGGAGACATCATCAAGTTCAAACGTGGGAGGTGAAAGGTTGCGAAGGAGAGAGCAAGGAACACTCGATACGGCTATACCGGGAAGAACAGCTATGGAGAGCAGTTCTCATACATCGAACCGCGAAAACCTACAACGGCACTTGTTTTTATTCTGCTTATTTTTCCAGGAAAGATTCTCTAAAGACTCAATACTCTTTTTCAAACGAGTCCTGTCACATTTTCACAGTAGAGGAGGAAGCGGGGGGCGACGTTCTGTTTGTATATTACAATTGAGTAAATTTGAAATATATATTTTTTTATTGGAAAATTTAGACCATGACACGGGCACACACACAATGGTCTACTCTCGTGAATAGTGTCCCAGATTCGTTAACGTGCACTGTGAAGCATTCCGCGGATGTTATTACGGTCAATGAGTAATAATCAGGGCGGCCACTGGATTCGAATCGGGAACCTCTGCTACGGCTGGGCCATGTCGTGTAACTGTATCCAGGCTGCTCGCTATACAGACTTGATCATTTAAAGCAGGTGTTAATAGGGTCAGTGGCCTGCCTGTAGCTGTCATCACTGTATTTAATACCAAGTTTGTTTTAATCAGCTCGCCTGTATTGCTGATTAGCCCGATTGCCTGCGGCCCGCGTGCTGTGGCGGCAATCCGCATGGACGAGAAACCGTGTGACTTAATCCGATTGTACATATCAATTAACTGTTATGATTGTGCAAATATGCACGTAGTATGGCACGTTTGCTTTTAAAGCAAACCGTCGACAGCGTTTCCCACTCCTTGCTCCCTCCCATCCCGCTCTTTCCCTCTCTGATGAGACCGCAGCAGAGCAACGTCATTCTAAAGCTGTGAAGGTCAAGAGAGAAACAGGAAACTTTGCAGCTGGTTGAAGATTTTGCTGCAATGCTACATTCCGTAATTAATCTATACTTGCAGTGTCAAAAAGTAAGCAGAATTAAACGATTTCAAATTTAAGACATTCATTATTTTATATTGGCGTAGTGAATACAACACCAAAGTTCAACAATCTGACTCCCTGTGTGACGTGCAATTTAAATTTCCACTGATGGCCTTTTAGAAGCAAAGAGCGTAATCATTTCATGGCATGTTTGGAATGGAATTTGCCGCGTTTAACATAATTGCCACCAAACAGGTCGTGGCACTCGGCCTAATCGGGGTTCTGACTCGGGATCCGCTTCACACACAGGAGAATGCATAACACGCCCAGGATATTCACACACAAGATAATTTATTACACGGATTATCATCTAGGATCTGGCATCGATTGGTGATCCGGACTCGAGTCGTCCTGAAACACCTCGCCAAGGTGCACCGCCACCTTTCGTTATGCGCTCCACCTGTCCCATCTGTTGGTCACCTTATCCAGTTGAGCCGGCGAGGCGGTAACGACGTTTCGTCGTTACCGCCGCGTTCGTGCGCGCGGGTACCTGGGCTGACGGGCGACGCCAGCGAGGCCGACTTGGCCGCCTCGACGGGCGTCTCCGCGGCCTGGCCGGGCGACGGCGTCTCGGCCGCTCCGGGCCCCACGGTCGGCGTGGCCGGCGAGGACGGCGTGGACTCCAGCTCCTCCTCGGCCACCTGACAACGGACGAGCGGCCCGATCGCGATTCACCTCGCGTCTTCACGCGACCGCCGGCGCCAAGGAGCCTCGAGGCCCCCACGGTGATGGTTATGGCGGTCGTGCAGCGAAACGCTCAACGGCGGCTGAGCGCGAAAGGTCAGCGCTAAAGTGCGACTATTTTCGAAGCGCGCGCGATTTTACGGAATCGGCTAACGAGCGAACGCGGTTTAACCAGGTCGACTTTTTACGGGTCGCGCTGCGTCTAAATGTCGCCGCGGCACTGACCTCGCTGTCGGTCTTGCGGAGCTTCCCGCGAGACGGTTTCTGCCGTTTGGCCTTGACGAGGAGCTGCGCGCGGGCCTTGTGAGCGCTGGTGTCGAGCCTCTCCGTGAGCGGCACCACGGCGGAGAAGTCTGCACGCGGCACAAACAAAACGAGCGGGCGACGGCCCGGGTCAGCAGGCCCGCGCCTCGAGGCCGAGCAGCCGGGCGCGCCGCTTTAACGAGACGAACCCTGGACCGCCGTCCCCGTGTGTCCGACGCGTGAAGGCGGCGGGCACAGGCGCGGGCCCAACTCGCTCGGCCGTGCTGTGTATCGATTCAGGCTGCGGTGGCGGTTGCCCAAGGACGTTTACCCATTGTTTAACTCGGGCAAAGGACCCCGTAATGCACGATTTATTTTTATGTTACTCGATAGGAGGGCAAAATGTTGTGTCATAATTGTTACCGTGAAATATATATATATTTTTTACTGTGTGACTGGTTCTCAATAGCCATTAAGTGATGGTAAAATAGGATTTTTCTAGTTCTGTCAGCTAGAACAATTCATGCTGCATTTACAATTTCAAAAGCGATGACTAAACTTGCAATAAAAACATAACTAATTAATTCCAGTCATTCTCAATCGACTCAGGGTGAAGGACTCCCCAGTTCTGACATTCCTTGCCACTGATTTTAGCCCGGCCAGGAATTGAACTGGGATCGTAGGGTTTATTGCGCAGCATGCTAGCAACTGTAACCACTACACTACTCCACTGGTTACAAACATAAATAGAAATTGATTAGGACGCGTTAGTATGACATTGGACCTCTGATCTTTGGCCTATTGAGACTGGAAATTCTCATGAGCACACATCACACAAACTTAACATTCCCAGAAAAAAACAGCAGCTCATGCTTTTTATAGGCAATGAAAACTTGAGGCAACTGCCAGGTTCATTTAGCAAAGAGGCCCCATCTGTTTAACAAACAGACACCTCTTCAAGGAACAAAATGCTTTCAAGGTTTTTTTTGTATAACAGCATAATTTGTTTGCGGTTATAATAGATTATTGGATGGGACGTTTATTGATTTTCTATTAGGCCTCTGGCTCACAGTTCGCGGGCTGGAGATATCTGAGAAGCCTTTTGCCACACTCGCGTAATGCCCAGAAAAATGACATGAACGTGAGTTCGCATTAGTTACAATCAGGAATTAATAACGTAACATAAAAGGTTTTTTTCAATATATAATCATAATTAATAATTTTACATTTATATCGCGCACATATTCATTCTATGTCGAAGGTATTCATCGACGAGAGAACGACTCAGAGGCGCAGCGAGGAAAGAGCAGAGAGGCGGAGGAGGCAGCTAGGCGGTTTGCCGGCGCCATATTGCCACACACTGCTTCCTATATAATATGATGTTATCGGCCAAATAATTAATGAGTGTTTTGAATATACGGCTACAGTTGAAAAATGGGCAAATATAAATAACCCCCCTGCCATACATCCAGCCGCTCTGTCCAAAAAACTACGTCACAAGTAAGTCTATTGGCCGACTAATGTGCGTTGGGGTAAAATGTGGGAACCCACACCTCGTCGAGTACATGTGTCAGGCATGGAAGAGTAGGCCACAGCACACTCCAGAGAGGGCTCTCTAGAGTTCCCTCTAATGGAGGACCATCTGCCTGTAGCAGCAGGGGTGAGCTGTTGCAGGGCTGCACACCTTTAACTAGTACCGTGGTGCAGAGGCTCCGTATTGAAAGACTCACGCTTTGCCCTTTTTCCACTAATGCACTGAAAGCCAAGGTTGCCGAATTATTAATTTTTGAATGACTCTCGTCACTCATTCACTCTTTAATCAGATTTAAGGGAAATATTAATAAGAGGCTTACCATGTATGGATCCAGAAAACTACTTATTGGGTCTCAAGACCCCTTTTCCGAGGGGAGTTGCATTCGGCTGTTCGACCTCCTTACGCACGTTGGAGGAAAGCAAAGTAAACGATGTCCCCACAGAAAACACAGCTCGCACACGAGGGGCAAACGCAGACACACACACACATCTCTGCTCAAACAGGTCAACAAACCCACTTGCTATACGGCCACTACACTGTCATCTCAGAGCCCAGCAGCGGGGCCAGTAAGTCTCAAAAATCTGCACGATCCACCGACCCGCACCGTTCCCACGCACTGGACATCGTGCGTGCGCGTGTAATCGCGCCGGGCTAACGCCGGCTCCGCAGCCCGCAGAGTCGAGGCCGTGCTTGGAACCGGCGCCCTCCGGCCACTCGGCAGCATCTGTTCACGACTTGCCATCGTTACGGCTCCTTTCCGTTTACTGGAATCTCATTCAGTCAACACGGGTCTCCGGTGCCAGCTGTCGGCAGGAGGCATGGCTGGGAGGAGCACAGCAACGCAGCGGAGGACACACGAGGGGGAGGTGGTTGCGTACTACGTACGTACAGTACTCCACGATGCGTACATTTGCAGTTTCTCGCATGTTTGGCATTCTGCTGTTCCAATGTCAACTGTCCTGTGATGGATTGGCGACCCACCCTGGGTATAGGCCTGCCTTGCGTCCTGTGTCTGCCGGGATAGGCTCCGGCTCACCGCAAGCCTGTGCAGAATTCAGCGGCTTCTGACAATGAATGAATTAATATCAAACGCTCGTTTTGACACGAGAGGGCGGGAATATGTGGGACGCTGTTTTCATCGCAGCGGCGGCGTCTGTGTTAAATTTAACCGTGACAAGCCTGGCGCTCGCTCGTACACAACACCCCACTCTCGTCCAACGCTGCCACGGAGGCTGCGCTGCCAACTCCTTAGAGCGCAAAGTCGCTAAACGAACCCCGAAACAGCCACTGTTTGCATCCAGAGCGACCTTGTAAAGTTATCAAATACGTCACTCGACAATTCACCAGATATGAAAAATGACCAAACTGACACCCCGATCCTTGATACAAACTTCTAAATGAGCGTCGTGTCCTCGTTCTACAAAGTCACCAGATTCGTCGGCAGTCACTGACACTCGAGCTGTTGGACTGTGAGTTGAGCGCGCCGCAGAAAATCCGCAGGAAGGGCCCCCCAACGCCCCCCACCACCCGTGTCACACCCACCCCTCCCCGCCACTTCCCCTGCCTCGCAGCCCCTCAGAGTTCAACAATGCCCGGCGGGCGGGTGGGACCCCGTTCTGTTCGTTGTTTCCTGCTTCATCTGAGGTCAATTACCGTTAGCCGCATCGCGCTCAATGCTATTTTTGTGTCGCGCCGGTGGCTGCAAAGGGGACATCCAGCGATGGATCCAGCGGCAGCGGCATCGATCGGTCGACCCACGCGGGGCCACCGCCTCGCGGGACGAACGCACACGCACCGCCCGGCGCTCGTTCTCATTGGTGGCACCGAGTCGAGGAGGCTAGTTCTCAAAAAAAAAACCCGCCGATCACGGTTACATTCAGCGGTGCCGGCTCGAGTGTTTACGAGGCCTGCAAATCCAGGACAGAATGCAGCCGTCCCCTCATTTCTGCCTTAAAAGGCCGCGGGAGGAAACGGAGGATGCGGGGAGAGCCGGGGGCCCCGGAGGCCCGCGTGCGCGCTCTGTCTTGGCGACGGCTCGGCCACCGCCAGATAACCCATCCATCACGCCCCGCGCCGCTCGATAATGCATCCGCACGCACGGCACGGCCGTCTGGGGGCGGCTCGCTATCAACGCGCGGCTTGTCGAATCTCTGCTGCCAGAGACAGTGTCGGCCCCTGTGTTCCGAGCGGCGCTTTCATTTCCTGCACCCCTGGAACCACGCTGCAGGCTAAGGCTAAATCTGTGAGTCTGTGAGTGGGGAGGGTGAGAATTGGGGGAGGGGGAAAAGGGGGGGAGTCCCGTTAGGAAACAATGTGTTCCTGTCGATCAGCCCACTCGCAACTTGCGGGGAATCGAACCCAATTGGCTGTCTGTGCGTGTTGAAGAGTCCCGGAGCACGTTTAGGTGGGTATCCCTAGGTTGGTTAATAATCATGAGAGGGCACTGCATTGTCGAAGGGCACGTTGGAAACACGCACACAACATCTCGTCCATCTTCCCAGGACTGTTGATTTTTGACGTCATGCGCAAACAAACAAAATTAGGCCACAGAATGCTGATTATTTTTCTGTCGCTTTTTCTACTTTTCACACTCGTTTTTGTATAAAGCACGATGTTTACAGCGGGATGTGTGCGTACGCTACGCGCTCAGACTTGGCACCGACATCACAATCACACGGCCACGCCTGGAGCTGCGACTCAAACGTCCGTCAGCAAATTTTTTAAATGTGTGCGATTGGTGTCATGTCATGAGCCCCGAGGAATTCATTTAGATCGCCCGCAGAGCAGCTCAACCCGTCATTCCATTATTATTATGATGCCTGTTTACCCATAAAAGCCTGAGTCTCATGGTTCTTTTCAGGAGGGTCCTGACAAGTACTCTCAATAGAAGGCAATGATTGTTATGTAGATTCCATCCATTCATCCATTGTCAGAAACCACTTAATCCTGTACAGGGTCGAGGTGAGAATCGACTTGAAATTGCAGGCAGTTGCCTGGGTTCAAACCTAGGCTCTCAGTGGCGTTAGTTCAGCGCTCTGACCACTGAACCACGGGGCCACCTCATTCTCAGAGCAGTGTATTCGAAGCAGCCTTAATCATTTAATTTTTGTTGCTTTTGTTTTTATTAGTTGGTTTTTTTTTGTCGTTGTTGACATGCCGTTCTCTCCGTGGCCCTTGTGCAGCGCTTTGTGACCCTCGGGTGAAAAGCGTTCTATAAATTGCTATCATTAACATCATCATCGTCAGAAACCGCTTCATCCCGTACAGGGTTGCGATGAGCCGGAGCCTATCCCGGCAGACACAGGGCGCAAGGTAGGGCCATACCCGGGATGGGGACGCTAGTCCGTCACAGGGCACCGAGGGAGGACTCCACCACGCGCGCCGTGCCCAGAGGGCCGGCCACGTGCCACTCTAATCACTAAAGCCTCATTCTCTACCGCGGGCTTAGCTCTCTTAGCGGGACCCGGCATCGCGCAGCCTGCTGTAGGCTTTGTGCTCGGTTTCATGTCTGGCCCAGATACGACTCAGCAACCCCCGAAGGCTACCGCTGAGTCGATGCCGTAACAGGAAAGATTTACTTTTCAGAGTACAATGCGCGATTATATTCGCCAACCCCATTCGCTATTGCTTCGTTAGGCAATTCAAGCAGCCTGTAACAATCTGCAGGTAGATTTTTAAAACAAATATTATTTTGAAACAAGCAGAAATCGGGCACTAGAGATGCGCGATACCCTTAAATGCACTAGGCCGTAAAGTATGGGAATGCGGATGCCGGCACTACGGGTGAGAGATTTACGGCTCGTCCAGTGACCCACTCTCCGCTCGCAGTACCTGTCGGGCAACCCCACCCCCCCCCCTCGCACGCATCTCTCTTCAAGCCCTCTCCCAATTTTGTCACCGATAATTGAACCGTGAATCAACAGAGCCCGCGACAGGCTACATCCACCCCAATGTGTGTTACGGATAATTTGTGATAATAGCCATTCATTCTGGGATCTCGTGTACGAGCAGTGAAGACGCATATTCAGCCGGAGCAGATGTTTTTGTTAGAAACAACGAACCCACGTATGTGAAAAGATGTTACCTAGAAATGCACTTGAGTCGAGTGTATTTTGGCCGAATGAGCACTTTACAGAATGAGAGGTCACGCGGCTGAAGTGTTGACCTTGCTCGCTCAACCTTGAGAAACGCCGCACAAAAATCAACTCCAATATTGAGTGCAAAGTGCAACTGCCAACTAACTCTCCGTTGACCTTGAGAAGCGGCACCTTGACAAGCGACAGCATTTAGACGACATAAAATAATCCTAATCGTACCGAGAGCTACCTGGATAAAACACGTACACGTCAAGGGCCGACAACCGAGACTCGCGCTGTTCCAACAAGGTCCGCGAGGACACCGCGCGTGAACGAATGTCTCGCGTTTTACTTAACGCTGCCAGCCTCACGGGTATCGGCCACGCGTGCGCGGGCAAACCCGTTCCGCGGGCAAACGCGCGTGCGGGCAGCGCTACCACGTAGGGGGCTGGCAAAGTGCGAGGCGATCTGGGAGCCTGGGACGACGCTCAGGCGTGACGCACCCAGGTCGTCCGACAGAACGCCCGCGATTCGTGCGAACCGACAAGCTACGAGCCGCTCTTGGTGCCGTCTGATTCGCGGTATCGGCTCAGCAGAGGCAGCCGTTCCGATCTGCAGAGGAGCCGTCAGCAAAACCCACGCGTTTCCCCTCCGCCAACATCACAGGCTGCGGGCATTCCTGAAATACTCCTCATTTCCCAGCGAGCCCTCGCCTCCGTCGTACATTCCCCGTTATTCAAAGGGCGAGGCGTACGTCGTCGAGACGCGGCGGCCGTGTGGCCTAGAGGTCCCGTCCGTTTGCCTCTGAACGCAGGGGTCACGGTTCTCCGTGACCTGCGTCGAGCTCCCGTGTCGGCCGGCGCGACGGTGACGCGACGGTGACGCGAGGGGGGGGACGCAGCGAGATAAACAGTAAGAATAAAATAATCTAGGTTTCCAGGCAGAGGCCAAACAGTTTCGCCGCCATTATTATCGACAAAACCTGCGTTTTATACCGGGCCGCAATGAGACCCGCGTATTGGATCTGTACGCCAAACAGAACCGCTGCACGATGTTTACACCAAAGAGACACGATCGGGGACAAAATCCCGAACGCGTTTACGGTTCGTAAAAAACTAAAAGGGCGAGTGCTTTGCGGACAAAAAAGGGCATCTGGTCAGGACAGAATAAACAAAACAGCCGCTGTGTGGCGGTCTCATTTATACCTCAAGTATTTACGACGTGACATGTATTGGCTCCACTGAGGAATTCACACAGCAACCTGTGTCCGCGATCCTGCGGCCAGAATGTTAATTCCGTTAGGACGCTGCATCCTCCACATCGATCCCTGCAGCTGCCCAGCAACATTAAGCAACAGTGTTTCGCTGCTTGTTTGTGCTTGTCAAAGTCCATTACGTACACCCCATTCGCTTCACAAGAAGTGCTCTCTCTGTCTCTCCCTCTCTTTGCCGCTCTCTTTCGCTCGCGCATTAGCTCCGATTTATGGAACGGGATTATTCCGTTCGATGCCGATCGCTGAATCAGCCGGAATGCGTCCCCATCTCATCGGACCTCACAAGCTAAGCAGGCTTCAGCCTGGAAAGCGTGTGGATGTGTGACCGTGCAAATCGTGCCAATTCTTTACTACTTCAGCACACCGGTATGTTGGAGAGCAAACCCACAACATTTACAATGAAATACGCCGTTTTGCTGATAGTTGCAATCAGCTTCATCAGGTATCTCGAACACAGGTTATTTGTGTGCTGAAGTAGCAAATAATTGCACGTTTTGTTCCCGTGACAAACCTTACTAATTGGCTGTGTCAGGTGGAAGTGGTTTACGACACTTATTTTTTTAAGTTACCCAAGCCATAAAAGGGAAGTATTATGATTGTTTCGATTCAATGTTCCTACACGTCGCAAATTTGTACCGTAAAGCTGAAAAACAGTGACAGATGAGTCCCTTGCAGAGCTGAGATGAATTCACACGTGCTGTGTCTACGATTCCTACTGTGAATGTTGTGAGTGGCACGAGAATATAATGATAATGCATCTCATTGAGAATGCATGTTTAATTATCGAATGTGGGACACAGATTACGTGCCATGGCTTTTCTACAAGGCCCAGGTCAGGGACACCCAGTACTGACTGCGAAGTGATTTGAAAACAGCCGCCCTATTCGCGCCCGGCAACGCCAACGAACAATTCGCGATTGAATCCAAAAGCCAGCGTGCGGTTACGTGCCACCCATCGTTAAAAAGAAACACGTTCCGTTATTATTTTTAAGCGATACGAAAGAAAAGGTGGGATTTCCGGCCTTCTGCGTGGCTCCGAGCTTTGCCAGGTTTCCTTTCTCTGGCCTGTGTGGCCGTTTCCGCAAAATCCCCCTTCCTGATCGCCACGATTTCCTCGAAATCCTGTCCCACGGCCGCTGGAGTCGAAAGGAAAACAGCGGCAGGAAGCGATGATACATTTCCGAACGCAGATAACGCACGTTAACTCGGCGCGCTGCACGGCCGCCTAGTTCCACCGATAGAGACGAACTCCGGAGACACGCGGCGGTTTCTGTATGTTTCCACAGATCTCATGGGTCGTCGCCAGCGGTTTAACGTTTCGGAACGGCTTTAAGGCAAAGCACGTGCCGCTATATCGGGATTCACGCATTCGTTGATTTTTGTAACATTTGCAGTTGTCCTGACATAGATGCCTATATCCCACTCATCACAGAGGTGCATATTATTTATCTGAAGGCAGTTAGATAGATGTTTGATAGATGTTTATTATTACAGCAGAAAATACCCTGTGACCTTGCAAGCTCTGACACTGGCTCCTGTCTCTGACACTGGCTCCTGTCTCTAACACTGATAGATAGATGTTTATTACTACAGGAAAACAATACCCTGTGAGCTTGCAGGCTCTGGAAGCGGGATTCCCGCGATACAACTCGACATTTGAGCGGTGGAATTTGGCCACGGTACGGGAACCTAGGTGCGGGTACCGCAGGTACAGTACTCTAAACAAACCAGCCAGGACATTCTTCAGAGAATAAACCGTTCACCCTTTACACGGACGGCTCTGTACTTTTTCAACAACGGCTATCTAGTATCCACCTGGTGTCCAGCCGCAGGTAAACACCGGCATTCCACAAGGGGCTTTCGTTACACTTGGACAGCACCGGACTAACAGCCACGTTCCATGAGGACACCTCTGAGAAAAGGCGGCTCGGTAACCAGCTTACGTGACGGCTGTATTTTGTATTTGCGTGACGAACGCGTACAAACGGGTGCACTCGGCGAAGGCTGTCGCCAGACTGTTGAGAAGATCACGGTGAAACCGCCGCGAACTCTGAACCCTAGCGCTGCAAATCAACGGAGATAGTGAAGCAATCCACCGCACATCAACTGAAGCCATTTCCCGGCGAAACTAATCTCTTACACGTACGCCGATGCTGCTATTCCACCGATGTCGCTATGCCTCTGGCCGCACGGAGGCGACACGAGAGACCCTCGAGGCCGAAATACGCTCAGCCGCCCGTGCGTGACGAGCGCCGGGCACCGCCGTCACCACCTGCTCGGCCACGCGGCGTCTCTCCGCACCCTGCCGCTGCCCGCCGATCGACCGTGACAAACACGCACCTGGTGCCCAGGCAGCCGGGCTATCGCCACGCCACTCCGGGCGGTGTGTCTTATGCCGCGGCCGAACGGTGGCGGACACTGTACTGATGTAGGTTTTCACGGCTCGATTCACGACGATTGCTTTTCAAGGGTGTTCTTTCAGGATAGCCGTGTCGAGCGTTGGAGGCATCATCAGGCGTTATGCTTCCAACGTGGGAGGGGAGACGTCGCGAGGGAGATCGCTCGCCGTGGCTATCCCGAAAGAACAGCTCTGAAGAGCAACCGTTATGGGCGACACTGCAAAGAAAACGCTCGGGTGAGATGAAACGTCCGTCGTTTACGCATTGCAATTCATCCTCACGATGGATGCGGACAGGGGTTTGCAAAGCGCGGCGGAGGCTCGGGAACGCGGCGTGAAAACATTTCCGGGGCTGGCATTATAGCGCGCCCGGTTTTAACGCTTCTCGTCGTAATCTTTCGTACGTTCCTCCCGCCACCCCCCGTCTGCAATGTTACGCGCGGCGGTTGTGCCTCGATATATTTAAATAACGCGGCGGCATAATGCAATAAAGACGCATTGCACCTCACTGCGGGTGCTCGGTGACGTGTAACTCACACGGGGAGCGACGGCTCAGTGGTTAGCGCGCTGGGCTATAAAGCTGGCTACCCGAGTTCAAATCCCGCTCACGGCCAACACCGGCGACGATTTTCTGAACCGGTCCTGGGCCTCCCCTGGGTCGACTCAACCTCAAATGAGTGTCTAGTGTGGTGTGTAAACATCGCCACGCAAAAGACAAAGGCGGCCGGGCGTGGTGCCGGTCACCCACCTCCTCGTGTGCCGTGTCGACCTTCACAGGTGCTCGCTAACGGCACTTGACCCTACAGTCTGTTAAGGCTATACACTTTGTGACTCACATGTTCCATTACAACTTTGACTCCTCAGTTCCACGACTTCTTATCCAAATTGCTTTTCATCTGCGGCACAGGGTCGTTTACTTATCGGCCAATTTTAAAATTTTAAACTGAAGGGTGATGATACGGACAAGGACAGCATATATTTCCTCGTAGATAATAATAATAATAGCATTTATAGATGGTAATGACATCTGTTTGTTGTTGCTGCGTGTGGAGCTGACAGTCAGATGTAAACATGCGGGAGAAGACCTATGATTACCGTGACAGCCGCAAGGGCTAGGAACAGCACGAGAGCACGAAATTAAATTAGAAATTATTTATCCGCAAGAACATCACTGACTCATTACCGGAGGGCTCCGGATTTTTGTGTGAATTTCATATTTAAGCGGGGATTTGAGTGAGGGAACAAGCTGGCCTACGTAAAGAAAACAACATTTAGGGCTCAACACAGACAAGTTCACAAAACAATTATCCTTGTTGAGAGGGCACTACATTTCTTGAAGCAGCTCCATGGTTATGAGGATACAGCTCTGTCTGATGGTTGCTCCATCAGACGAAATGTCTGATGATGCTTCCAACGTGGGAGGCGAAACATCGCGACAGAGAAATGGAGATCGCACGACACGGCTATCCCGAAAGAACAGCTCTGAGGAGCAACCCTCATGAATCGAGCCGTGAAAACCTACATCAGTACAAACTACGATCTTTTAATAGTGCACGCTATTACTTGTTGCACAAACTAGCGAGGCGTCACATAAAACGAAACCTAAATATCGCTCGCCTGGGATGTAAGCGACTCGCAAATGAACAAAACACAGGAAGCTCAGCGAGGCGGATCCGCGACGTTCTGTCTCGAGCGAGGCTCCGGATTTCCCCTTCAAACCCCGTTGACGATAACGGCGGTCCGGATTATAGGTTTTACCGGAGCGGATTGATAATCCTGTTAAACGACGAGACTAACGTTTAGCGCACAAGCGGGTTTAGAGATGAGACGATGGCCCAATTAACCGCTGCCGCGTCGATGATAAAGAGATGAGCCGTGCGGAGTTTTCACGCCATATGCCACGCTCCGCTGGCGTTTGAATAAACCCATTAGGTAGCACGTGCGGGATAAGCACGTTAAAAGAGAAATGCTATTGAAACGTTGGCCTATTGCCGTTTGCAGACGCTCTGTGCAATTACGATCCGTAAATTAACGGCTACATTTTTTGTGACTGGCAATAGAATGATACGTGAAGCGCTTAACCAACTAAACGCCGCCACTGCGCGGAGCAGCCTGGGATCTTTATGTACGGGGACGGTGGCGAGCTTAGCAGAGACTCACCCAGGCCACCGGCCTCACCCCGGCAGCGTCTCCCTCTCACCGCGTCGGTGCGTGTTCCCGCGACGTGTGTGCGGAGCGGAACACTCACCGAGTCCATCCTGCGGCTCGTCGTTCCCGGCGTCCGGCGTCTCCGGGACGTCCCCGTCGCCGGATCCTCGTCTCTCGTCGTCGATCTCCGCGTCGCCCTCCTCCGCCTCGTCCGCCGCAGCCTTGTCCCCCTTGTCCCCCGTGTCCCCCTTCACCGTCTCGTCCCCGTGGTCGGGCCCGGCAAGCGGCTCCGCGGGCTCCTCGTCTCCGTCCTCGCTGGGGCCTCGCGGCTTCTCCGCTTCCTCCTCGTCCACCGTCTCTCGGCCGCCTTCGTCCTGCGAGCGCGCCTCCTGGTCCTCCTCGGCGTCCTGCTCGTCGTCCGCCTTAGCGTCCGACTCCTTCTCCTCTCGGCCCGCGGCGACGGCGACGGCGACCGGGACCCGGGGCCCCCCGGCCTTCTGCGCGTCTCCGTCGCCGTCGCTGGCCTCGGCCTCCCCGGCCGATTTCCTCTCGTCGTCCTCGTCCCCGGCCGGCGGTTCGGCCACCACGGGCTCGGGCTCTGCGCGCACGCGCGCGGAGACAGAGGGAGCTCGGGGGCCGTTCACGACTCAGCGGGCCTCCCAGTCCCCACTCGGCCGCGTCTCGCGGCCGGGCGGCGCGCGGTCGGAGTGAATCAATCTCGCTTACGTGCCGCCGCTGCCTCTCTCTCCCCTCCCCCCTCTCTCTCTCTCTCCCCGCGCGCCCACCCGTCCGCCCGCCCGCCCGCCTCCCATGTGCCGAGGAACGATTTCTGCGGCTTGTCAACATTGGCCCCCCGAAAAAAGAGAAAAAAAAATATTGCAGATAAAAGCACGCGCCGCCGCGCTCGCCGCGCTCGCCGGCCGCGGCTATTAGCATGCATCGGACGAGCGGCCCCTCCGGGACGACGCATCTGGAGACGCGCCGAAATAACGAAGGATCATTGCGTCGCTAAACCTTACGCCAATCGGCGTCCGCATCTCCGCGCCGCTCCGCGCGGCCCCGATTTGGCGCAAGGCACATCTGGAAACGATGGACGACGTTACGCAACAGATTGAACTTCGTAGCCGATCAAATGCGCGATCGCTCGCAAACGACCACGGCGTGAATATTTCGGAAGCGTGTATATTCTGCTCCGTTCGGCGACGGCGGCAGTTCACGTGCACGAGCGCCGACGGCGCATACCTGGCACCGGTATTGCCGTCCATTCGAAAAAAACACACGCACGCGCGCGCGCGCACGCATACCACACCACGACCGCGGGTATGCAATTCATTTATTTACACTCAGCCCGGCACGGAGATCTCCGTTCAGCGACCGCCGCGGCAGCAGGCGGCGGAGGCCCACTCACGCGACACAACGCAGGCGGCAAGCGGCGGCGGCGGGAACCGAGTTTAACGACCGCGGACTCGGGGGGGGACTCACCGCGAAACTCCATCGTGCCGCCCCTGGGAAAAAAATTCAGGAAGAGGCTGCTACATCCCTACATCCCGGCTGGTGGCTGCCGACCGGCGGGGCGGGGGACGGCGACCCAGCCCCTCGCGCGTCCATGGGTGCCGCGCCGGCGCAACGGCAGCCGTCCCGCGTCCCGCCACACCCAGCCGCGGCGAGGGTCCGACGCGCGACGCTCGCACGCTCGCTCGCGGGCCCGGCGCCCGGCGTCCGCTGCCTCTCGCGAGGAGGAGGAGGAGGAGGCGGCGCCGCGACCTCACGCGCGCGGAGCCATCGGCGGGGGGCGGCTGCGCGGAATTCACAGAGGCGCCGCCGCCGCCGCCGAGCAAGCGAGCGCGAGCGGAAGGCGAGCGGGAGTGAGCGGGGGGGGGGTGGGGCGACGTGCGGAGAGAGGGAGGCGGCGGCGGCGGCGACGGAGCGAGCGAGAGGGAGAGCGAGAGAGCGAGAGAGAAGAAGACACTGACGGAGAGCGGTGGGGGGAGGGAGAGCGAGACGCCTGGCGGAGAGCGGGGGAGAGCGCGCGCGAGGTGCGACGGAGGAGGCCGCGAGCGTGCAAGACGCCGAGGCTGCGTTCCCCGCAGCTGGGCAGGAAGTGGTATGGGAGGAAGTCTACTCTCCGCCACGGGCCCCGTGAGTCAGTGAGCGTGCGTGTGTGTGCGTGCGCGTGTGTGCGTGCGCGTGTGTGAGCGTGAGGGGTGAGGGGCCGGCGTGGCTGCTGACATCACCAGCGCACATGCTTAAGTTACTCAAAGGAATCCGCTGCTCGTCCACCCAATTAAACGCCGTTACTCCTGCTCGTTATTCGTCCGGCAAGCGAAGGCATTCTTCCGCTGTAATCCTCAAGACAAAAGCCAGCGGCTAGATAACGGTTTGAGGGCAATATCCACTGCTTGCTTCCGCTGTGAGCTCGTCGGCTGTCGGTTGCTGTGGTGGACACAGCAGTGTCCTTTTATTTGATACTTAACAACCTCCTCTGTCCCTGCTCATGCCAAAGTCAAAACTGCGTCCCCTCAAATATAAATCCCACGCTCAAGCGAAAGACTACGGGCGCAATGAAGGGCATTTTGGAAATGAAAATGCGGCGCTCGTATATTGCACAAAATTGACTTCTTTACAAACATCAAACGCACCTGAAAAATAAAACGCTTACAAAGCATTCGGCATTTTCAAGACCAACACAAACATTCCCCCGCAACGTCCGCAAACGTCTACTTGCCTTTTCAACAGGCATAAAAGAAATGCCACGGTGCACAGCCACGGGTCGAGTCCACAAGTCATTTATATCCTTCGCGAAATGTACACGCGCGCCGCAACACGAAACCAAACGCGCTCATGTCCACCGCGACTCCTTCCAATAAAAGCGACAACGTTCGTGAAGGCCGCGACCGAGCGGAGCGCCCGGCGGCGACGCCGGCAGCCGGCTCGCGCGCTGTAATTGACACGTCCGAGTGGAATCTCATCCGCGGCGGTGACTGGCGGTGCCGGGCGATCGCGTTAATCGGAACGCGGAGGGACGGTCTGGCGCGGAGCGGCGCGACCACCGTCAGGCCCGACCCGCGCGTCGAACTTGGAAACCGACGCCGCCTCTGAAATACGAATCACCGGAACGCGTCGTGAGCAGCGGGTAGCTGTCGCGGGTACCAGCGACGGGGAGACGACGTGCGTACGCACCGTCCTGACTTTAACGTCCCGAGGTTTCCCGGCACGGTGATTTCAAAAATAGGAAATCCCAGGGGGAACTTAGGAGACGTGTGGCAACCTGATTGCGCGGCGATCGCCGTGCGCCGCAAACTGTCGCGTCGGGCGCCGTGCGGCGGTACGGTGACACGGCCACGCGCTCCCACCGTTGGCTCCTCACCAAGCGAGCAAGCGGGAGAGGACAGACGTCCACCGAGCGCCAAGGCCTGAGGTTCCGTGATTAACGGGCGTTGGCGGCTGAACGAGCAGGGCGCGTCGGGTGAGGCCGGGCGCCGCGTGCCTGTATCGGCCGGGATAGGCTCCGGCTCACCGCGCCCCTTTACAAGATTAAGCGGTTTATGACAATGAATGGATGGACTTTCCAACACCGCTCAAACCTGTCCTTTCCTCTGCAAACTGGGACGCGTGTTCCGGTCGGCAGAAAATGTATAAACACGGCGGCACCGAGCGCGCGCTATTTTGGTTAGAGACCGCACGCTGCTAAACCGACACGGCTAAGGTGGCCGGGCGCGTCTAAAGCAAGCCGTCGCGATTCGTGAAATGAACTATCGGTGCGATACAGGGGGCGCCGCGAGCATGCCCCCCCTCCGTGCCCCCCCATTCACGGCCACGCGGCCTGGCACCGGCTGCCGCGGTGCACCGAGGGAGCCGGAGGTGCGGTCGCCGCTCACTCCCACACATCGTGCCGGCGTCGCTCGCGGGACAAGCTTCCCACGCAGAATACTATCATTATTATTATTGCCTCAACAGAGTCCCATGTTGTCCCCATTATCTGCCCGGGAGAAAAAAAAAAAAACCCCGTTGTCTTTTTCATCGCTCGCGTAGCTGGCGAGGCAATTTAAATGCATTTCAGCAGCGCACGAGGAAGTGCTTTTTCGGTACTTCTCGCAACGCTGCTCGGTAGAGATAAATAAGCCGATTGCGGAAAACAACAGAGATGTCAACAGCCTTTCCGGCTGGGTTTTTCGGTCAATGATGGCAAAATATCGTTTCCTCGCAGTTTACGGATGGCAACGATTTTGTCGGCGGATAAACACAGATCTGCAAACAGCGAGGCTGCTTAGCAACGGGGCATAAACAAGTCCCCGTATTGGCCCCAGGCTCTTGCCACATTTGTTTTGGCTTAGGCCTGGCCAAGGCTCCGCTGCAGGCCTTAGGGGGGATGCTTCACTGCACGGGATGACCATGCACTTGAAACACCAACAACTTGTGAGAACAAAGATAAAACTGCGTTGTGGGCTGCACGGTGGCACGGTGGGTAGCGCTGCCGCCTCACAGCAAGAAGGGCCCGAGTTCGGATCCCGGCTCGGGTGCCTTTCTGTGTGGAGTTTGCATGTTATCCCCGTGTCCACGTGGGTTCTTGCCGGGCACTCCCCTTTCCTCCCACAGTCCAAAGACATGCTGCTGCTGCATAGGTTAATTGGCCTGTGGACTAAATTGCCCCTGGTGCCCTGTGGTGGATTGGCGTCCCATCCTCGGTATAGCCATACCTTGCGCCCTGTGTCTGCCAGGATAGGCTGCGGCTCACCGCGACCCTGTACAGGATTCAGCGATTTCAGACAATAGATGGATGGATGAAGCTATGTTGTTATTACCAATGGCTGTTCTACTATCAAAGCCACAAGAAGTGAAAGTGGTCTCCGGCTCAAATGAATCGTATAGGTTCAGCTCTGCTCCCTTTATCACCACTGAACCAGTGGTGGAAATTCCACATTTCTTTGGAGGGGGTGAATCTATCCAGAGCACATCCACTGCTCATTTCACGCAACTGTTGTTTTCCGCCGCGGAGGGATAATCGGCTGAGTCGAAACCTCGAGCATGATTTTAACTCCTAAGCTCTCTACTCTGAGCCCTGGAATGTATCCACTGTGCCGATAGGATTCTAGAAAATAAACCACAAGAACAGCGATCCTTCATGGCAAACGGTCAACACCAAGGAAGCCCAACAAATCCCGGAACATATCTGCATTGAATTCCATGTCACGCGCGACGCTGCCGCCCAACGCAAGCAGCAACACGTACCGCCGTTGACCGAAACGCGCACTGTATCATTACCCCAGACAACATTTCAGGGACAAAGCCCTTCATCAGCCTAACCACCGTGCGGGCTCCCACCAATTAGAGCACTTTCGCTTGATCCGCAAAAATAACGCATTCACAACGTCATCTCGCGAGGATCTCCGACTAAAGCGCGGCGCGGCCGGAAGAATTCCTGCCGGCGAGATTCCGACACACGGCCGCCCGCGAGCCGAGTTGACACATCACCCCCTTGTGGCCGCGCGGCAGCAGACGCCGCCCCAACCTCGCCGCCCGTGCCACTGAGCACCCGGCTCACGCGCCGCGCCGTAAGCAGCGCGCTATTTACTGCGGGCGGCGGCAACAGCGCGCGGAGACGCTCGCAATAACGATGAGCGATGACGGCGGCCGCGCGGCAGGTTACGGCTGGCCACGCTACGGACGCCGCCGATACTAAACGCCGCCGCAGTGCGCGCTCCGCCGGTCCTGAATTTCTGTCTCAGAGAGAGGGTGGCTTTTGGCGAAGTTTGGGTTTTTACGCGCGCGTTACGCAGCACGCGCGCGGCGGAGAGAAACGCACGCGGCCCGCTCCGTGGAACCCCTCGCTCTTCAGAGCTGTTCTTTCGTGATCGCCGTGTCCAGCGCTCTCGCTCGTTCCCTCGCGACGTTTCGCCTCCCACGCCGGAGGCATCGTCAGGCGCGGGAGGCGAAACGTCGCGAGGGAGAGAGAGGGAGATCGCTCAGTGACACGGCCATCCGGAAAGAATACCTCTGAAGAGCAACCGTCACGAATCGAGCCGTGACAAACCTACACCCGCGCAATCCCGCGACGCAGCGACGCGACCGATGCCAAGCTGCATCGTCGCCGCCGACGAAAACGGAAGCGGGGAGGCAGAGCGTGCGCGCCGGCCGCTCACCTTCGTCGGAGCCGCAGGGCGACGGCTCGGGGGCCTGGTCGCCCGCCAGGCCTTTGTGCTGCAGCGTCTTGGAGAGGATGTCGCGGGCGTCGGTCACGGACTCGGACTCGGCGGAAGACAGCGGGTCAAGCTCGAGCGTCCGCGGCGGCGGCAGGTCGTGCACCTGCTCGGCGGGCGAAACGAGCGACGGATCAACGCGCGGCGACCGTCCTCACACCTCACCCCGCCGTCCGGCGAACGGTGACCCGAGCGCGTAACCGCTCGGGAAATTTACGTCGCGCAGAACGTGCGTTTCGTCGCTCTCAAAGTGAGCGGTAAAAAGGCATCGGGCTAACGCAGAAGGTTGCACGCACGCGCAGTGACAGAGATCCCCCATGTGGCGTGCATACGTTGTTGCACCAAGTGCTGTCGGTGAGGACATGCGAGGCCAGCATGGCACAGGAGTGTGTGCTGTGGCCAGCACCATGCCCGGCTTTGTCTGTCTACCCAGTGCCGATGTTCAACGGATCACAGTTTCATTTAAGTTAGCTGAGAGGAGGCCCAGGACCAGTTCACGTTTAATTTACCGCACACACACACACACAATAGCATTTGGGGAAACACACACTGCACCGAACAACGGTAACTTATGTAAAAGGCCTTTCTATCCGGAGACACACGCTCACTTATAATGCAGGTCCTTTCCAACAGATTAATTAACGGCGCGAATTAAACCGCACGGCTTAACGGGCATCATTAGCGAGGGGCCCCCGCGAGCGGTGGGCGCGAGCGACGCTCACCACCGTGCCGAGCGCGAGGTCACGCAGGAGTGGGGCGGATTGGGCCCCGTGCTGTGCCTCGTGCTGTGCCCCGTGCTGGGCGGGCACGTCAGGGCTCCCCGTGCTGCCCACACACTCCGTGAGCAGTGGCTCCGCTCTGCGTCGGTTAGAAAAGCAGCGCATTAGACACATGGGTGAGACAGTAGTACATTAACGTGTTATAAGCTACCTACAATGTATTTTCCCATCGCACCGGTTTATTGTTTTTACACCTTGTATTTTTTATTTAGTTTTTAATTACTTGGTCACGTATGTGCAATGCTGTGTGTAAATTGTTATTTTTTGTTTTGGTTTGGTTAATTTTTTTAAATTATTATTATTTTGTATTTGCGTGTGTTGTGTCGCAAGAATCATGTAAAGAGCTTGCAAGATCGCTGGGTATTTTTCTGCTGTAATAATAAACGTCTATCTATCTATAGGAGGTTGCAGGCCTCCGCTACATGGTGGCGAGCAGAGGGCAGTGAGGCAAAACCCATTGCTGCGATGTACTTCTATGCTCCCCACAATCACCTACCCACACTGACCAGCTCGGTCAAACATCCGTGCAGAGACCTGCACAGCATCGTGACCTGTACACTATCGTGAAGATCTCATCCAGCAGTGGAATCGCAAAAAGGCCATTACGCGTGCACGTGCCACATAGTACGGGTGCAGCAGAGCGGAAACACGGGGTATCTACACGCGCAAACCACAACAAAGGCACGAGACAAAAATGAACGAACGAAGCTGAACGAACGAGCGGCAGACCTGTGGTCACGAGACCCGTATGGCGGGGAAGACGCGGCGAGAGCTTCTGCGAGTCGCTGCTCCACGACGCCGCGGTCCTCGGCCAACTCCATGAGGGCCCGTTCCTCGCCGCTCTCGTCCTCCTCGCTCCCCAAGCTCCCTCGGCTCCCCCATCTCGGTCCCCCGTCGCCGGGGCCACGGGTCTCCGCGTGCGGCGCAAGCGACGGCTGCTCCGCCACCGAGACCTGCCACACGGTCAACGGCGCACGCTCACGAATGGCGTCGTGTGTTCGTGTGTACGCCGGCGGTGTGTCCGAGAGATTCATGCCCACGTCGAGAGGGCTTTATAGATAGAAATGTATTATTACGGCAGAAAAATACCCAGTGAGCTTGCAATGCTCTTTACGGGATTCCCGCGACACATCAAGAGAGAGTTTGTGTCGTTTTGCTGTTGCTCCTCCTCCTCAGTTGAAGATGGAGATCGATCGACATGGCTATCCCGAAAGAGCAGCTCTGAAGAGCCACCGTCATGAATCGAGCATTGAAAACCTACATCAGTACGTTGGTCTTTACGTTTGCAAACGTGAAGGGGAGCGTGCATCGGCCTGATGATGGTTCTGATGCGGTTGTGTAATTGTGTCGACGTGACATAATGCAACGTGGCCCGTCCACAGATCCCGTCGTTAAGGACAGCGAATTGACAAAACCTTTCAGTGCACCGAACAATTATTTCAGTTCCTGTTCGTGAATCTCAACGAGGCAATATTAACATAACGTGAAAAAAAAAACCCCGGTGGCATCTTATTCCATCCAACAGTTTAATGTATACATATATTTTTTTACGGCTTAAACTTGTAGAAAAATTATGAACGGCCAATTAATGGACACGGGAGACAACAGTGGAGGCAGATGAAGCGGAACGCACGGCGGAGGCAATTTTATAATGAGCGGATTGTCTGTGATTGCGCTGGGACTGGAGCCAGGCTGCATTACGCGACGCCACCTAAGGGCTGTGAGCATCCGGCGAACACACACACTAGAGACAAAGCCCCCCCCCCGTATATCCTTTAATCAGACTGTTGGGGCAAGTGCTGTTGGCGAGCACCAATGCTATAGCCGACGTAAGGCCCCCGCAGACATAATCAAATAACACAACTAGTGAGGGCTGACGTAATGATAAACGTAGAAGGCAGGACCACAGCATCCAGTGTTGTACTATACTACGCTTTGAGATCGAGGTTCCCACACATTCATCAACCCCCAAGACCTGCACGGCACTGGGAGGAGGCCCTCATCAAGCAGTGGATTATTCGTGTGGCCACCGTCTGTACACCATGGCTAGCAACCCTGTGGCCTGACCTTGGTTAAATCAATCCATCCATCCATTGTCAGAAACCGCTAAATCTTTACAGGGTCGCAATGAGCCGGAGCCTATTCCGGGCAGACACAGGGCGCAAGGCAGGGCTATACCCAGGATGGGACGCCAGTCAATCACAGGGCAGCTTGGTTAAAGAGGGAGCCATATAAAAACGAAGGGGGGCTCGACACAGCGTCAGTTCTCACTTAAGCAGGAAATGACGGAGCTTTAAGCAAAAGTGTGGGAGGATGCGTTTAACCCTTTCCTGCCACACTGCTCCCCTACACCCTCCAACGCTATGTGGTAGAGGAGCTAGGCCAGGGGATCTCAACCTTTAGCACCTCAAGGCCCACTTGGCCAACGTGCGTACGGTCTCCACGCACCACTAGGTGGCGCTCGCGGTCCACTGATGGGTCGCGACCCACCGGTTGAGAACGGCGGGGCTACTTGAGGACAGGGGTCTCTCCGGTGCGAGCGGGGAGTTAGGGAGGCAGATCGCGAGGCGACGGCGAAGGGCGCGGGACCATCTGCGATGGGCCACGCGCAGCGATGCCTACTGCCGCGCCCGACAGAGTTACGAGCCCTGGGAAGGTCCCCGCAAAGCATCAACAACAGATTCCCAGGAGCACTCGGCCCTAACCGGACTTTAACAGCGGAATAAAGTAAAGCGCCCGTGGTTTGTAACGCGATAATATTTGCGCAAACGAAATGTATGCAGACAAAACTGCGCGTTTGGCACTTGCGCTTCATGCAAACGGAGGGGAAAAAGTAGGCCACTAAAGCATTGTGGAATGTCGGAAATTATTAACCCGTAAAATTTGTTTACTCAATTTATTCACGGATTTATCCCCTCCGCAGAACCAATGTGATTCTGCAATAACTGTTAAATACGATGCATTGCACTTTAGCCGTGCACATAGCGCGCCGTCGACGCTCCTGCCATCTGGCACTTGAATAATTATCAGAATCTCGTTAAGTTTCCATTGCCTTAGATTCAGCGTGCAACCGCATTCCCAGGCTGTGTCTGGGCGCTTTGATAGAAGACGGCGTTCTGCTGTGCGATTGGGCGCAGCGAACCGCCGCGCGTGGCTGCAAGTTTGTTTGCGATGCTTATTGTGGGAAACTGTAGAAAGATGTAATTGGCGTTAGCTGGGAAAGCATGCCGCCTTTAACCCACTAGGAGCAAGCCAGTGATGAAATAGCCATTAAACTGCCGTTTTACATTATTCATTTCGTTTTTAATCCGTACAAATTCCAACTAGCGGTCCGTTAATAATAATTTAGAGTCCAATATTCAATCTGGTGTCGGATAAAGGTTTTCCCACACCGTGTCGGTCATGGGAGTTTTTTTTTTTACCACACTTAGGGTTACGGCTAGTGCAGGTCCGTGACGAGGAACGAGAGCCCAAGCCTGTGAATATTAATTGAGAGCGTAAACCCCACCAACGATCATCATTTTCTCGGCGTAACATAGAAAAATATGTTTATCCAATTCGTATGGCGAATGCACATGTCGGTGAGAAGCGTAAGCAGTAATTGATTCCCACCAATTTGTTGCGATCCGAGTAGATTTACGACGTTGGTGATAAGGCTGCAGGCGCGCCGCTAAGGCGTCATAATTTTCCTGCACGTGCCCAGACTGCTCGCCAAGGTACAGTCACAGTGCTGCACACGCAATTTAAACACAAAATCACCTCCGGTTTTGCAAACGCAAAATAATTTAAGAAAATTGGAAACGTATAAATGAACGCGCCCGATACCGGCATAAACGTTGAGCGTGTGTTTTTTTGTTTGAAGCGAGCGGTAACATTTTAACCCGTGGAAATATGTACTGTGTGTCTGCTCTTGCCCTGTGACACGCGACGCCCAAGCCAGCTACTGTACGTCTGGCACCACGGTCAGGGACACAGATTTAGAGCCACGAACGGTGATGATGGCTCACCGAAAACACGAGAGAAGAAAAAACATTGGCGCAAATTACGACCATGGGCAACACAGAAAATAAGCGTCCTTGAGTTAAAATATGCCAGGAAAATACAGTAGAGTATTCTCAACAGTATAGGTCTACGACTCTACGTTATGAAAACCACAGTATAGTATTGTCAACGCCACCGTATAGGACTGTATTATCAAAGCCACAGTTTAGTATTCTCAGAGCCACAGACGTACACACTGTACGCCTGCACAATATTAACGTCTGCACATTCATTTCAGCCTTGGAGGTGGTTGACACGGGATGTTATGATTGCACAAAATTGTAAAGATTTTGAATAATCGGGAAAGATTGGGATTGATTTTTGCAAATTATTACTTCAATTAACTGTTAAACCAACCGATGCTTGCGTGAGATTTTATCGATACATTTCTCGTGAAACGTTGCTTTAAAAAAGTAAAATACCACACACACGCTCAATTAAACACTATTCAAAAACAGGACAGTGTTTCTCTCTGCAATGTTAATCACTTTGGCAACACATTTTCTTGAACCAAATGCCACAGACAATGTGCATATTTCTAAAAATTACCCAAAAAATGACTCAACAACGCCGCCCTAAAATAAAAAAATCACATGCTTAGAATAGGCGACGTTTCTGTCAGTGACCCTTATCCAGAGCAGAGAGAAACAAAACGTATCGCTAACAAAATTATTGCCCCTTATGTGCCAGTCTTAGGACAGTTGCTGATGAACGTGTTGAGCTTTAATTATTTGCATGCATGTACCACTTCCAATCCAATATATACATTTGAAATGTAGTCGATATTTATAGTCCTAAATAAAAAAACACGTTGTTTAGTTTAAAGAACACGAAGAGAGAGAGCCAGGCCATGCCACTTCCCCGTCGTGTTCATCAACGGCTGCTTATCTCAGACTGAAGCGACAGGGCCCATAAAAATATGGATTACTCAAAAATCCATTGCTTGATCGTGCACACAGCACGGCGGCGCTGCATTCGAGGCGCGCCAAGCCTGCCTGTGGCTTATCAAGAATTGATTCTCTCGGAGAAAGTACTTCATCGGCCGGCACACCTAGCCTTGACGATTACTTCTCTGGGATTCACACACGGATCTCGTGTAAGAACTAAGTATTCTTCTCTGAGCACAATTCAACCGGTTTTTATCCATCCCGGCCACCGGCAATGAACTCAATTCTCTTTCGTAAAAGCACATCCGAGCGAAGGATTTGAACGTGTGAGTGGAATACTTGATAATGTCGAGGATATGAATCACCCATCCTAAAGCCCGATAATCCATGTGCGAGCGCACAGTGTTCACTCTGGACATTGGGATTCCGAGTCCATAATTCGTGTCGAGCGCACGGAGAGAAATGTAGATATTGTGGGATCAAAATCCAGCCAGCACCTCTCCACATGCTTATAAAAGCGATCCCAGAGCAAGCCCTCACATTTCTCACTCTGCTCCACTCGACGCATTTCGTACCTTTCACCTCTCATCTCAGTCTAGTCCCCTCCACGCACTCTCCTACCTCATCCCTCTCATCTCATTCCACTCTGGTGACCTGCACAGGTCGCCGGGCTCGCCCGCACAGGTGCGTGAGCGGCGCTGGAGGTGAGAGCGCGGCATATTTACGGTCCGTCGCCTCGCCGCACACTCGGACGAAGCTCGGATTGAAAATCCCAGCGGTCTGCCCCGCGAGCCCGAAACACTGAACCGCGCGTTAATTTCTCACATGTCAGAGGGCATTTAGAGCTTACCGCCACATAAAACACGTAAATTTATTACGGCATTAACTTTTCTTACAGTGTTATTAGGGCATCGGTGTAATGAATCATGGCAAATAACTGAAAATGTAGGTTAAGCGCTCAGGATGGACGAATATCTGTCACAGCGCACATTCATAATGTAGCCTTTTTTTTCAAATATTTAAAGAAAATCATCTCACTACTCTCATTTTTTGAAGGGTTACATTTCTCTTGAAGAATTATACTAGCGCACATTGGAAAGACGAAAGGTGGAGGCTTTCTTTTCACCTCCACAGCTCCCTTACAGATCGCCGGCAAACGGAAACATTACACCGTACTCTTACAGAGATCACGGGTTGTGGCAGGACAGAAATATTCCATGGGCCTTGACCAAACATTGATTTTGTTGGTAACACCTAAGACTGAAAAACAAATCTGAATTCTGCCGAATAAAACTAAATTCTTATCACATATTTCACTCTCGTTAGACATATATAGAAACTTGTATCACAAAAAAACTTGCCGCCTCCACAGTTCCCAAATTCCGCTCTGGCTCATGGACAAAAAAGCTCAAAACCTTCTGCTGCAGTTTGACCAAAAAAAACAACAACTTGATAACGTACAATAACAGAAGGGCAGGAAGACGAGGCATTGATCAATACTATGGTAACAATGCAGAATAACACACCGTTGAATACGCAAAAACAGTCAAAGAAGGGCCGAAGCATGTTCCCGATACTGGCATAACCTGGCAGTGGCGGCAGGACGCGGGAAGAGGAGACAAAACGATCAAACGGACGTCACCTTCGTGAAGTGCAGCTTGGCAGTGCTGCTGTGGCCCTCGGCATCGCTCCAGTCGTCATCACTGTCCTCGTGGCCCGCGTCGCGGCCTCGCGGCTCCTCGCGGCTCGCCGCCGCCACCGCTGCCTCTCCCTCGGGGCTGCTCAGCTCGTCCAGCTCCGAAGCGATGTCCTCATCCTCGTCCACCTCCTTCTCTTTGTCACCCGCTGGACGGAGGCTGGACGCCTAGGCACAACACACAGAACAAGCGAATCGTCAGAGGGAAGCAAACGCTTTTATTACGATCGTTGCTCTTCAGAGATATTCGTTCGGGATGCCTCTCTCCCGCGCGACGTTTCGTCTCCCACGTTGGAAGCATCAGGCGAAACGTCGTGTGGGACAGAGGGAGACCGCTCGACACGGCTATTCCGAAAGAACAGCTCTGAAGAGCAACCATCATGAATCGAGCCGTAAAAACCTACATCATCTTTTATTACGATGACATGTTCCGGTTTTACAGACGTCACCTGCAAAGGCAGCTCTAATACAAGTTAAGGAAACCCGTTCGCATGCATACATTTTCCGACACGTTCCAATATACGTTTGTTTTGGGAAGTACTGAATTAAAAGTGCAGAAGATGATGAGCAATTGGTCAGGGCAAAAACGTGTTTGTAAACTTGCAAAGCGTCACCGTTGCGCTCACGTGTATCCACAAGGTATGGAGCAACCCTCCGAACGATTTGCCCAGTTTTACAACTAACGCATAAACACATTCAACTTCTGACGGAAAGCATTGCAGAGAACACAATGCCGCTCTGTTCAGGCTTTAGGAGCAATTCCATAGTCTTCTCTTTAGCGGACGACTGTGAAAAGCAAGTGCCGCTGGGAGTGAGCACTTGATTGCTCTGCTGGGCGTGTTGATTGCTGCCTCTCGCACGCTCCGATGCCTTGACCTCCGTAAAATAAAAACCCTCATCTGTTTCCTCATCGAACGCCGGCGCCGCGCTTAATAGGGGCAGGCAGCGGCGAAAAGGGCCGACTCAAAGTCACTCGAGCTGCACTTAACAGAGATTATTTAACCTTTTTGAAGTTGGGAGCATTGCACAACACCGTGGTTTTTTTTTACGTAACTTTGACCCGGTGTTTCCCCCTGAGGACATTAGTGCTCAGGATATTGCACCGGCTGACAAGTATCTGGAAAAATGTAACCCCTACCCCTCGCACGACAATTATCATGCTACCACTGTCAGTTTATCTAGCAAATCACAATTAAATTAGCGATTCATTACGGAGCCATTTATACCTGAGAACGGGAATTAATACCGCAGGTTCTGTAATTGGAAATAATGCTGCCATGGATGCTAATGAATTTTGGATTTTCGTACCGTAACATTATCGCTTATGAGCCTTCCCACGAATGCAGCTGTACACTGCGAGATAGGTTAATGATTTGGTTAATCGTTGGTCTGATAATGTATTTTTGCTTAAGCATGGAATGTTAACTAATGAGGACCGCGAATCAGAGCATCATAATTTGGTCACAATGTGATAAGTGAGAAATGCTCATAAAATACTGCTCTCATGGTACGTTCAAAGATATGCTGTCTATATTAATTGGCCTCACTAAATTGCCCCCGGTGCCCTGAGATGTTGTGACTTGCTTACTCCTTAACGCTGGACAACTGTTAAAAACATCTACATAGCTCGTCCAGCTCTTCTAGTAACAAGTGACCGAGATTTATTTTCCTGTATGCATCAAAACATTGCTTCATTCTCAACACAATACAAACGTTGAAAAGTTGAGGTTGAATAAAGTACCTTTAAAAGGATGCCTCATATTTTACTAGCATGGCTGTGAAATCTGGACTGATGTTGTCGAATCTATACAACAGCTTTGATATAAACACTGGAAGTATGCCGTCGATGACAATTTGATTAGTATCGTATTGGCACACTGACGTGTATAACGTCTGCAACATAAGCAATTGAAAACTACGACAGCACGGACATTAGCACAAATAACAGAAACCCAAAAAACATACGTCAAAAACCGACTCCGAAATGGAAAAAAATATAATATATGTCGTTTTGGGCAATTGCACTTCATCACAAGAACGGCCATCGCCTGAAAGCGTTTTATGCTATGAAGCACCGTTGTCGGACATCGCCTATTTAATATATCGCTTCCTTTGCGGGCAGCGTTATTGACGAACGTGTTGAGTTTGTGCACAATGTCTGTATTGATACAGCCCAGAACAGATCGTTTGCCTTCATAAAGCGCTGCCTGAACATCTCCACTATGCGTGTGTGTTTCAAAGGTGGAGCGGGCCCAAAGCTCCGACGCTCTTCACTTGGGAAATCAAGGAATCTCACCTGTCCGATAAACATAACTTTGTCTAATTATCATCACTAGCAGCATAATGTATAGCTGGCCCGTAATGGAAAAACATCAATAACGCTGCACAACCTATGCACGCTGGTGCTGGCCCAATGAGCATCGCGATGTCTACGTGGAAATTAAGCCGTGAATTTTGAGGCAGAAAGACGTGACGGCTACAGCCAACAGAAATCCGCGGAGACGTTATTTTTCTTTTGTAAACGCGGTTGTGCGAAACAGACACCGTGTTTGGGGGGTTTTGGTCGAAACTCTGCCAGGTTTTGGTGGGTGGGTGAGTGGGTAGGTGGGTAAGTGGGTGGGCGTGGTGCTGGTCACCCACCCCCTCGTGTGCCGTGTCGACCTTTATAGGTGCTCGCTAACGGCACTT
>JAZEWU010000028.1:1510697-1534547 GCA_036362915.1 Geotria australis | reverse complement strand
AAAAACCCCCAGACAAAGGCAGGTGTGGGGTGAGAGTAAAGTGGTAGCTGCTCCCCAGCCCCAGAGTTGACAGACGAGCAGTCTTATTTAACCGCAAGCGCGGACAGACGCGGGCAGATGACGACCCGATCATTATGAGATTAGACGCAACCTGCCGTGCTCACTGCAAATGGGAGGACCTGTCCCTCCAAGCGGCGGGCGAACGAAGTGTTTTACCCATCAGACGCGGACGCCAATCCAAACAAGTTCCATCGCACCGCTCGCGCACCGGTGAAAGGCCCGTCAGAGACGTATCTCACGAGAAAGACGGGCGCTTGCTGCGCAGCTACCGCTGCAAATCCTGCACGGAACTAGACGAAAGCGTCGTCCTCCGAGAGATGAACCCGTCTGACCTCTGTTTGAGGTGAAGAATTCAAGACGTAAATCTGTCACCCTAACAAACACCTATTGTGCCGGTGTAAGGTCTTGGCTCTGGGTTGGTTTTGTCACCTGAGTGATTGAGGGTAGACGTCAATCCGTGTTTTTGTAACGATCCCGCTGTTTCGGACCGGCACGTGAAACACATTCATTTTCACTTTCACGGCTCTGCTGTTTACTTTAGCAAACGAAGCAACTCCAAGGCACACACCTTCGCTGTTTTGCTTTGGCCTCTAGAGGAATTCCCTATCCCTAGCCATGCAAGGAAAGGTGCAGGCCATTCTATGCCTGCCTAAAGAAACCCATCAGCAACACGCTGCTGCCTTTAATAAAGTTCAACGCACCGCGGCGGATTGTTCCCACCAATTTATCCCCGATTGTGAGATCAGAATTATGTCGCGAGACCAACAATCGTGCTGTTAAAGACCAGCCCCACGAAGGATGATATCACAGAACTACCTCTTGGTCCACACGGAACCGGTTGAGCGCTTGCCCACCCCTCACTCACACGGAGAGTCATGTTCAGAGCACTCCGCTCAAACTGACGTTTTTAATTATCAGAGTTGGAATTGAGCCAAATTAAGTGCAGAACCGAATTTAATCTGATGGGGGGTTTGTGTTTTTTTTTGGTACTAACGTAGGTTTCCACAGCCCGATTCATGACGGTTGCTTTTCAAAGCCGTTCCGCCGGGATAGCCGTATCGAGCGCTCTGCCTCTCGACACCGTCACCGGCGAATTCGTCGCACTTCAGAAGCCACTTTAATCCCAAGCGGCTACGTCGGTTCGAACTCGGGATCTCTGCGGCGCCGGCTCAGGGCTCCGGCCCAGGTGCCAGGCGGCCGGCTTCAGCGAGCAAGTCAGAGCTCACCGGGAGCACGAAGGTTTATGAAGGTTGGCTTCACGCTGCATGTATAGTCTTGCCAGATTTGTGCCGATGGAATGTTGGCCGGATTATCAAAGCACCCCCGAATCCTGCAGCAGACTCGCGAATTCTATTGCAATTGTGCGATGTTGTCCTCTGCAAAGCCATTCGAGGAACACACAGAGCGCCCCTTCTGAGGCCTCCACGTTTTCGAACACGCGGAGGAAGCCGCTCTTTCCACGGGAGCCGTCGGTCGGCGCACGTAGAGGGTAGGCAAACACGGCCTGTTTAATGTGTTCTAGGACGCGGTGTGTGGGTGGTGATGAATACGAAATCGGGCAGAATGAATCACTCGGAGAAGTTACGTCAGTCTTGCGGAGAAAAGCCTCTTGGCACAGCATCACTGATGAGCGATGAGTGAAGCGGCTCTCTGCTAAGAGTGACTGTGATTATGCAAGCGCCGGGAGAAGCAGATGATTTTGCTCAATTATTTACATTAAAAAAAATGACTTCATGAATGCAAATAAAAAACAGGTTGCCGTCAAGCCGCCTGTGTCACTCTGTGCACTTTTTGTGTGGCTCGAATAAACGCAGATTAAACGACGAGCGGAATAGCAATTTAGTCCACAGGCCAAATAACCTATGGAGCAGCATGTCTTTGGACTGTGGGAGGAAACCAGAGTGCCCGGCGAAAACCCACTTGTGCACAGCAATAACAGGCAAACTCCACACAGAAAGGCACCCGAGCCGGGATTCGAACCGGAATCCTTCTTGTTGTGAGACGGCAGCACTACTCATCGCGCAGCTGTGCTGCCCCAGTATTTAAAGTGTCTAAGAATGTAAACCTGCATGAAAAGCAGATGTGGACCTGTGTCTGGGTGAGGGTGTCGCAGGCTGTTTCGAGTCAAAGGCTTGCTGTCGTCTCAGACACGTTCTTAGTTACGTCGTCATGCCGTGGTAGCAGGTGGTGGTAAGAAGTGCAGGATCATCCGCACAGAGAATACTGGACCTACAGCCTGGGTGGAACACGTTGCACCCAGAGTTTGGGCACCGTACAGCAAAACGTCTCCACTTTGGCTGACGGAGTGTATTTTGCGGGAGGCAATGTTCTGCCAAACGCATTATCAGTTCGTGAGAGTAGCCACGCACAGAATTGCGATGTGGGTCTTGGCAAAAGACTAAACAATTGTGAGGACCAAAAACAGTTCTCTTACTTACACTTAATAATGTAACCATTCCTGAATAAAATAAATGTGTTTTATTTATCTGCACTTGCTTACAAAGTTGTTCCACGAGTTCGTCATTAAGCGACATGGGTTTTCGCCGGCCACTCCGGTTTCCTCCCACGGTCCAAAGACATGCTGCTGCATAGGTTAATTGGCCTGCCGACTAAATTGCCCCCGGTGCCCTGTGAAGGACTGGCGTCCCATCCTGGGTATAGCCGTGCCTTGCAGCCTGTGACTGCCGGGATAGGCTCCGGCTCACCTCGACCCTGTACAGGATTAAGCGGTGTCTGACGATGAGTGGATGGATGGAGCGCCAGCCGTTGGCACCGTCGCATCGTACCTTTCTCCAGCTCCACTGGAAACGCGTCCAGGTCTGCTGGCACCAGCGACGGCTTGCGAGCGTGCTCCACGACCGGAAGCGCCGCATCTTGACGCCACTCTCCAGCCACCGGAGGGATCTCCTGCACCTGCAAGCACAGAACATGAAAATTATAGACTCGTCTCAACCATCGGTACAATTGTGTCCGTTTGAAATCATCCAATGGGACATCTATTGCAAAGCATAATTACAATGGGCACATGTTCCCGTAACAATGGACAAGCAATAGCAGGGCTGCAAATTGACCTTTTCGCGTATTATTTCACAAGTGAAGATAATGAACTTGGCACACTGCTGTCGGGTTCGAATTAGTCTCCCACCGGTCGATCATGATCGACCAGTCCATCACGATCGACAGATTGATCCCAAAGTCTTGAACAATCCAGTGCGGGCTAGATTGTAGTAAGTTGCACGTGCAATCACGACACCAAACGTCAGAGACCACCGACTAAGGCCGTAACCGTTTCGCGAGCGTGACCGTGCACCGGCGACGACGCGCGGTCGCCGGCGACGCTCGCTGACCGCGTGGCTCGCCCGTCGAGCAGCCCGCCACACGCGGAGACCCGCGTCGGCGTCGCGTCATTAAACCACAAAAATTACCAACAACCTCGACGCGGCCGGTTAATAAACCGCACAGTTCACGCGGCGGTGGCGGCGGCCGCGGCGACAAAGTTTACTCCACTTGGCCAGAAGCCACGCTCTGGTGGCGATTACACGTTTTACCAAAACAGCGGGCCCGCACGAGATGATGCTCTTGGCGTGAGGTTTGTTGAAGCCGCGGTGCCCGCAGTGGAACCGTGCGAGGCAAAGTGACGGCGTGATTTGTTCGCTCAGCCGAGACCACCTGCCAACTTCCCCACGTGACTTTCGGGAAACAAACCAGACGGCGGCGACTTTTGAAACGTCGCTCGAACTTGAGCGCCGATCGCGGTTCGAGCGCCCGTGTGCCACCGCGGCAGGCGGCGCGATTAACGGGCCGCGCGCGGATTATTTTGGACCCGTTACTGAGGGATTGGAGCAAACGACGCCAGACTGAAAGTGGAGTTTTTAAAAAAGAAACCACACACATGCCGTCCGCTAGAAATGTGTGAATAATCGACCCCGGTACGGCCTGCAGCCGAGCTGCACGCCTGACAAATACGGTGGCGTCGCCCTCCGAAGTCTTGCGCGTTGTGCCGCGCGGTTTCAGGCACGTGCTCGGAGCTTCTTCTGGAACCGTTCCTGAAGAAGGTCCGAGAACGTGCGGCGAAACGTCGGACACCGTGCCGAATACGCGAAACAACCCAAACACACATCGGAGAGCCGGTCAGCAGCACAACCGCGAGAACTTGGAGCAGTAAGCAGCATGGCAGCCATGGGGCCACAAACAGAGAAGAGCAACTTCACTGGGAGTTGAACTCAACCAAGTGCGCGGTGTAAATCACCGACTGCAAGCACAAGGATGAGCGTCGTGTCGGCAGACAGGAAAACTACCACCCCACGTTATAAACGTCAGTTGCTTCTCTCACCACCGGCACCTTCAGCTCATGTTACGATACAATTGCATGTTGCGCTCGGATTATGCCGCCGCTTGCTGCACCGCTGGAATCACGCTCCTCACCACCGTGCCGATGGAGTAGAAAGTACCCAGTCAGCCCAAAACCCACATGTACATAAATATACCCGTATTGCGCAAGCACCCAACCCTCCGATGTCGATCTCGATATTGTCTGGCCGCACCTGTATTTAGCAGCAGTGGCTCTTGTCACAACAATCCCTTTCTGCGACGTGTCTCTAAAAGTGTGGCTCGGAGCCCGTGTCGGGGCCCGCTAACTTGAAGCGCTCAGGAACAGACGCAACTTCACCCAATTAACAGATGCACGTTATTACGCTCAATAGCCGATGGGCAAAAGAATTGCGAGGTCCGATTGCCCGGTAAGGCTGGGGAATTACAGGCTCGCGACACCCGCAATTGCCCGATCGTGCAAATCTGTGACCGTAATGAGTGCCTCCGATGCTAATGTAGGGATCAAAAAGCAAAGGGGACTGGAGGAATCACTTCGGCTGGGGGAGGCCACCCCACCGTTTGAAGACGCCGCACGGAGCCGGTAAACAGTCACTCTTCTCGTGAATAAACAGCACCGCACCTGTGTTTGGGTGGGGATGATGTGGCAATGCCCTCGAGATGTGAATTAGATGCCGCCAACTGTACGGATGGAATTATCTCCTCCGTCAAATCGGAAGGGCTCCCTCCCCATGCCCCTGCGATGCCTCAATCTGCTGTTAATAAACAGCACCGCACCTGTGTTTGGTTCGGGGTGATGTGGCAATGCCCTCGAGATGTGAATTAGAAGGCTCCAACTGTACAAATGGAATTATCTCGGCTCTCAAATAGGCTCGGGTGCCTTCCTGTGTGGAGTTTGCACGTTCTCCGCCGTGTCCGCGTGGGTTTTCGCCGGGCACTCCGGTTTCCTCCCACCTGTCCAAAGACATGCTGCTGCATAGGTTAATTGGCCTGCGGACTAAATTTCCCCCGGTGCCCTGTGATGGACTTGGGTCCCATCCTGGGTGTGGCCTTGCCTTGCGCCCTGTGTCTGCCGGGATAGGCTCCGGCTCACCGCGACCCTGTACAGGGTTAATCGGTTTCTGACGATGGCTTTATGGGTGGGCTCTCGCACGCTAGAAACAAAGTACTGCCCACGTGTGAATATGCGATGTAACTGAAGCAGCAGCTACTGCATTGCACTTTTAATTTCAATAAAAATGGCGGCTTATTGACGGAGAGTGGTGTATGTCTGTATGACAACTCCAGCAACATGAGTCATGCTTTCTACAGTTAACTTTATGCATCGAGACACAACCGGTGCATCCATTATTAAGGTGCCGACGTTATCGTCCCACGCGCAAACAAGATAGTTCGCACACGAGTACGAAACATATTCCGTTGCTCAAATTATCCTTCATGAATGACATCGATGATAGATGTTGATTACGATGTCTTTGTAGCCTGACAACGAGAGCGCCTGTATGCTCGGCACTGGGCGTTCCCTGAAAAGGATGTTTGCAATATGTATTTGGATCGGATGGCACCCTGCGGAACCGGTTTATAGACAGTGCAGGTAAAGGTATCAGATGCCCTGTGGACAATGGACACCTTTCAAAGCGGGAGTCAGTGTCGCGTTGCGCCAGTGTTCGCTTACACGAGTTTTGGCACCAGCGAGTTGACTCCAGTCACAGCAAAGAATGCTGGCAGTGAGGATTATCGCTCCCAACAGCTGCTCTTTCGGGATAGCTAAAGAGCAGCTCTTGAGAGCAACTCTCATTCACCGAGCTGTGAAAACCTACTCCAATACAATACGTGCGCTATTTAGCTTTTACGAGTGCAACATTTTAATTTATGGTCAATTGTTATTCGTTCTTGTGATGGACTGGCGTCCCATCCCGGATATGGCCCAGCCTTGCGCTCTGCGTCTGCCGGGATAGGCTCCGGCTCACCGCGACCCTGTACGGGATTAAGCGGTTTCTGAAAACGGACGGATGGGATTGCTCCATTCGCCTCATTCGGTGCGCTCATTTCCACACGTCACTCACGCCGTTCGCCGTGTCGGCAAATCTGAATTTAGATCCGGCCGCGGAGAGTTATTTTCCTCCGCTGAGAAAGTGCAAAATAAATCAGTACGTAAAAGAATGCCTCCACTGCCCTGCACAGATCATTACCTTCAAACAGGGGTCTCTCCAATCTGCCGGGAAACAAGATCCGAAAGTCCTGAAGCAGAGACCCATACCCCGGGGCCTTTCAGCGGCGGCAGCAAGCCTTAATATTGGGCAGTGAGCGCTTAACTGCGGTGTCATTTTATGTTAAATGTTTGCCTGCGGGATAGGCTCTGTGTCTGCGGGATAGGCTCCGGCTCACCGCGACCCCGTACAGGATTACGCGGTTTCTGACAATGGATGGATGGATGGTACAGCACTTCAGGACTGATGAAATCGCTTACTAAACAAGGGTGTTTTAAGATAAACGACCAAAACATAACCCGTGCCAACAGGTTTCATAAACAAGTGAAGATTCACGGCGCCAGCTTGGGGATTTTGATGCTGCTGCAGATTTTGATGATGATAGGACTAGCTTTTAACCCGCATGCGACCAGCAAACAACCACCAAATAAGTGACTTAAATATCAATTACAGTGCTTGAAAAGCCTCAATCTACGACGGCCATCCCAACAGATATGCTTTAAAACACGAACAGGAGATCAGCTGGCCACAATCACAGGTGCAGCGCGTTACTCATTAAACTTAAAACAAATGGTTATTGACCGGGCGGGTGATGGCCGGGTCAGCTGCATCACCGGAGCGTTCTCTGCCGAGATCCCAGCGGCCTGATAGCATCGAGTTAAACACAGGAAACACACATGTTTTACTTTCGTCAAATACAAATCCGCACGTTGGTTAATAAGATGCAGAATGCAAATACACCCAGGCACCGTGACTCAAGCCGCAATTCACCAGGGGTCCGTTTTAGGATGGATAGATTATAGATCAGTGGTTCTTAACCTTTACTGCAGCCTTTGGTTCTCAAATTATAATCTCGCACCCATCCATCCATCCATCAATTCTTTGTGTGTACACCATGGCTAGCAACCCTGCGGCAGGACCTTGGTTAAATCCATCCATCCATCCATTGTCAGAAACCGCTTAATCCTGTACAGGGCGCGGTGAACCGGAGCACATCCCGGCAGACACAGGGCTCAAGGCAGGGCTATACCATCATGGTATGCCAGTCCATCACAGGGCACCGGGGGCTATTTAGTCCCCAGACCAATTAACCTATGCAGCAGCATGTCTTTGCATTGTGGGAGGAAACCGCAGTGCCCGCCAACAACCCACGCGGACACGGGGAGAGAACATGCAAACTCCAAAGAGAAAGGCACCCGAGCCCAGTATATGTCACACGCCACAAAAACATATAAACTTGGGTACGTTCTAGTCTGTTTATCCCTTGCGAATTGCAGCTCTAATAATGTGTGCGAACAATGCTGATCCTGTGTTCGGCGTATCTAAACTTGGATTCTGCATGTGCAACAAGGCCACGCGTTCGAACTCCCACAGTGCCTCATCCTTGGACCTCTCGATGCTGACACCGTGTGTGTACAAAGAACCGATAAGAGACGAGAGATATTTCGCAGCATGACTCTCTCTCTGTACAACATTGTTTGTTGTGTTGAACGAGCCGGACTGCTGATGGGAACCAGCAGTGTTCAAAGAGGTCCGCAGTTTGCTCGCTTAAATAAATTCTTCTGGAATAATATTGGTCTGGAGAGCCAATAGGCCAGTGGCCTTAAACACATATGTATCTATGTGTTAAGTTACTGAACTGCTTATATTTGTTAAACTTAATACAATAGTCAGTTACTGTTTCTGTTACAGATACTCCACTCAGTTGGAGCGACGTCAACACAAATTACACTCGGAATACCGATTGGCAACGACTCACCTTAACTACGTACAAATTCGATACATGACCAGTGAATAATCCTGTGTGGCGCTTATTCAATCCAATTCTCATTCCCCCGAAAGTAAATAATGACTCCTCGTTGATTGTGAATGTTTAACGAGATGGTGATTCGTGGCTCGGATGGTCAGCTGCGGCCACCATCCCAAACCAAGGGCGAGCGGTGCAGTCGGGCCCCTCGCTGGTTCCTAAACAAACCCGGATTGTTCAGACTCACTCGGCCAGAACGTAGGGTCGCGCCTCCAGCTACTTTAACCGACACCTTCCTCAGCCTCGGCAGCAACAAAATCTGAGACAGGGACACGCTGGTGTCCACTCCGTGACCAGGCACACCGAGACGGGCCGAGCCGTGACCGGTCATACTGTGACGGCTCCGGACAGAGATCAGGTGAGATCTGGTACCGGCAGCACAGCAACAACAGATCCTATGCATACAAAAAAAAATGACACTTAAGTGGCTACTCTGACAAAATTGTGCCAGTAAAAACCTAATATTTAGTGACATTGTTGGTAGAGTTGTCCTATCCATCCATCCAGTTTCAAAACCGCTTGTCCTGGTGAGGGTCGCGGTGGCAGCAGTCTAAGGAGAGTGGACCAGACATCCCTTTCCTCAGCAACAGATTACAGCTCTTCCTGGGGATGGGGGATTCCCAATATATAAATATCAATTAATTAATTGGTTAATAATGAATATGTGCGCGTTAAATAACATGTATTATTATTGTAAATCACTCACTGGGGATAAACGTGGTGTTGAATTAAGGTCGCCGGTTCAAAGTTCAGTGCACTAACCGCAACTGCACCACAGCTCTTTCCTATTTACTCACGGATACACCACGCAGTGCGTGTACGCTTGTGCTTTATTATGAGGCCTGTCGATGCGTGAACATATCCGCTCACGCACACGGCAACAAGAATCCTACTTGGTGTCTGAACCTGAGTTTATGTGGCTCGTGAGTGGCAGGTGAAATCCCAAGAGGGGATCGCATCACTCAGCGGTTTACGTCAACAACAACCTTGACTCACGGCCGCGGAGGAATAAACATTTAATTTCCGATGAAACTTCCAGATAGGACAATAATCACGAATCAGTGATGCACGCGCGATAATGGGATTCATAGGCATTTCAACTTTCTAAAAAGCTGTCCCGTGGTTAAAAAAAACAATCTTATTTATAAGGACACACACATCTAACGCACCCGGATAGACCGAGCACTGCTTTCATACCCAGAAGAACGACAGCTGTGGAACCAAGTCAAATGCGGGAAAGAGCAAAAAAATACCCACGAAGACAAACGAGCAGACAAAGACCAGCATGGCCTTGTACCGTAAAAATAAAGTGGCCGCATAACAAGTAAGTAAAAATGGTCATGATAAGAATCCCGTAACATCACAATGACCCGCTGAGTGAACAGGGGAATGAGGGCGGCCACGTTTTAAGAGTCAAAACAAAACACAAAAGGTACTTTTTCTTTCCAAGGCGGTTGAAGGTGCGATTGTAACCATGGGTTCGGTCCTTCCCATCGTGCCTTGCACATCACGTGAAATCACCATGCCACAGTATATGAATAATGCACACGGGCCTTGTCAGTTTACCGTTTAGGGTCAATAATCTAAAACAGCGGTTCTTAACCTTTACTGCAGCCTGCACCGCTTTAGTTCTCAAGATATGTTGTCGCACCCCTTATTAATAAATACTTAAAAAATACAACACATATCCATCCATCTATTGTCAAAAGCCAGAGCCCATCCCGACAGACACAGGGCGCAAGGCAGGGCTATACCCATGATCGGACGCAAGTCAATCACAGGTTACTAATCCGCTCCTGCAATTATACCGCTCCACCACCTCAGTGTAAATTTACCGTTGTTAGCCTACATCAACATCAGCTGTACAACGAAGGAGACAGAAAGTGTCACGATGTGTTGCTTGCTAGGTGGTTAAGCTGTGCTATATAAATTGAAATTATTATTATCAAGTCGTGTGTGACAAAGATGCACGACTTCCTGGAATCAGGTGACCCTAACAGGCAGCACGGGAGCCCATCCACAGAGGAAGCATCCATCCACCTCCGCAGTTCTCTGTTTTGCTTTTGCTAGGATCATGTATTTGTTCGACACAAAGTTCAACGTTTCTTCAGGAATTAAACGGAGCAACCTCGCTTTCTCCCCCGATTATATCACGGCTCCTGCCGCGGCTCGTGTTTGAAGTGACGGCACAATCGGATATGCAGGCCGCTGATGATCATTATCTTCATCGCTCGCGCGGTTCCTGAACAGGTAGCCGGCTTGATGACATCATGCCGAAGAGCACGCGGCACAGCCCAGTGGCACGCACGGCACGACCGTGAAATCCCATCCATCCAAGGAGAGTGGACCAGACATCCCTTTCCTCAGCAACATATTCCAGCTCTTCCTGAGGTGGGATACCCAGGCGTTCCCAGGCCAGCCGAAAGATATAATCCATCCAGCGTGTCCTGGGTCGGCCTCTAGGTCTCCACCGAGTGGGCCGTGCCTGGTAGACTTCCCGGGGGAGCCTTCCAGGGGGCATCCTTACCAGATGCCCGAACCACCTCAACTGGCTCCTCTCAATCCGAAGAAGCAGCGACTCTACTCTGAGGTTATCCCGGATTTCTGTGCTTCTCACTTTTGTCACGGAGAGTGAGCCCAGCAACCCTGCGGAGAAACCTAATTTCTGCCGTGAAATCCCACATAGTCGAATCCATCTCAAATTCTGCTTTGCTGCGTACGCCATATTTTGGACTCGATTTCACAGGTGCTCTGCGCGTACACGCCACTGGCGCGCCTGGCTGACACCGCGGTAAATCACAATCACTGTCCCATCGCCCTCAGCAAGCCAAACAAGGTAAACACAACACACTTAACGGCTACCAGAGAAGTTTGCAGAGGTCGGACGTTGTGACAAATGACCCAACCGGGAGTTCAGGCAACCCTGTGCTCAAGCAATTTGCCCACATCGAGGAAACGATCTGAACCAGGGGATCTCAACCTTCTGCATCTCAAGGCCCAACTTGGCCCACCCGGGTCTGGTCTCTACGGACCACTAGGTGGCGCTCGCGGCCCACTGATGGGCCACGGTGTTGTATAGCTCTTTTAATTAAGGACAGTACAAGCTGTTATATATCCACTGCTGGATGAAGCCCTTCCCCCCCCCATGCCATGTCAGTCAAGGGGGTTTGGTGCAAGGGTGCCCAAGACTCGACTCATTCAGATATCACTCGTCAGTGATGTTCGCCATGGCCAGGAACTGAACTAAACTGGGGTTGGAGCGCACTAACCACTGCTCTACCCACCCCCACGACCCCGATATTGCCCCTTTGAGATGATAAACGATCGTCCTGCTTCAGAGAGTCGCATACATTGACACAAAGTATATAATATTACAAAAACGCTCTTCACGGAAAATAGGGAATAATGAACCTGTAAAATGACAGAGCTTCGTGATCAATGTGTTTCATTGCCAGACGTGAGAGGGCTGCAGTTGCACTGATAGTGGACCAGAGCTGACAGAACAAACGTTTCAGCCGAAGCAGCTGGTCGTTTAACGCTCGTGAATTTCTCACCGAAGCAAATGATATTAAACGGCCATTTCCAGGACGAGAATTTACAGCCTTTCCAAGGTCACGCGTTCAGTGAAAATTGTCCAAAGCCACGCTTTTTTAACCGCATTAAATTTGTCCGCAATTAAAGAGTGTGGGGTTCCTGAGAGTGCGTGTGACCCGAGGGACAGATCCATCCTCTGTTTGGGATGGATTTACGACGCGAGCGGCACATTAGGTCACTCGGAAAACATCTATGAAATCACGCAACTGCCTCCCACTGAAACCCCACCCACACAGCAATCTACGCTTGTCACAGCCAAGTGCAGGAAAGCCATTCTGCCTTATATGGTTATTAACAAAATATATGTTTTGGAACCAGCAGCGGAACTCGTCTGAGAGGACGTCCACCGAGGAAATGGAACTATAAAATCGGTTTAACTTGCAAGTGTTAGGCCGATTTATTACACTGCGCGATCGTGAGAGGTGGCGACCAGCTTGTGGATTCCTTCATCCAGCAGTGGATTGATCGTGGTTTATGACGGTTATGTTTTTCGACTTTTAGTTTTCCTTTCAAAGGAGTTTGAAATATTCTGTATTTTTAAGTATTTTGTTTTGGTTATGAAGTTAACGCCTGGTTGCTCTTCAGAGCTGTTCTTTCGGGATAGCCGTGTCGAGCACTCGCCCTCACCCTTGTGAGGTTTCGCCTCCCACGTTGGAAAAGCATCATCAGGCGTTATGCTTCCAACATGGGAGGCGAAACGTCGCGAGGGAGCTCGCTCGACACGGCTATCCCAAAAGAACAGCTCTGAAGAGCAACCATCATGAATCGAGCCGTGAAAACTTACATCAGGGTTAATGCGTCCTTAATGAAACGTGAATGGCTTTACTCTGATAATGAACAGATGCTTGTGAGCGTCACTGCCAGAAGCCTTTCTGTGCAAATGTTTTCGTGTCCGTTTTCGAGTCTGTGCAACACATGCATGAGTTACCATAGCGACAAACGCATGTCACCGAGCAAGGTTTCACCAACTCCGGTGAATACGCAATGAAGCTGATTATTGGAATTCAGCCACGATATCTTAATTAAATGTCCTGGTGTACAATGGTAGCCGAGGTCTCACCATTTTAAAGTTGCTAAGCAACACGGGCGACCCACTGAATGAATGCTCGCCGCACAACCCAAGCGCCCAAAAGATAACACCGAGTGGCCGAAGTGATTAGAAAAAATAACGCCACAGAAGTTTTTAAAAATATTGTAATTCCTAGAGAAAATAAATTATCTAGTTAGGAGATAAATCACAGTACGGTATGCAAAACAGCTGCCCTCATTTTCAGCCCAAATAGCATCGTATGTTACGTGATAATTACATAGATTTCCAATTCAATCAGTTTTTATTTTAGCTGAAAGGAGCCCCTGAGCTGTGCAGATCTTTTTAACAGTTGTCCAGGGCACCGGGGGAAATTTAGTCAGGACAATTGACCTAGGGCTGCGTGTCTTTAGACAGGAGTAACCAGCAAAAACCCACAAGGGAGACCAAATGGACATGGGGAGAACATGCAAACTGCCCCCGGTTCACTGTGATGGCCCAGCGTCCCATCCTAGTTATAGCCCTGCCTTGCGCCCTGTGTCTGCCGAGATAGGCTCCGGCTCACCGCAACCCTGTACAGGACGAAGCGGTTTCAGACAATGATGATGATGATGGTGTCTATGCGGTAAACTCTGCGCGTATTTCTCGTCCGACATTCGTGTGAGACGGCGCGCCGCCCTGCACCGCACCAACAGGATGTGAAACACAATGCCACGCTCGCTTTCGGTCGAGACCTCAACCCTAAGTTGTTTATAATAATTTATAAGAACAATTTTCATATGTCCGGTTACACGCCACCACTTGCTAATCCACAGTGTGCACGGCAGTATATATTGAAGCCTCCTTGCAAGCTGTGTCGTTGCCACGCTGAACTTTAGCGGACCAACTAAGAACTACGCGTGTAATGTGCAACACCGGTCACTTGTTATGGCAAGTTCCCTGCCGTGTAGTTTTCACAATTCTTTGTTTGGATTTCACGTCGTGCGTGTTTTTCTTATGCCAACATGTTTTGTGGATTTTTTTTATTTATACTCCTACGATGCCGTAATCAAACCCGTGTGAGCCCTGGAGTTCACGGAAGTGAGCATTTCAATGGAACGCGCCGCGGTCTGTGGAAAGTGTTGAATTATTTGGAAAAGTTTACATTGCGCAATTTGAGACGCGCCAGCTTGTCGACGTCCGCCGACAATGTGAAGCGACGCAACTTAACACATCCTCACTTACACGCGTGTTTACGAACACATTCAATAATTGCACGAAACAACACCGTTAATTAATTCTAAATGCGGCCACGCGAGCGCACATTACGCCTGGATCTCACATTTAGCCGCTCGTTAACCGAGCAAAAATGTACTGACCTCACCAAGCACAGAGTTCACCACTGTTTCCCGAACCCTACGCGAGCATTTTCCGCCGACATCTAAACCCGCTTCAAACGCCGCTTGTCCTCTCGTGCCAAGGTGACCCTGTGCCGGACTCGCTCGGTCCCCACCCCGTCGCGTGTCAGGTGTAAGCGCGCGTCGCCGAGTCCGCGCGCGCCTCGGCGGCATGAACCGTGGCCACCTTTACAAAATATCAATTTCAATTCGACAATCCTTCGCAGTGTGCGTAGATAGATATATATTTTTTTCTCATCCGGCCACGCAACACAATGGCGTTCACATATCTGGACGGGCGACGGCGGCGGCGGCGGCGGCAACAACAGCCGCATTGTCGGGACGAACGCTGCTCTGGATGTTCGTGAATACGCGATGAAACGTGCCGCATTGTACGCACGCAGGTGGCGGCGGGCCAGGTTCCGAGATCAAGACTCCTCGGCGGTGTACGTCTGAATGCCTGCGTGCGCTTGTGAGTGTGTGTGCGCGAGTGAGCCTCAGCAAGTTCACTGAAGCTATGGTACCAGAGCTTGCTGAAGACTAGTACCAGCGGTGTCAAGATCGACCTCTGGAGGTTGTTGGAGCCAGTCGCCCTCCAGCAACAGCGGAAGGGAGAGGAGCAACACTCACAACAACGAGCCGAGCGCCAGGCGGCTAATACACCCATCTGCCAGTCATCTTGGTCAGGCAGCCCATGACACCAAGGTCTGTCCTGTGGCCTCCTGTCAGCGAGCCTTCCACACTTCACGCGGCCTTGGTCTGTATATGGCCTGGCACGGCCGTCGTGGTGACATCACCGTCACTTAGTGGCCAACGACGATTGTTGTTGGTTGTGTGTGAGCGTGTGCGCTGGCATAGCTTTTAGCTCACTGCACTACCAACCCCGGCTACCCGAATTCAATTGCCGGCCATGACCATCATCAGTGGCGATTATCTGAACCATGTCGGGCCTCCCCTAGGTTAACTTAGACATAAAAGACGTGGGTGTGTGCAAGCCATCAGAACTAGGGAGACAAATGTAGCTGGGCGTGGTGTTGGCCACATCACCCTTTCCAGCCGTGTGTCGGCCTGCAACGATGCTCCCTAACAGCGCATGCCCCAACATTCTGTCCGAATTCACTGTACGGCTATACTGGGGAATGTATTGTTGTATTTGTGTTGCGTGTGCATGCGCACAGCACCAAGTACAGTGTGTCGGAGATTAGCCTGATGTCATCCACCACTTACTTTATAAATTTGCCAGAACAGGTTCCGCAGAGTCCGTCATCCACAAGTCAAATGAAGGAAGAGCTTTTGAAAGATGAGCGAAGAGCTATTTATACGAGTGCTCCAAGCCACACCTAAGGTTAGAGGAAGATCAGATACGCGCCTGATAGAGGCGCAAGAATGCAGCGACTCATCAGTCGATGTTTTTCGATTAATTTGAAAGTTGGATGGAATTCCCTCAAGGGAATTAATTCACGTAACCGAATGAATTCATTTATTCACACTCATGGCCAGAAGCAATTATCACAATGTAAATAAATAACCAATCCCCTTTTCCTAAATCAGATCGTGTGCCGATCAGTATTAACCTGCGGCTCAACAATTAATGTGGGGGCTTCGGGCCACATATTTAATTTTTGTAAGTCAAAACATATATTTTTAAAAATGTAAATAATATTATTGTCAACAATTAAAGACATGAAGCATAATGTATACTGATCTCGGTTTTAACGGCTCGATTCATGATGGTGGCTCTTCAGTGCTGTTCTTTCGGGATAGCCGTGAAACCCTACATTAATAATTGATAACCAAACCAACTGAACCCCGGCAAAACTGGGCAACGCAAATGTACAAACACACCGACGGGTAATAATTTGTGCAGTGCCCAGCTTTCAAAGTTGGGAAATAAAGAGGGGGCAGAGGAGGCTTGCGCGGTGGGTGGTGGCTTGCTCCTGGCACGCCATGGTACAGCCAGTCAGGATATCAGGGCTTCTCAGGGAAACTGTGAAATGTCAGATCAACAAACCAACGCAAGCATAGCTGCCACGGCTAGGGGCTGGCAGCCATGCCAAGGGTGTTGTCGGTAGAGCGCCACTCATTGTTATCGTTGTGGGGGGAAATCCTCGGAAGGACCGTCTTGTTATCGCACTCCGTGGAACAATATAATCAGGCACTTTCTCCCAATGATAAGAAACTCGTTAAGACAGAAACGTGCGTGAAGGTCAGAACGAGTAAGAATAATAATGCTTCTTTAGCTGGGTAGGGCCTGTGGTCATTTTGTGGTGGCAACTGGTTCGGAGATTAGTCACGTTAATTGCTCACGAGATGAAATCACTCCAGAAGCGACTGCCAATTTTTTTACTTGCATTCCGCATAAAATGGCATCACCATATTGCAGTTGTCTCATTGTCCTGCTGCTGCAGTCTAAAATCGTACGGCCATAATTTTGACACTGCCGAGTCGGCGGTCTGAACAAGGCTGAGCGCTTCACGCACACGGCAAGCTGATGGTGCCACGCCACACGCGCGACGCAAGGATGAACCTGACCCCACGATCACATTGTTTCCCAATCACAAAATCCGCCTTTGGCGCACATTGTTTTTTGTTACTCTTCCACGGGAAAAAAACCAGCAGTCACAGCCGGAGCGATTTCACTTCACGAACCTTGACTCGCGGAGTCACCTGCCGCAGCAGTAGCCACATCAGCCGTGACGGACCGGCACGATCCCACATCAAAACACACAGAGCGAGAGAGAGAGAGACAGCCAGCTCGTGGCGCGAAGGAGCAGTGGGCGAGGGTTGGCGTGACCGGACTAGCCGGGGCTTGCTCTGCCGCATGCCAGCTTCGAGCCGGAACCCCCGCACCCTCCATCCTGCTCTCCCTGGCGGTCGGAGCGGTGGATGGGCGACACGCCCTGCGCGCCCCACCCAGCCGGGGCCTTCCACGGCCGCCGGGTCCCCATGAAGCCACCCACACAGATCACGGCCACAGCCCGTACGGGAAGAACCCAAACAAACCCGGCTGCCGCCGCCGCCAGTACTGTCTGTGGCACCGAGCAAAGGGTGTGTAAGCTGAGCGCCGTCAAGGAGCTATTATTGCCGTTGGCCACGGGTAACAACCTGCACGGGTTACTACCCTAAGTGTTGCAGGTAGAGCGTGTTAGGTTTGGGGTGTTGCGCTATTAGACATACGGATAGATTACATTGTTACGGAAGAAAAAAATACCCTGTGAGCTTGCAAGCTCTTTACGGGATTCCTGCGTCACGTAACAAACACTTGAATTGACATAAATAAAAAAAGTACCGAGAACAAGGAAATGGACTTTGTTTTCTGCAAACTTGAGTGTCTAAGTTCAGTAGGGTTGCCACCTCGATGCCACAAAACCCCGGGACGAATCGAGCGTGAGGGCTGTACGCTCAGCTGGCAAACACCCAGACTTTGAATGACTTTGTCCGTGAAAATCTAGATTTCCCAGGGACAGCTGGCTCAAAAGGGAGGACGATCCCGGGAAAACGAGGACAGGTGGCAACCCTAAAGTCCAGCCCTGTGTGTCGTGTCGAGGTGCCACCCGGCAGCTCATGGGCCCTGCCCATTGCCCACCGTGGCGGCTGGCCGATCACACATCAAGGTGGCATCAGGTGTGACCGTTTGCACGTCCCGAGTCACTGCACTGGGTTCAACTATCGAATCTGAACGTGTTGAAAAAAATAGACAACGATTAACAATCCCACCCGGTACGGCTTGCACACCGTGCGTCGAGACGATTAGACTTGCCAGCATTAGTGGCAGTACAACAAGCCGGCCCATTACCTCGCATCGGTTACATTCGCCTGCGGTGCAATTACCTGCTGAGTTAATTGCAGGATTGCATTACCCCAAGCGGTGCAAGGTGGCTGCAAGAACATTAATTAGAGCCGCAGTTGTGCATTAGAGACTCGCGCAATGGGAGGGCGTGTGCTGGTCTGTCCCGTGACCTCCTGTCGGCGGGCCTTCGACACTGCGTGGCCTCAAAGTGCACCTGGCTTGGCACAGGCGCCGTGTGTTGCCATCACCGTCACTTAGTGGTGAACGTCCGTTGTTGTCGTTGTTGTTGTTACAAAGCAGGTGAGTGTCCTGTATCGAGACCGTCGGGGAGAATTACACTCAGCGACACAAACACTACTTTCGTGTTTACTCAAATAAATTGTTTTGTTAGGCATCGGATTAAATTTAGAAGTGGCTTCGTTGTGTTATCCGTTGTTGTGTTTGATTCACGGAAATGACCCTGACCATTGTGATCATCCACACACACCGAGTGCTTCATCCACAAAAACACACTTCCAGCATTGTGTTTTGTTTTGCTAAATGACCGGATTAGTTTAGGTGGTGAGATTACACTCAAAACAATGAAACTCTGTGAAGTGACAAACTGCACCTGGCATTGTTTGTATGTACAGATGGACCTGCAGATTGAACAGGTGAGCAGCCGGTACCATAAACAGCCGCAAAAGTGAAGCGCCAGATTAGATAAGCGCTTGAAATTGAATACGTGCGGCGTGACCACACAACGTCACTGGCACGGCCACGCTGCCAGGTATGACATCACCAGGCACAGCCACCACCGTCCTAGCACAGTGGCCACCACCAGCCTGTTATATACGCAAGATCACTTTTCGAGTCTAAATTCAACGCAAGGTCTACCCTTAAAAAAAAATCTACTTTACTAAAATCCCCCCAAAATGTACGCTATGTGTAGCACTCACCTCTTCTGAGCACGACACCTGTGCTTGTTGCACACTATCTGTGACCGCTTGCATTTGCGACCCACGGCTGCCACAGTTTTAAATGCAACCACTGTGCAGAATCTCGGCTTTTCTCACTCTGTCACTATATATATTATTCATTTGAAGATCAACTGTGCTAGACATTGGGATCGACCTGTCGTCGGTCACGATCGACTGGTCGGAGACCCCCGCGCCAGCAGGTGCACGCCCGCTGCACTCGACCGCACACCTTCAGCCGCGCGTCCTTATTTGGACAGCCGCAGCGGCATTGGGAACAGCAGCTGAAGAGGACACAGATGTCTACCGGTGATCCGGTCGCGAGAGGGACAAGACCCGGGCACGGTGGCAACAGATTTTGCCGTCGGGCTACCGCCCAAACACGCGTGGCACGTTTACTCACCCTGTGAGCGCCACAGAACAATATAGTTTAAACCTCTGTATTTTGACGTGGCTCTGGCCAAGAATGATTAATGTAAATATTTCGCGTTTCAAGGGTAGCAATCGGCCAATGACTCCTTTTGCAGCTGCACTCTGCGTTTCGGGACGTCTCGCTGCGCCGAGCCCCGAGGGATGTTGTAGTTCCGTGCGAAAGTCAATTAGCCCGGCTGCCGGGCCGCCTCTGACCCCGTGAAATATTCTGCTGGGATGCTGGACGTCGTCTGAAGTCAGTGCAGCCCAAACTATCTTGCACGTGCGTCGAAACTGGACTCTAAGCAGAACCCACCCTCTAAAACACAAACTCTTTTTAACGTAGATGGTCTTGACTTAATGTTACGCTATCGTTATACACGACGGTGTTCTTTCTGTGCCGGAAAATACTGTTTTCATCGATGCTAATTATTTCCGACAACATTTATTAGCGCTTCAAAACTAAATAGCGCCTTAGCGGGAATTTACTTTGTAGCAAACAGACACACACGTACACACCGCGCGGCGCATCAGCTCAGCCTCACAAAGCGGCCGTTCGCCGTGAAGATAAATGGAAGAAACCCGGCGCTCTCCCTCTCGCTCGAGCAAAGACACTGTGTCCAAAATAGAGGTTGCCGTTTAAAATATACTGCCTCGAGGTCGAACAAGTCTTAACCTGGCTCCGCGCAGCCTCCACAAATCTACAAGGCCCTTTGCGGGGGCGGTTAAATGAGTCCTTGCGACGGTGAGCAACAGCCACAAGCACGCAGACCTGTATAATAAAAAAAAATTCGTCAAATGACCCCCCCCGGCAGAACGGCGAAGACGTTCAGTCCCCGCGCGGCGCGCTACGCTGTGGGTACGGCACGGAGAAGCTTCGCCTTCACGGGTATCGGTTATTAGCGCCACGAGCTTTCCGGTATACCTGCGTGCTGGGACACATCGTCGCTGACAAAAAACGTGTTGACAAGGTGTGCGGGCTGCCAGCATAAAGAGGGTGGGATTGTTCTCGCCTATGACCACCCAGGCAGGCGTGCGCTCCATCATCCGAAACTTTAGGTGCCAAGCAGAAGCGAGCCTGGTAATGGAGCGTTGGAGATAGGGCACTCTGAGAGCATACGTGTCTATCGTTAACCATATACGTTCAATGACTAAGTTGCAAAGTTACGTTGGCCCGTCCTGGACACACACACACACATTGGTTGCTGTACTTATCGACGGGCGATGGTTATCTCGCTTTGTAAAAGAGGGAGGGGTGCTTTAACGGTTGGTAAAGATGGCAACAGAAACTGTCAAACTGTTCGCGAGGATAGTGACAATCCCACGCGAAGCAACAATGGTGACAGCGGTTTGGATGTTTGAGACGCTACATCAGGCGCACAGCACGCATGGATCGAGTGTCACTCGCACTGGCTGCTACAGGCGTGAGGAAACCGAGCAAAAGCTTCGGGCCCCAAGCAGCTCTTCATTAAAAAAAAAGGCGTACAGGAAGCATCAGCTCAAAAGCTTATTCAATCAAAATCTCCGAGGTGATTAGTTGCTCAGAAAAGTAACGAATACCTCAAACTGTGCCCTGGGATCAAGTTATACAATAGTGATCACACACGCATACACCTAGCAGATTATAATATGCACACCAAACTTTTGCTTGAAAATGAAGAAATAAAAGTACGCGAGAAGGTTATCTAAAAAGCCAATTAATGTCTCTCATATCTATCTTGTCGACATTCCGTGCTTCCATCTCACTGCAACCATCTTTTGAGCATATTTCTTTCATCTCGCACCATCTCCTGTCGACATAGGACATTATACATTAAATTGAGAGGGGGGGGGGACCCCTAAAAATACATTTTGCTCAGGATCCCGCAATGTGTCTGCACCAAAGATCCCCCGTAGAACCTTAACAAATACTTGGGGCAAGTGCTATTCGCGAGCAGAAAAGATAGATAGATGTTTGTGATCACAGCATAAAAATACCCAGTGAGCCTGCACGCTCTTTACGGGATTCCTGCATCGGAACACACACGCGAATTGCCAAAAACATAATAAAAATAACAAATTCACCAAACAAAAATAAATAACCATTTACACACAGCAGCGCACATAATTCACCAAACAAATAAAATCTAATTTTAAAAAATCCGGTTAAACATCGCAAGCGCCGTGAGCGAGCAACTACGAAGGCCGGCACGGCACACGAGCTGGACGATGGACCGGCCCCACGCCCGGGCACCACCACCAGCCGTCGTCAACCCACACGCGGCGACGCCGACGACGACACGGCGTCTGGTGCACGACGCGCACGCGAGCTCATCGACACCGCAACGGCCGCATTGTCACGCGCCGCGGTTCCCACGCACGCGAGCGACACAAAACAAGAGAAAGAAGCGCCGTACGCCACGCACACACACACAACACACACACACGCGCGCGCGTGGACCAATGGGCAAGGCGGGGAGACCCGGGGCAGCCGGGCGGCTCGGGAACCCCGCGTCTCCAGGCCAGCGCCCCTCGTGGAATGCGGTCCGAAGCCTTTTCCCAGGCACATCCTCCCCAGCGACCCCAGAGCTCACAAGGGGATGGGAACACGGCCTGTTTACAGGAATGTGGGCATCGAATCGCTGCCTTTTAAGGCTCGCCCTGAGACCGCAAACAAAGCTCCCCCCTTCCGCCCCCCGCACCCCGGTTGTCGAACGGAGGCCAGGCGCGTGTCCAAGACTGACGAGTCAAGGAGAAGGTCACCTGCAAGTTGACGACGGGATGAAGCTGGTGGCTGAACGCCGGCCGCTCGAGAAAACACAAGCAGACAAACACCCCGACTGGCTAAACACTCCCCGTGGGCAAATAATATCACGACGCTAGAAATTACCAGCGATAATTAGGTCACCGGCATGAACGGCGAGCCAGGATTTTTGAGCTCGCTACTCAAGGCTATAAAAGGATGTAATGCATACGGCAGCAAAGGAGTCTGTGCTGTGATATAAAAAAAAGGCAAAGTGGCTTGTAAAGCCGGCCAAGTGTGCAGGCCTCGCCGCTTGGGGGAATTTTCTTTCCAGGCCGAGACTAAATAAGAAAGAATCGCACCCATCAGAAGACCCAGCCTCTGGTTGTCTTGCTTGAAGCTTAGCTAGATACTCAGCTCTTGTATACGTGTACCTGGGGATTTACATTATGATATCAACTTATCGTACCCGAGGCAATGATTGCCCACATTCTCTGAATTGCACATTAATGAAACATTGGCTGAAACGTTGGCTCAAATCAAGGCAGATGTTTGTGGTCGCCCAACTGGGTCATTTGGCCCCCCTACCCCAATCCCTTCTCCTTCCGTGGTCCCTGAGGCTCATGCGTTGGCTGAGATTTTTTGCAATCAGACTCTGGCAGATGGTGATTCCCAAGGTCTTGTGTCTGAATAAGTTTCATAATGGAAAAGCAGCAGTGACGATCCAATTCTGTGCCATTTCGCATCCCACGCGGAGCTGCGAAATTGCGGCGCCACACCTGCAGCAATGGAAATTCTCGCCGTAAAGCAGCCCTCGCATCGTATCGGCGTGAACGAACCGACTGGAAAGACGTTACGTTATCCGTGTCCTCAGAGTGTGGGGTTTGCACGTTCTCCCCGTGTCCACGTGGATTTTCGCCGGGCACTCCGGTTTCCTCCCACAGTCCAAAGACATGCTGCTGCATGGGTTAATTGGCCTCCGGACTAAATTTCCCCCAGTGCTCTGTTATGGACTGGCGTCTCATTCTAGGTATAGCCCTGCCTTGTGCCCTGTGTCTGCTGGGACAGGCTTCGTCTCACCGTGACCCTGTACAGGATTAAGCGGTTTCTGACAATTGATGGGTGGACCAGTGGAGCCACTATGTAAATTATGGCTTGTTTAATTTTACAAAGGTCTGTGAAAAATCCACAGTACAGATAAAAAGTATGTTCTTCCAAAAAAAATAGCATGACAATACGCACATCCTTTACACGTCTTTTTAAAAAGCAATTGCATTTTGGATGCAACGAGTAATGTTTAATTCATACTAAGCCGCACTTGATGGATTCTATCCAATCGCAGTCGGTCACAATTGGAAACTGAAAATTATTCGTAAATCTCCAGCGCGCAGCACCAGCGTCGCCCGCTAACCGGGGAAACTATTCCGCATTGGAAAACGATAAGCCATTCAACCTCAAGGAATAGCTTTTGCGTTCATAAATAAGCCGCGTTAATCCTCGGCCAAGGAGGGGGCCGTGTTAACCGAGGAGACGGAGCGACGAGACGATCTTGCGTCCAGGCAGGCGCG
>JAZEWU010000028.1:1499690-1510573 GCA_036362915.1 Geotria australis | reverse complement strand
TCCAGCCAATCGCAGCCATTTGACCAACCCACTAGGTCAGGGCGGGAAAAGTAAACAGTTGAAGTGCGGTACGTGCGGGGGGTTGCGGTGCTCATGTCCCACCCGCCCTAAGAACCCCCAACACATTAAAAATCGCCGCTCCACCCCTGCGTGCAGGAATAACGCCGCGTCTTTCCGTTGACTGGCGAGGGACACGAACACGACGGCGGGGACGAACGCCACACCCTGCGCTCCGCCGGTCCCAGCGGAACACGGCGGGGGTGGTGGCCCGTGGGGTGTGACCCGGGCCGGGGAACTATGCCCTTTACCTGGCTTAACCCGACATCGCTCGCTGAGAAGCGGGGGGGGGGGTTTGTCAGGTCTCGAGGCACATTTTTTGGCCAAAGCCAGGCAACGACCGCAAACACGCGCGCGCTCGGAAACCGTCGGCGAGGCTGTCCGCAACGACGGAGTGCGTTCGCGGAGGGCTCGGGCCTGAAGATTCGGAACGGGCATCCTCGTGTACAGTACGCTTGTTTGGTTTCCCCCTTTGAGGCGTGTTTGCGTAAAAGCAAGGGGCGGTTTTTCGCTCCGAGAACGCGGCGGCGGTGTTTGGTGGGGAAATATCGCAAACGTGTAACATTCCCGTATTGAAATTCCACGACGTAGAATTACGTGCTGCGACACCGGAGTTAGTTACTTGTTTTGGTTTTGGTTTAATTGTTATTGTCGATTTGCGTATTTGTTGTGTTGGCAGGAATCCCGGAAAGCGCTTGCAAGCTCACTGGGTATTTTGTTCTGCTATGATAATAAACATCTATCAAACAGTTGACCAGCGGGGAGGGATACGCAAGTTACAACATCGCAGGGCACCGGGGGCAATTTACTCAGGACAATTAGCCTAGCGCCATGGAGAGGCCACGAGCGGAGGCAGGGTTCACGCGAACCCATCACGTACAACACACGTGGATTAAAAACACCACGCGGCGATTCGTAAACGCCTAGTACGAAACACCCATCATGAACTTACGAATGGACGTTCACCGCTCGAACGACTGCATCATCGCACCGCATTCCGAAGTGCTCGCATCAAAGTGCCATCCCAGCTGCATATTTCCTTGGAACGATCCCCAGAATCAGCGCCGGATTAACGGGCCCTCGCGATAGCCAATAAATTAAAAGGTGAGCGGCTCCTGCAGGAAGCCCAGATGCCTTCGCTGGTGCCATAATTCCCGCTGTTCGAGCCTCGACACATGGCTTGCATTGAAACCAGACTGCGTCTAACTGCAAGCTTTGCGCTCGCTGTGAATAAATCTGGCGTTTTTACGTTGAAATGAATCACTGGTTTAATGCGTGTTATTTTACGCGGCACCGTGGCCCACCGTCACCCACTACACGCGGTAAACAATAAACGGTGCCCTTTTGTACGGAAATATCTCCTATGCGCTCACCTAATTGATCTTACTCTCTCGCCAAAACTGCTGCCTGGATTCCAGCCATAGTCACACTACCGCCGTGTATTATAGACCCGGAGAAAGCCCGGCTCGTGTGAGCTAGCCTTCGATGAAATCCTATACAGCTGGGACGATGAGTCAGTTAACTCGATTGATCGATTAAAATGTATAATACATTCCTTTTTTAAGCATGATTATTTGAGCCCCTTTAAAGATGGCGGCTGCCACAACATCTGGCCTCCTGAAGGCAGGAAACCCCCTTTAAGCCACACCCATCATGACGAAGCTAATGATGCCGATGATGTCATCGGGGCCCGTCCACCACCTCTCGCCCGCCAACCGGCACGTGTGGCGAGAGGTTTAACTTCTACTTTGCGTTATGCGATTAATCGAGTACAATAGTCGACGAGGTAAGCGGGTGAGTAGCAATTACTTAAATCATCGGATAGCCAACATCTACAGCACTCTACATGCCCGTGAGACACAAAGCAACGCTACTTAATCGAATATACTTCTCCAAATGTAACTTTGCTAAAGTCAAGTTTCAGCACAAACGCTTTTGCCGCAAGCGTAATTCAATAGCAAAGCTAGGTTGACAACAATTTTCTAATGAAGCTGGACAATGCTCCATGCTGAACAGTGGATATGGATGTAATTCGCCCGAAGCTCCAGCTTAACAAGACATAAAACATGTAAATGTTGCAGTCTACCTTCAGTGTTCCAGGGTTGTTCACGTGAACGTTCATGGGAGTCTGCGATCAAAGGCTGCGCTTATCGCCGTCATTAAGCCCAACGTTCCCCGGTTTGCACCTTGGCCTCCCCGACAAAAGGGATATTGTTAATGGAGCAAGCTCTAACCCAGTTCACCCCTCGGTCAGTAAAGAAAATCACTCAAGCATTCCTTAGCAGCTCACCTGACCTCTGAGGCCAGGTGCACCGCTTTACAAGCTGGGCGATGTAAAAATTAAAGTCTACGAATTCAGACGTCAACACGGCCCGTGGCAAATACAACAGAACTGTGGGTGCGAGGGTCTGTGCCACGAGCCACGGTTCCCCGGTCACACGCACCCGTCCTGGCACACCACGACGTGGGCTCCCCCACCCCCCATTAGCCGCGTCCGAACAGCTGGGCACACACTGGGCATGCGGGTGTCGCGGGTCAAACGGGATTTCCTAACGGCCTGAACAGCGGAGGCTGTCGGCTTGTCCCAGGGCAGCCCTAAAATAGGCAGACGGTTGCAGGGGCAGCTGCCTGTGTTAAGTGAAGCTCGCCGATAAGTGGGCATCGTTTACACGTTGCACTGAGTGTGCCCCTATCGAGCTCTGGGCGACCTCCTGCGAGCGTGATACAACCTGAGTGAAGCTGCAGGAACGTGCATCACCTTATTAAGCGTTCGCTCATGCCAGGCTGTAAACAAGCATTACGAATACAGGACTTCACGTATTTAAAAAATATAATTTTTCTTGACGTTTAACCACATGGGCAGCTCCAAGCCAGGCGCATAACCAGACAACAAATCGACTAAATGCAGCTCTCCCCTTATCCGCAAGCATATTCCTATTATCCACGATGTTATCCTCCCACATCACCACGGATAAGCGGAGTTTGACTGTACTGTAACGGCTCGATGCATGTTAATCGCTTTTCAAAGCTGTTCTTTCGAGATAGCCGCGTCGAGCGCTCGAAACGGCTATCCCGAAAGAACAGCTTTGAAAAGCAACTATCGTGGATTGCCACTCTAAACTGGCTCTTTAAAATCTGCGACATATGTCCAAAAACTGACCAATTGCGGTGGAGTTTGGGACATCAATTCACCGCCGAGGGCCAGTGACACCGTGAACACGCTCGTGAACACGCCTTCAGCCAGAAGGCCATCTGTCAGACATCAATCCTCGCAAACGGTCACACATCCCACACCTAACGACCAAAGGCAATCCAATCATTTCTGCAGCAGCGCCAACTTTACGTCGAATTGCAACGACATCTTTATTTTTTGGACCGAGCCGTTTTAAGCGGTGAACCATTATGTTGGCACGGGGAGTGCTAAGTCGCGTCTCGAATGATGCAGCTGCATGAGCCATCACAGAGGCAGGTTCAACAAACCCTCCTTCCTGCTGCCCCTATTCTGGCTCCACACAGCAAGGACTCTACACAACACCACCAATACGTGGGTCCTCATCTGTCCACCTCCTCCAGTCTTCTTCATCCCGATGTATTTGCCTGAGCAACAGATTTAGTAAATCAACTACCCCTGGAAGGCTCCCTCGGGAGGTATTCCAGGCGTGGCCCACTGGGCGGAGACCTAGAGGCCGACCCAGGACACGCTGGAGGGATTATATCCTTCGGCTGGCCTGGGAACGCCTGGGAATTCCCCAGGAAGAGCTGGAAGCTGTTGCTGAGGAAAGGGATGTCTGGTCCACTCTCCTTGGACTGCTGCCACCGCGACCCTCACCAAGACAAGCGGTTTAGAAAATGGATGGATGGATGTATGCTCCCGCGTCTATGCTCTAATACATTCACTGGAAAACAATGGTCTACACAGCCGACAGGATGCCAAAACCAAGTGTTATTTTACTTGTTGTGGTCAGTCGCACATCTCTTAAATCTGTACGTTTAGTCATTCGTCCTTTAATACCCACGACACCACCTCGTGTGCATCGTGAGACTATTACAGATGGCAACGACCTTCATCCTGCAGAGGATAGATCATGGCTGACAATACTCCTTAATACAGAAGAGATGGTGCATGATGAATTATGAAGGTACAGGATACCGTACTGTAAACTACGCAAGGAAGTAAAACATTTGTCGAGCATGAGACGCTAAAAGTATGCCGAACCTTGCACTCGATTTGCTTCTCAAAACATAATAATTCATATAAAACTTTGTATATGTCGCATACCAACGCAGCTCTTTCGTTTCCCACACCCGAGTGGCACACAAGGAGTCGCCTATTAAAAATAGAAAAAATAATCCTGACCTCCCTTAGAAACTACAAATCCCTTTCCTCCACACCCAACAACAAAACAAAGAGATTTGTAACGTGCCCCTCGAAATTCCTTTTGTGTACGTCCTTTTACAGTACAGTGTTTTGCAGCAAAACTCTCTCACATTTCTAACACTGTACCGTAATGACATTTGAGCGATCGCAAGCCTGGGAACTTCAACTTAATCCTCGAGGAATCGTACAAAAACGCAAACTTTCCGCCCAACTAAGCTAGTAGCGCACCGCATTTCAATATCATCACTTTGTTATGGACGCGCCGGCTTAAGGGATAAAACACTTTTCATCGCAAACATCTATGTCGTCTTTCGCACATTTTATGAAAATGTACCTTTTCAGACGTACTCAAATTCTGACCAAAACAATATTCCCAAACCACCCTTGCTTGCTAGGTCCCTTCCTTAACACCGCTCAAACCGCCAACCAGCCCACGGCCCCCCTATACCCCCGACACAATGATCCTTGCCACATCCACTCATCGGCCCTCCGTGATCCGAAAACAAAATCAAGTGACCCTGAAGCCAGGTTCTGGTGCCGCGTCTCAGCCACCGCGGACAAAGGCTGAATGCGTCTTGAATCCCCACCACGGCTACCGGACACGTGTACTCAAGCAGAATCCTCACAAGGTATACCGTCAAAAAAAACCAGAATCCTCACAAGGTATACGGTCAAAAAACTTTACGAAGACGTTTACAAAAAATGTAATGGAAAGTTACTGCGAATGAATAACAAATAGACACTTCCTTTGTGGGCAAAAGTTTAAAACCTGCTGAAGACCAGTCAGCCAAAAGTCGAACTTTTCTAAACGTTGGTTTTGTTTTGTTTTTGCGCAGCCTCAGCTTGATTTCGAACGTATTATTTATTTTTACTGCACAAGGTGGAGTAGGTCAACCCCCCCATTACTTACAGAAATCAAACAGCAAATCCTGCGCAGTATTTGTTTCAATAGATCTCATGTAAACACCAAGCACTGCTTTACTTTAGCCGTCAATGATTACGACCTTTCAGTATATTCAAAGTAGCCTTCATCATTTTTTTTCTGTTGCTTTGTCTTCAAGGAAGTGATGGCCATCTTAGGGGACGCTGGCAGAATGTTTCTGCTCTTAAGATTGCCAGTTTCACGACCTTTCAGTATATTCGAAGTAGCCTTAATCATTTATTTTCTGTTGCTTTGGTTTTTATTGTTTTTTTTCTTTAGTTGTTGACATGCCGTCCTCTTCGCGGCCCTTGTGCAGCGCTTTGTGACCCTCGGGTGAAAGGCGCTATATAAATTGAAATTATTATTATTATTATCTTTTCTGATGCTTCCAACGTGGGAGACGAAACGTCGCCAGGGAGAGAGGGAGATCGCTCGACACGGCTATCCGGAAAGAACAGCTCTGAAGAGCAACCATCATCAATCGAGCCGTGAAAACCTACATCGATTATCGCTTCTGTCATACAGCATTAATACTAATTTTGAGCACCGCACCTACCAACCTACCAATCTGTCACAGTGCTCGAAACGCCCCGCCTCCATATTCAGAGCTAATTCCTCTAACGCTGTCTGCAAACACAATCATACGCACTGAGAAATGTGCAACAGTTGCGCTTGGTGGCCTGACACCTCCCCTCATCACCACAAATCTAAACTTCGCCGCAATGCCAAGCCCTGACCCCAGGCTCCAGCTCCCTGCTCCTCCCAGATGGCGGTGGCCAGTCGAGTGGTTGTGTCGCCCGAAACAAGAGTGATCACATGTCTAATGAGAGTGAACCCGGCCAGGTGACAGGGACATTTGGTGGCGCAGTGCCCACACCCGGCATCCTCTAGCGCCAGCCCTGTAACCGCCGGCGCCTCCACTCCGGTGTTGAGTGCCAGTGGATGTTCTACACTGCGTAGCATCATGTAAACCACCGGTTATAACATCGGCTATGCATCCGAGCGATCATTTAACTTGGCTACTGCGCTCTTGCACTCCTAATCACTACTGACGGCATTGCAAGTCAAAGTATTATTCTTAGCAGTGGTAGTAACTAGACTCGCACCCGATGCTGGACTTCCACCAGGTCTGTCGGTGTCGGTGACCCTGAAGAAATGCCCGTAGCCCGGCACACCACCTCCAGTATACGTCTCGCTACGGTTGCGGCCGCGGTTCATCCGCCACCTAATCCGGTTCGCCGACAACCCGGCGCGTATTCAGCGAGAGACGAGGCCCTGCGTGTACCTCTCAGGGGCACTTATCGGGCTGACACAGCCACATCGGATTGATGACTTGCCAGCACCACGCATACCTAGGCTGGGTTTCCACTCAGGCCACTGGGGAATGCATGGCAAATTTCACACATGGGAAGGCACCCATTTAGCACGTTCGCTGTGTCACTGTCATTTCCTTCGCTTCGCACTGTGTCCGCTTTGTGCGCGGCGCGGCTAAACAGGATAAAAACTGTGGCAAACAGCTGTGAACAGAAAAAAAACGACCCTGGACTTGTGTTACAGAAAAATTCCAGCAAAACATGCAGTCGCATGTTGCCGCCACATGCACGAGCTGTTTGCTCTAAAGCCCTCCGCCAATTCACGAGCATTCAAACATGAAATATCTCACGAACATTGTACTGACTGTACAGAGTACAATAGTTTGCCAAATGTCGGTACCTTGCTGTAGTGCAACTTCACGCGGGTCTGAACCCAACCTCTCTCTTGAAAATAAAAACGTGAACTTAAGTTGGCTCTAATTTGCTTAAATAAAATACAGCACTCTATGTAAATTCCAAGTCTAGGGTTTTGAAACGACTGCCATGACCTGCATGCTATGGAGGCCTCTGTCCAGCAGTTGATTGGCACAGGGCTGTGAATTTACACAAATTAAATTCCCAATGCAATCAGTCGGTTTTTACTTAAGCTGGAAGGAACCGTTGGGCTAGGTAGCTCTTTTTAACAGTTATCCAGTGGGGAGGGGTAAGCATGTCAGTAGATAACTTGGGCTACACCGACCCATCCCAGGGCACTGGGAGCAATTTAGTCCGCAGGCCAATTAATCTAGGCAACATATCTTTGGACTGTGGGAGGAAACCGGAGAACCCGGCAAAGCATCACGCAGACACAGGGAAAACCTGCAAGCTCCACACAGAAAGGCACCCAAGCCGGGAATCGAACCCGGTGCCTTCTTGCTGTGCTACCCTCTGTGCCACCGTGCCGCCCAAACGAGTGAAGAATCAGGACCTATTATCAAGGGCGATGTTGTGCACATTTTAACTTATCCCCACTGACATTGCGCCTTAAAAGAATTCTCACTGTATTAACCCAGATCACAATGTGTGTCACAGCAGTGCATTAAAGTGAGCACACAAGGATTACGGTGTGACATTACACACTGGAACTTGTTTGGCGAGTGTGCGTGACCACAGCCTCCGTGCGCCATCATCGTCGTATGTCCCCCAGCAACACTCTTCTAGAGTATCAACTTCATTAGAGTATAACACTGTATTTATTTATCGCTTCCTCCGCACGGCACCTTTCCGGCCAAAACCGGAGTCAATAGACGGCAGAGAACGCTGCTGGGAATCAAATCCCTAAACGTGTCGTTTCAGCTTCTATGTCTGACTAAAGCACACTCTCGTATACGCCGGTCTCTTGGTGCCACTACGCACGTGTTTTATATAAGTTACGGGAAATAAACTTTACCGATGTGGGTTTTCACGGCTCGATTCGTGTTGGTTGCTGTTCAGCATCATCAGATGCTTCCAACGTGGGAGGCGAAACGCCACGAGGGAGAGAACGACATCGCTAGACATGGCTATCCCGAAAGAGCAGCTCTGAACAGCAACCATCACAGAAACTTTAATCTGGTTTTTTTTTTCAAGAAAAAACTATCGGCCATTTCAATTGTTAACGACGATTTGTACAGATGTACCGTGTAAACGCCCGCAAACAAATCGCCCCGATTCGTCAGATCCCACGAGCTAAGCAGGCATGAGCCTGGTCAGTGCTTGGATGGGTGAACATTGCTTGGATGCATACCAGGTGTTATAGGTTGTGACGCTACGTGCAGAAAATCCAGTGTTGTTCGCTGCCCTGCAACATCCACACTCCCCGCCGTCACCAGCGCACAACGATCGGTGTGGTCCCGTTAAGCGGCGCGGTTTGGGGAGCGCTCATCCAGCAGTGGATTGGCAAAGAGAGCCGTGCATTTACTGGAAATTCATGATCTAACTAAAGCCCGACAGCAAAATAAACTACATAGCTGCCGTGCCGCATTGGATTCCAATTTACGAAGCATTGCCAAATTGCCTGCTCTTGGGTATTTTGTAAGAGCTGCCATGTAAGACTAATGCGATGCCGTTCACTCGGTCCCAAAATCACCAGAAGATGGATATGGGACCAAATGTTGCCAATGAATATGGAAACAACCCGAGAATGTCCCCAGTCTCGTGACAGCTCAGAAGCTAAGCAGGTGTTCGCTTCCTCAGTATGGTAGATGGGGTGACCACCAGGATTTATCGTAGAGGTGCGGGGCTTTGCGATGTGGCCAGCAGCCAGCGTATATCCAGGCGACGGCAGTGTTGAGTGTTATTCCTTCCTATACATGGGTTTTCTCTGGATTCTCCGGTTTCCTCCCACATGGCGTCTATCAATGGCTTTGGCCAATAGTCCCAATGCAGGATCGCCATTAAAAATAGTGATGACATTCAGTGTGGCTCGGTGAATGGCAGGCCCGCTTCAGTTATCACTCACAATGATGTTGGTCGAGGCCAGGAATCAAACTCTACTCCCCAGACCTAGAAGGCGGTGCACGATTCAATGTGCCGATGATCCACAATGGCATTACTGGTGTTAAGCAATACTATGAGCAAGCACAAAACATGTTGTGACACGTTACACAGCTTCATTATTTAGAATATATTCATGGAAACATTATGTAGCACTGCACCTCTGCGGAAACAAAAAATATATGTGATTCATAAGTTGCATATTGATGCCAAGTAAAGTTGTGACTCATTTTACCATCTCCATCTGAGAGTGTTCACCATTTCCTAAGCTGTTTATAAAGTACGGTTGAGAATTCAGCTCGCAACAAAACCTCATGCTCAGCCACACTCGTCGCATGGCCCGCTGCCAGCATGAAATTCCTTCGACAAAATAAAAAAAGGTTTCGCTTTAAAAACCATAAAACACCACAACACTGTCTTGTACGTTTCTTTTTGCAGTCAGGTCGAGTCATTACCTCTTAAACCGCAGTACACTGGTCACATTTGCTTAAAGTATATTTCAGATGGTACAAAATTATCCAAGGAAATGAGCAAAACAAATGGGGCACCTGGATAAAGTGGAAAATGGATTGAAGACTGAAATGTTAAGTAGGGGGATGGCAGTGTAGTTTGTGATTTTGTGGTTGGTGACATTATGGCACCCAGCTGGAGCGCCAGGCTTCAGCACCTGTGACCAATATCTCAAAACCCGACCGAAACGTTGCAAACCCATGTACCGCACGAGAGGCCATTATTTACGGTTAGGGATCAGCCATCAAGAGTCACACGTCTTTAACGAATGAAACAAAACGTGGCCACAGAGGCACGCGGTGTGCCGACCGACGCTTAACGCAAGTGAATAATTTCAAACATTCTCCACATTTCAGCGCACCCGGGACTTCTTCCACGAATTTGCACCGGGGAACGGATGAAAATGTGAAGAATAAATTGTACTATCCAAAACATTTGGTTAAATGATATAAGCAGCTTTCGTCCGTGCACCAACACACGCCGGATGGCAATGCAGCCGTAGAGAGGAATGTATTAAAAGTGGCCACAGAGCATATTTGTAACATATGGTACAGGGCTGCTAATCAAACACAAAAAAAGTATCCTACTGGGTTCTTAAAAGAAGGCCCAGCAGGCATAACAAGCAGTGAAGGACTTACATCGTGGTATCAACCACATGTGGGGAAATCCTAAGTATTGTGCAAAAACATTTCTTCAATGAACTAAAGCTAATTAAGTCTCTAATCCTGCCTGAAGATCATAAGCTGCAAAACAGCTTAAAATACAGGTTTTTGCAAATTACTAAGGGAAATGTAAATATGCTAAGCCCACACTAATGTTATGGAAATCTAATAGAACGAGGACCACTTCATCCAAATGAAATGACGAAATAAATTCGGAAGCACACTCCCTCTTAAAAAGCTGAACATATCTCGGGATTGGTTGTGTTGTTCTAAAGCAGGATGGTACACTCGCAACCTGCAGTAGCCATTATCTCCTGCACACATCGAAGCGGTCTGTGCACAGTAACAGACAAAAAATGTGCCAGTAAGCAAATTGAAAGTGCTGTTACAGAGCAACGTTCAGAGTCTGCACGTTTTCTGCTAACTTTAAATACTTGAAGCTGGGAGATTTTTTTATTGCGATATTTTGTGAGGTGAATCATTCTCACTTCACAAGCGACATCCGATCGCAATCATCGTAAACGACT
>JAZEWU010000028.1:1475998-1499612 GCA_036362915.1 Geotria australis | reverse complement strand
ACGCTTCTACCTTGCTGGTGGATGGCCGGCTCATTTGATGTGGGGAAAAAATGGCACGGTGTATTAGTCAAATGAGGTGATTCAGACTACTGTATTGTTGTGTAACACCGATTGCATAATTTACTTCAAATAAGGTAGCACTCTCCTTGGACTGCTGCCGCCGCGACCCTCACCAAGACAAGCGGTTTAGAAAATGGATGGATGCAAACCCAGCTATTGTTGTCCTCACATTTTACATAACGAGAAAACATGTTACAAAAGACTCTAACACATATTTTAAACTACCGAGTCGTTGTTTAATAGCATAGATTTCTTTTTACTCGAAAAAGTCCGGTTAAAATTAATTTTGCTTCAGAGCAGATTAAAATACTCCCACCGATATAATGATTTAGTGCACAGCATAAAAAAACACATTTATAAAAAACATTTTTTTGGCAAAAGCATCACGAGAATTGCTCTCCATAGCTGTGCGCTCGGGACAGCCATGTCGAGTGTTCCTTCTCTCTCCTTCATGATATTTCCAGCTATGGAGAGCAATTCTGGAACATCGACCCATGAAAACGTACATCAGGACAAAGGGATCATTGGACGCCATCTTTTGCTAGTTCCCATCGTGCAACAGCAACGCCCGCGGCGATGTGTTTCTTATAATTCTCTAATACGTGTACAAAAAATAAAACCAACACTTTTTTCAACTCTAAAAAACGCCAGTCACTTTTTAATTACTTTGTACCAGAGTGACGATAGCTCAGGCACATAGTTAATAGTAGTTATCATCTCTCGTGGCCAGGGTGAGTAAGTGGGTCATGACACTTGACCTTTTATGCGGATCTTGGGCTACGGCACTAATAATAATAATTTTACATTTACAACATCACGATGACAATCCTGCCGCTTACATACTCGTTCCAAAACTTGGGTTTAATGTCATCAAAATTCCCAATCGACATTAGCTATAATATGAGGTGCGGCTGTAATGGCGGCGAAGCACCGCGGTCAAATTCAATCTGGGCAATTACCGCAAAGCATCAGATTAATATTGACTCCAACACACAATTAATCTTCACTCCCCCACACCCAAGCACTCAGCCATCAGGCAAGTAAGTGCGGCACTTACCCTGATTGAGGTCTCGGTAGAGTGGGACAGTGTGACGGCCAGATGAGGCTCCAGATTTCCCTGGAGTTCTTGTGCGGCCTGATGACCTTCGACCCCAGGCTCCAGCTTGGTGTCTGCGTCGATGATGACCTTGTTCTGCTTCTGCAGGTCCACCTGTCTGGGTTTCTCCACCTGGCTGGGCTCAACCTGCTCCTCCACACTCATCATATACTCCTCCTCCTCATCATCATCAGAGTCGTCCAGAACCTCTCTCTCCACGTGCATTTTACTTTCGATCACCGTTGTTGCGTGCGTATCAGACACGCTTGAAAGCTGGCTGGGGGCATCGAACATCGAAGTGTAATCTTTCTCCACCCCTCCGATAACCTCTTTCTGCGCGTGCATTTTCTCGTCGAGCTTGCTCCTTGTAGCAGTGTCCACCTCTTGTGAAAAGTGGACGCTTGTTTTAAAGGGCTCTTGCTTGTCATCATTTTTCACTAGGTTGTCATTTGTGATTTCAAAGTATGTGGACCGAGCTAGGGCTTTGTCCGACACGTATGCACTCTTTAGGTCACTGTCTTGCATGGCCTGTTGTTTGGGACCTGCGTTGGTCTTGGCTTCTGTGCTAACAAAATGCAGTTGTTCAAATACTGCGCCCGAGGCACCAGGAGAAGTTTTGTGAACACTTTCCACCTTGGCGTCTACCTCAGTTACAGCGTAAGCTTCCACGTCGGGGTACTTGTCAACGATCGATGCCCGCACGTCTGATACCTCGGTTGCGGAATGATGGATATCTATTTCCGACACCACCTGACTCTCTAGCAAAGCCACCTCTTTCTCGGGAATCTTTTTCTGCGAGAAAGTCACCCGAGTTTCCGATGCCTTCGTTTGCGCCGAAGCCGTGTCTGCCTCGGGCAGGTCACATTCGGGCAAACCCGCGTCTGTCTTGGCGATCTTGATTTCGGACCAAGCGGCAGTTTTCGTTTCGGATATCTTTCTTTTCGGAGAAGCCAGCTCGGTTTCGAACGCCTCGCTTTGAGGCGAGGCCGCCTTTGCGTCCGGCGCCTTCGGGGCGGACGAGACCGTCGCGCTCGGACCGCTCGCCGGGAACCCCGACGCGAAGTCGCCGCCGGCGTCCACGGCCGTCGGCGAGAGCGGCACCTCGATGCGGCTCCAGCGGACGCCCTGGCTGTCGTGCTGCGGTCGGAAAGGCCGAGGGCACTCCAGGTTGAACTGCCGCGCCCTCTTGAAGGCCTCGCGGGAAGACGGGCTGACGGGCGAGTGCCCGGATCGCGGCTCCTCTTCCGTCGACCACGTGGCCGCAGAAGCCGACGACGTCAAAATGGGCTTCGGCGTCTTTCTCACCGCGGATACCGACGACAGCCCCGCGGTCGGCGAGGTCGTCGCCGCTGCTGGCGACGTCTTCGCCTCGGTCGGCGACGGCTTGTCGGCGACCGGCGACGCCGAGCCGCCGACCGGCGATGTTGAGGCGGCGGACGGTGAGGTGATGACCTTAGCCGGACGCGACGCCGACGGGGCCGTAACCGCACCACGAGGCGGAATCGCTGGTTTTTGAGCGATTGGCGGAGAAGACGAGCTTCGAGACTGCAGGACAGGAGAAATTTTACTTTCCACGGGTCCTTTGTCCCTGCTTTGACCAAATTCTGTTTTACTCGTCTTGTCTTTTTCTTGAGTGTCAAATACATCTTCGGCTTCATCGTCATCGTCGTCGTCGTCATCATCATCCTGAAGAAACTTCTCCAATCTTTTGGACATCGGCCCGGCATTCACCTGGTGCCCGAATATCGGCACGGGCTTGTCGCTTTTCCTGCGCTCGCGCGCAGGGTCATCGCCTTCGCTTTCAATCTCACTTGACTTTCGAATTTGCGCGACGGGCATCGCGAACTCCGTCTTGGGAGACGCCGACCGCAACCCGGGCGACAGGCGCCAGCTGCCGCTCGCCGAGGAGCGATCCGTCACGTCCTTCCCTTCAGACGGCGACGGCGGCAGCGGCGTCGCTCTCTCCTTCGGAACGGGCGACGGCAGGGTGGCGGGCGTCGTCGTGCTGCTTTCAAAAACCTTTTTAGTTCCGACGAACTTTCTTTCGGAGGAGCACGGCGAAACGGCCTCGCCGCCCGTGCTGCGGTGCCTCCCGTTCGGGCTCGCAGATTCCATCACGACGCTCGACCGCGACATGTAAGCGGACCAGGGCCGCGCGGCCAGCACGGGTCTCTTGGGCTCGGACGGGTCTGTGGAGAACATGTTTTTGATTCGTCGTACGTTGAGGCCGTAACCTTTGGTGCCGTCGTTCTCGTCCTGAGTGTCCTCCTCCTCCTCCTCCTTCGTCTTGTCGATGTTGTTGTTGTTGACGTTCTGTGCGTCCTCCACGCTGCTCGTGTCCGACATCTCGCCGCTCAATGCTGGCACACCTACACAGGCACACCTACACAGGCACACGCGGCACATTTACTAAGACGCTACTGGCCTCACACACGACCAATCCTCAAAAGCATCGCAGGAATAAAACAGAGCATTCTGCTATGCAAAGGCAGTAAAGCTGCAGCCATGCTTACTCGCCCTACTTCTGTTGGAAGGGCCTCCACTAGAGGGCGTAATAGACAGCCCCTCTAAAGGGCATTTGGCCTACTGTCCCACACTAGGCAGACATTTTTTAAGAGGTGGGGTACCCACACTTTACCCAACCACACGCAACCTTGCTGATCAACTGTGGTGTACCCGTTTGCCGAGTGGACAGAGGCCGTGGTTTTACCAAAACACTGCCCATTGTTTCAACTGCTGTGCCAGGGATCAAACCGGTGACCTCTGAAGTGCAAGTCTGTACCGCTCAACACATGAGTAAATGTCACAAACGTGTGTTCGCAAAGCAAGTAGTAAACAACAGCCGTCAAAGAGTTTGTAAATAACAGAATTCGTGCAAATGAAAAGGCCCTATTGAACGCAGCACTGTGATCTATTCCTCTTCAGTGGCATGAGAGGGCTGCCAGCATTTCTAGATGTTTACTTTTCGAGATGAAGATAAATGTCAAGACATGGCCTCGGCACACTCGTAGAGATTATGAGGAGCCGCGATGTTGGAAGTGAACTTTGTACCGGAGGCGAATAGACTGCCAGACTACCCTGGTGACCGCCAAGGTGGCATTCATTCATTTCCGAGCTATTGTGCTGCGAGGTTAGGTAAGAGATCCCACGAGACAGACATCGACATGATTATCCATCCAACCATCCATTGTCAGAAACAGCTTAATCCTGTACAGGTTCGCGGTGACCGGGAGCCTATCCTGGCTGACACAGGGCACAAGGCAGGGCTATACCCAGTATTGGACGCCAGTCCGTCACAGGGCACCGGGGGCAATTTAGTCAGCAGGCCAATTAACTAATGCATCAGCATGTCTTTGGACTGTGGGAGGACACCGGAGTACCCGGTGAAATCCCACACGGACACTGGGAGAACATGCAAACTCCACACAGAAAGGCCCCCGAGCTGGGATTCGAACCAGGGATCCTTCTTGCTGTGAGGCGGCAGCGCTGCTCACCGCGCCACTGTGCCGCCCCGACATGATTTGCCAAACGAGAAAAAAATGTGTTGAATCTACATGCAAAATACCTCTAACAGCAGTGTCTTTTGATCAGCGTTATATGTAAACTACAGCAACAAAAAAAACGCCAAACTGCAATTGTGATGTTAATTTGTGGAATTGGCAGTTTGAGTAAATGGTCTACTAGCATTAGTGGCTCCCAATTAGTCAGGTCCCTTACAGTACCACTTGTTTGTGCGTCAGTGTGTATCAGCAATGTGGCAGATGCCGGGCACAGTGGGGCTATAAAGGGTCAAAGTTTATTTTGGGTATGTAGCAGGGGGCTGAAAACAGCTGAGCCCCAATTCGTGGCTCTGAGCTGAATGGGAACGCGCTCGCATACCAGGGGACGAGTACACCAGATTGCGCATATCAGGAAAATGACTCATTCAGAGCGCAGTTTCCAAATTACCAATCGTGTCTTGGCTATAGGCAGGACAGGGCACAGTGGTGGAACACATTACTACATGTGCAGCTTCGTCTGTAGTAATGTGCCGTGATGCATCTTACTCTGTTGTAACTTGCTTACCACCCCTGCTGAACTTACAAAGAGCTGCGTAGCTCAACGGTTCCTTCCAGCTTAAATAAAGGCTAACTGCCAGTTTACAGCAAAAAACCCAGCGCAGTGATAGTTTTGGCAGCTACATTGGTAATAAAATTAGATGATATCATCAAGAGCTATACAACATCTAATTCAGATTGTTGCACTTTACACGTTTTAATTGAAGCGTGATTGCTCCAAACATTTGTAGGCATTTAAAAACAATTGCAAATATAATTAACAAGCGGAAATTGAAGTTAACGTCATAAGATGAGTTTGAACCACAAAAGCTGCATCGGTTAATTGGCCTGATAGCTAAATTGCCCCCGGTGCCCTGTGATGGACTGGCGTCCTATCCTGGGTATAGCCCTGCCTTGCGGCCTGTGTCTTCCGGGATAGGCTCCGGCGTACCACGACCCTGCACAGGGTTAATCAGTTTCTAACAATGAGATGAGAACCTGTCACCACGTACAACCCTGTATTTACGTTTTGTGTCAACACACTCGGGGTAGTTTGTGCCATAAACTCTGGAGGGCCTTGACCATCGCCTGCGTTGAGTTATTGCGGAGGGGCGGCACGGTGGCGTAGTGGGTAGCGCTGCCGCCTTACAGCAAGAAGGTCCCAAGTTCGAATCCCGGCTCGGGGGCCTTTCTGTTTGGAGTTTGCATGTTCTCTCCGTGTCCGCGTGGGTTTTCGCCGGGCACTCCGGTTTCCTCCCACCGTCCAAAGACATGCTGCCAGGCGAATTGGCCCACTGACTAAAATTGCCCCAGGTGCCCTGCGATGGACTGGCGTCCCATCCTCGGTATCCCCCTGCCTTGCGTCCTGTGTCTGCCGGGATGGGCTCCGGCTCACCGCGACCCTGTACGCCGTACGTGATTAAGCGGTTTCAGAAAATGGATGGATGGAGTTATTGTGGAAGGAGCGCACGCGTATTACGAAAACAGGCGTGTGGATGCTGCGCACCTGTTCATGCGCACACACTCGTGCTTGTAAACAAAACCCACAGCATCGACCGGGGGACACCCGGCCACCTCGAGCAATGGACCACGGGGAGAGAGAGTGGACAGGCACACGGCAACACACTACAGTGGATTGGCTCCGCTTCAAGCCAGCTTTTAACACGCACGGGAACCCCTTGAACGCACACTTTAGAGCGTGGAGCGTGGCAGAGTGGGTCGGTTTCAGTGAGTGCGTGTCAGTACACGAGCGCTTTACTAGTTTACCCATCCGTCTATCCATCTGTCATCAGAAACCGCGTAATCGTATACAGGGTTGCGGTGACCCGACGCCTATCCCGGCAGACACAGGGCGCAAGGCAGGGCTATACCCAGGATGAGCTTTCGAGTGGGTGTGTAAATGGGTTGGTGAATGTAAGAGATGGTGGGTGTGAGTGGGTGTGTTGCGGGGGTGGATGGGTGGGTGTGTGTTCAGTATTATCCTTATGCAAGAAGTCACTATTTTCGCTACAAAGGTACACCACCTAACTACGATACAGTACTGTACTGTTACAAACACACCTAACAAACGTGTGTTTACACACATCACAACAACACAAGCATGCGTATACAACACTTCCGTAGATGTCATGGATACCCAGCACAAAGACAAAGCTCCCCCGTATAGCCTTACCAGACCGTAGTGTCAAGTGCTTTTCGCCAGAACCTATAAAGCCCAGCACGGCACACGAGAGGGGGGTTGGGTGGCCAGCCCCAGCACACACATCATCATCATCATCAGAAACCGCTTTATCCCGTACAGGGTTGCGGTGAGCCGGAGCCTATCTCGGCATACACAGGGCGCAAGGCAGGGCTATACCCAGGATGGGACGCCAGTCCATCACAGCGCACCGGGGGGCAATTTAGTCAGCAGGCCAATTAACCTATGCAGCAGCATGTATTTGAACCGTGGGAGGAAACCGGAGTGCCGGGCGAAAACCGACGCGGGCACGGGGGATAACATGCAAACTCCGCACAGCAAGGCACCCGAGCCGGGATTCGAACCCGGGGTGACTTCTTGCTGTGAGGCGGCAGGTCCCCTCACCGCGCCACCGTGCCGCGCGCACACCAGCGCAGCGTGCGAGCGGTGAGCTTTCAAATCCACGTGCACACCACGGCCGTGGAGCGACGCTCACCTGGATCCAGACGCGGTCACAGCCTCTGGCAAGCAGCTGCTCGAACCTTATCGCCTGCTCGAACCGTCTCAGCTGGAGCGACTGGAGCCACTGCCGCAGATACCGGAGCTACCGACGGAGGGAGATCCTTGGCTTGCGACGTTCTCGGGGAGACGCGCACCACGCAAACAGGCTCCGCGGCACCTCGCAGCCGTGCCAAGCCCCCCCCCCACCGGGTTGGAGTCCTGCCCCTAACTCTGCCCCTTGTCCTGCCTCTAACCCTGCCCCCCGAACGCATGCACCGCCCAGCAGACGCTCGGGTGCCTGACTGGACAGTTCCCGCTGCTCCGGAGGAGATGACTGGACCGGCCAGTCGTCTGCTTGTTGTTCAGTGTCTGTCCGGCCAGGTCACCTTGTCTTAGTGGTGGTCATTGAGTGAGCAGTCTAATAGTAGTGTAATGGTGATAGGTTGTCACGGCTCGCTATCTATGATAATTCCATCCATCCATCCATTATCAGAAAACGATTAATCCTGGACAGGGTCGCGGTGAGCCGGAGCATGTCCCGGCAGACACGGGGCGCAAGGCAGGGCTATACCTCGGATGGGACGCTAGTCCATCACAGGGTACCGGGGGACAATTTAGTCCGCAGGTCAATTAACCTATGCAGCAGCATGTGTTTGGACTGTGGGAGGAAACCGGAGTGCCCGGCGAAAACCCACGCGGCAGTCTTAGTGTAATTATGATAGGTTTTCACGGATCGCTATGTATGGATAATTGCTTTCCATTAGCCGCTCTTTCGGGATAGCCGTGTCTCAGTCAGTGTTGGTGCCAATAGTTGACTGGCTGGGCAGTGTTAACTGTCTCGCGGAAACTAAATGGGCAGTACTGCCTGTCTAGCCGTCACTCGATAGTCTAGTACTGTAGTTACTGCATGGCTCGTTCAGACTGCCTATTGGTGATTGACTGGACATTGCACTACTAGAATGTGGGCAGTGTGTAGTGCTGGCTGGGCAGCCTCAGCTGGCCTCTCTCTGGCAGTCACTGGGCTGCATAATTTGCGTGGGAAGCATAGTGCGGACTGTACCGCTATATTGGCTGGTCGTTCGCCTACTGTAGTAAATGATCATCCGATAGCGGCGTCTCGACAGCCCATTTATTCCCTTGAAAAGGATAATGAATCTCAATGGGCGCTTATTTTGCGGAAGGGCCGAGTCTGCCGCTCCCACAGATAATGGGGGCGAATGAACGTCTGCCATTATATATCCCAGCAATATCCCTTACCGTTACCCCAGCAATAACACTCCTTTCTTGATTTCAGCTCCACATAAAAACGAATTGTGTACCGATGGGGAATGCAAAGCGTCAAACAATTTATGCTCACAATTTTTTTCAGCTTTTTATTTTTGATTTTTGTCCATTCGCGTGTTTGTTGCGTCGCAGGAATCCCGTAAAGAGCTTGCAACCTCACTGGGTATTTTCATAACTGTCAAAATATGAGCTGAATATGTCCGAGGGCGAACATTTGTGGTTGCTTAATGGTTCATGTACCGCACTATGGAATCAGGCAACGTGGGTTTGATTCTCTGCCACTAAGACCAAGTGGTGAGCGATACACGAACCGGGCCTGGCCAACTTTCACCAACGCGTATTAACAAGTGAAGTTTGGTCAAACAACCCCGACAGTACACGGTGTGGGGAGGCCTTCATGCAAGCTTATGGTCAAGGGAAACAAGTGTATTTGTATTGAAAGTGGCAGTATATACAGTACCGCGAAGTGATTTTCACATTTGCATATGGAACCCGCCACTGTTCTTACCACAACACAAGAGAAAATTAGACGTCTGAGGAGCACATTTTTATCTTGAGATCCAGCAGATAATGTCAAGCCGAGCACTTCCTCACAGCCGCAACACACTGGGGCAACCCCCAAGGGGAACTTGTAATCTTACGGACACACACCGTGACTATTCTTGGATGCTACCAGCTACCAGCATAGTCGACGTCTCACTGCAGCGCGTGTATGGCGACCAGCAGAAAACGCCACAGGCTGGCTCAAGCCCCGCCACACCCCGGCCGCAGAGCAAAACAAGTATCTTTACATACAGGAAGAGCAGGATCTGACAGTCGCTGAAGCCCACGTGTAAACAGACGCGTGTCCTAACTTACACGTCTCGCTTGCACTGGCATTCACTTGTTTTTAGCTCCGCTGGTATCTGTGTACCATGGTGTGATGTGTTAGTAAAAACAATTAGAATTTCGCATATTCAACTGACAGAAATATTACTGTGTTCTGATGGAGGTTTTCACGGCTCTTCGGAAGAGCAACTGTCATAAATATTAGTCAAATTGACCTTTCTTAAAATAAGTGTAGCAGCCACAGCCTTTGTGGTATAGGAGCCGTCGTGTCATCAATTTGGCAGGCTCACGGTGCAGTGTAGCGATTCGTAGACTCTACACTACACATTTACAGTGTGTAGTAAGCACAGTATTGGCATCATAAAATGTGAACGCTCACGGATGTTCACACCTGTTCACCACCCACTTGCCCTCTTGTCCATGGGGTGCACGAGCTACGCATCACTGTGGCTCAACACACCTGGTTGCAAACCCCGTTGCTACTTTGGGTGCGGTTCGGGTGCACCCACCCACAAGCGCTTGAAAACCGCTTGAACCGGTTATAGTTCAAGCAATTAAAATTACAATTTGCAGGATTAATTTAGTCATCCGTTTTTGAAAACTGGTGTGAACCAGTTGACATGTGCAAATTTGCTGAAATGATCAAAGTAAAGACCTTTTTTTCCCCCGTGTAGCTTACATTGCAGGCTACAATGCGGGTTACACATGAGGTCTTAGTTTGGCCCATTTTTCACTTTTTTCAGAAAATGTGCAATGTCTATTGAAATGATTCAAACACGTCGCTCTGTGTTGCAACTCACAAGAGACGGTGAGCTAGACATCAAACGACAAAGGGAGATAGGAAGACACAGGACGATGCGGCGGCGGCAAAGGGAGACGCAGAGATTCAGAAAACAGTTGGAGCAAGTGGAACACGATAAGCGATAAACATTTCCCAGCATTCCACAAACATACTGTAATTACTTATATTGCGCCCTGTGATGAACTTCCGTCCCATCCTGGGAATATCCCTTCCTTGCGCCCTGTGTCTGCCGGGATAGACTCCGGCTCACCGCAACCCTGCACAGGATTAAGCGGTTTCTGACACGAATGAGTAAACTATTACGGCTGGTGAAGATCTTGCGAATTACTGCGATGCCATCTAGTGGCCGATTGAGTCATGTTCTAAAAGCGACCGCGGTGCCATCTGGTGGCCGAACAACGACGACCGACAACTGCAGAGTGTGGCCACAGGGGGGAGCTGGCTAATTCGTGAGACAGACGTGAGGACATTTCAAAGCAAAAGTGAAGAATAGGTTCACGTGCCAGGGTTTATTTTTTTGAAACCAGAGGGAGTGCTATATGGTCTTATAAAGGCTCGAATGTCAAGGCTTTTTCACACCCAACCGCGGCTAAAGCAATCCTGTGGGGAATGTGTCAACACCTCTGTGGACCCCCGTCGCAAGCAGAACCTTTCCTCCCCGCCTGGAGGGCACGGGTCTAACATTCCTGCTGATTATGCGAGTGTGGAGTGATGGCTGCGAATGTCAGCTTCCAAAGACTGGCGACCTCGCTGCCATTCAGTGCCAAGCTAGCTAGTGAGACTCCAGTTTAATGGTTTTCTGCGCTACAGAGCTGTGAAGACTAGCTAGGCACTGAACTGCCATTCAGTGCCTAGCTAGCTAGTGAGACTCCAGTTTAATGGTTTTCTGCGCTACAGAGCTGTGAAGTTTTACAAATATAATAACTTCCCCTTCATGTACGGGGCGGGATGTTTTTAAGTTGTATGAGATTCTCTTTAGAACACTACTTTTTTCAAGACTCTTCAGTTGAAGTTTGAACCAATACGTCAATTATGTGGTGAATTGTGCATTCATCCATCCATTATCAGAAACAGCTTAATCCTGTACAGGGTCGCGGTGAGCCGAAGCCGATCCCGGCAGACACGGGGCGCAAGGCAGGGCTATACCCGTGACGGGACGCCAGTCCATCACCGGCGACCACATGTTGATTAACATTAAATGGTGTCATTTAATAATTAGGAAACACTTGACTATTTCCCTCATCGTTAGCTATGCATGAACACGTTATGATAAATAACGATCTACGCCCCCTTTGTCACTGCTGGATGAAGATTACCCCATGCAGAACGTGACCATACTTCACTATTCTGGTCACTGCGACTTGGTGAATGGTTCAGATAAGACACGCACTGATGCTAGCCGTGGCCGGGAATCGAACTCATAGTCGTCGAGTTCATAGTGCGTGGTATGCGGACCAATGCGCCACCGGCTCCACCCGCAAAACACTATGGTCTGTTGACACTGAAAGTCATCCAACGCTTCCCCAAACAGCCCGAGGCAACAGTGGATTTAGAACGATGCAACCAAACTATGAGACCGAAGCACTTATTGTGTTGGGCAACTGCCGCCTCACAACCTCTGGAAAGCCCATTCCAAAGTCTATGGAATATTTAACATCGCTTGCGTCTCAAGGTGGCCCGATTTCCATAGCAATGGTAAGACACGAGGTGGCCGCAGGAACAAAGTCGGCCATAGTGCTGGTTATGCCCTGTTATGGACTGGCGTCCTATCCTGGATATAGCCCTGCCCTGCGCCCTGTGTCTGCAGGGATAGGCCCCGGCTCACCGCAACCCTCTACAGGATTAAGCGGTTTCTGGCGATGAATGAATGAATAGTGGTGGTAGTGTAATGACTAACCCCATCTCAGCAGCGTTTCACCAGACTGCAGTCCTCACGACGCCGCCATCCCGCGCCTCTCCGCGTTCGAGTGCTAATTCACGAGTTGCACGCTGCACGCGCCCGATGATTGTCGAATGAGTCCCACTTGGCGCTCGAAGCAATTAACGATGTCTGCGCCAGGTGAGACGTGTGCAGCACACGCGCGTACACACACGGAGATATTCATCTTCATTTGAATCGGATCGATTAACACAGAGACGGCGTTAAGTAATCCATCCATCCATTTTCAGAAACCGCTTAATCCTGTACAGGGTCGCGGTGCGTTAAGTGATGATTATAAGAATCACAATGAGAGAATGACTCAGAGGCGCGAGGCAACCGCAGGGAGGCAGCGAGGCCGTTTGCCGGCTCCAATATTTTGCCACACACTGCGTCCTATATGTTCCGACGGTATCGGAAAATTAATGAAATAGTGTTTTTTTAAAGTTGTCGGAGGAAACCGGAGAACCCACGCATAACAGGGGGAGAACACACAAACTCCACGCAGAAAGACTCCCGAAGCGGGAATCGAACAGCCTCGCGCAAGACCATTCTTTCTGTGAGGCGCAGATGTTACCACAGCGCTGCGCCACCCTGCCGCCCGGCTGCGTTTATTGTGCAGGGCACCAACCAGTGGCACCACCACTCCACGCCTATACCGTGCATTGTGATCCATCTCGTAAGTTTGCATCGAATGCTTGCGTGACGACGCTTCTCCCTAAGTCCCGGTTATTGTCTGAAAGGAAGTGGCATTGCGCTGTGTGTTATCGAGCCTGTCCATTGCCAGAAACCGCTTAATCCTATACACAGTATACAGGATCGCGGTGAGCCTATCCCGGCAGACACAGGGCGCAAGGCAGGGCCCTACCCAAGATGGGACGCCAGTCCCACCCACTGCACATTATAACGGTAACAACTAGAATTTGAATGGATGCCAATTTCTGGTCTTTCGTGAAAAAGGGACTCTGCTGTCAGCGAGATCTTGTACACGGACAGCCCTTTTCTCACTCCACTGCTGGATGAGGACCTCCCCACGCCGTGTGGGCCGTGGGGGATGTTTGACCACATTCCATCCATCGTGTCGATCGGTGCCAGTTAGTGCAGACCCAGAGCGCAATATACGTTGAAGGATTGTACTGAATACTAGTGCTGCAACTGACAACACCTTCCAGCAGCAGCCGACAGGGTGGTCCAGATGTCATGTGACCCGTATTCATTGTTTGTCTGGCAGGAATCCTGTAAAGAGCTTGCAAGCTCACTGGGTAATGTTCTGCTGTAATAATAAACATCTAATTGACCCATAACATTGTGCTCCTTTGCTAATTAATTTCTGTTTTAAATAACCCTAACTTAATTATTTCAGATTTGGCAAACTTCATGTCGTTTTTATATTGTTTACATTACATTACACGCCCATTGGTATTGAAAAATATCCGTTGCCATATACTCCAAATCTTATGGTGGAGACCCCATGCTTTAAAGTAAATCGGGAACCCGGTGCATTCCCAGAGTGATTTTTTTCCCAATTCTACCCCTGGGCATACAAAACACATTACGTTTTAGATAATTAGATAATTAAATGGAGATCAGCGTGTACAACACTTGACCAATGCAAGCACTTTCCAGGCTCAAATCTGTTTAACGTTGGAGCTCTAACCCAAAATCAGTTCCGCTCCAGGTGATATGGTCATATACCAGTGGATTCTTACCTTGTTGTGAGTGGTCATCCATCCAGTTTGTTTGTGATGACCTGTTAATATTTCACCTAACATATCACCTGGTCATCTTTCCACGTGTCTTCAGCAAGCAGCCGGGATCACAGCTTGGGTGTGGATTCATCGCGTGCAGGCTCGGGCCCAAAACGGTTTTAAATGGATCCAGAATGGCCCCTTTCGCCAAATCGCTCATCCCTGGTATGTAACGTCAACAGACGCGTTCCACTCAATGCTATTAACGTATAGATTGTGGCCGGTACATGGGGTCGTAGTGCCCAATGCTTGTCGTTGTAGTGCTCAAGACAGAGACGAAAGAATAGTGAAGTGTCAAAATTGAATGTGAACGAAACTCGTGCCAGGTAATTGCCTATGCATATAGCAGTCTAACGAGTCTAATAGATACGGTTAGGTTCTTTTATTATTAAAGTTTGTTTTTATTTCCACATCCCCGTTTTAAAAATGAAATAACTAAAGCAACAGCTACACATTCCACAAAACACATCATGTGACATTTCATACAAATCAAAAATTGAACACTTTATTTTTTTTAAAGTTTGCATCTACTGGCGTGGACAACATATGGGATGAATCGAATAAGGACACATTCGTTAGGCACACGAAAATAAATGCCGAGATGAATTTCTACGTTCCCAAATGTGTAAGTTCCCTGTGTATACTGCATACAAAATAGCATTTTACAAAAATCAAAGCTTTCTGCATCGGCACTAAATGAAATATACAAAAATTGTACATGTCCAGGTGGCTATCCCTTTGCTTGTTGGATATTACACAGGAACACCAACACACGCACAGAGGAAACCACTATGTGAGGAGAGCAAGCGGGGATCCACATGCCTATTTTTGGAGAACATAGAGCGACTCTCGCAAAGCCACTACATGAGACGGCGGCAGGGTGATCTAAAGCAGGAGGGCAAACTAAAGTCTTCCCCAGGTAAGCGGCGGATTTAAATGTGGAATCGACATCCAAAAGATTGTGGCCAACACTTCAACAAAAAAAGACTTAATTTTCAATATTTTCTTTAAAACAATATGTTTATTTCCAAACAACATGGACGCTTTCTCTTTTTAAGTCTTCTTTTTTTAAGTCTTTTTTTTTTGGTCTTGTTCGCTTGGCCATACTGGTGTAGCATGGATTTAGTAATTCCATAAGACAACAGTTCTGGTCCTGATATATTTCACATCAAGAAAAGAGGTGAATTGTTCATGACCAGAGTGACTTGAGTCAAATGAGGCAGCTAGCACCTTACAGCTTTACTGGGTTCTTCAAGTTCGCTGATTTTTTTTTGCTTAAATAAAACCAAACCCATAGTAAAGTAGCACCTTTAAAGATACAACTGGAAGCACTACGAAAGCACCAAATGTAACATATACAACACATGGTGTGTTTTGTGAAGGCCGTCTCCCTGCAAACCAAATAAGACAGGACAGTTATGCAGTCCGAAAATGTGTTTAATTACCACTTTAGTCATTTAAAAAATAGCCTTTTGTTAAAAAAAGAATCCAGAAATCTTCGACTCACATTTAAAAAAAAAATTCCATTGACACTTTAAAAAAAAAATATTTGGGGGGCAAAAAACTACACCTGTTGTTGCGATCAGAATATTAAAGTGAATTCCTGTAAAGTAATTCCACAGCAATATGAACAACATCAAATGTTTCTAATTTACACAGAACAATACAGATAGGCATTTTCACACTTTTTGCCATGAAATCCAAACATAAGCCTGTGGATGGAAGACCATTAGCAACGTTAAACGGTCAATCTTTAGCCGTTCAGTGCAAGGGTTTGGTGGATGGCGAAACAGACGTGGAGTTGCAAGTCCATTGGTTTTACAGGAAGCAGACGGGGCCTATTTCGACGCCAAACTCTTGCTCAGGTCCGCCAATGTCCAGAGGTGCGATATCCACTATCGGCAGACGAGACGGCTTGTTTGTCTTGTATTGCAGAACTGTCTGTCCCCACTCGCCAGTGTGTTTCTGCAGCAGGCGAGAGAGAGAGAGAGCGGGCGACAAGACAACGACACGGGCGGATGATGCGTCAGGCTGCGTCACAGCGACGCGGCGCGGCGTTCCGCACGGACAGCGTTCCGCGAACGACGCTCGTGGTGTCGAAACAAATTGAGAAACTATCATCTGAAATTGAGTGGGGTGTCTCCCCTCAGCCACATCTAGAAATGTTTCGGGGTGTTTGTGGGTGTCTCTAAGCCCCGCCATTCTCAACCTAGCGGCCCGTGCAGACCACACCCAAGTGAGTCAAGCGGGCCTTGAGGTGCAAAAGGTTGCGACCCCCCCCCCATCTTAGCCAGGTCTCGAAACGTTCGGGTGGGTGTGTGTAGCCATCTCTTAGCCACGTCTACAAACGATCGGCCAGTTCATGGTCATCTTTGAGCCACGTCTAGAAACGTGGCTCTTGCAGCAGTGGGCAGTGTCACGACGCCTCTTAGCCACATCTAGAAATGTTCCGGCATGTTTGTAGCCATCTCTCTTAGCCACGTCTAGAAATAACCGATGCGTTCGTGCCCGTCTTGGAGCCACGTGCGGTAGTGCCGCGACGGCCACGCGACGCCACTTACCGCGCATCCGTCCTCCAGCATGGAGTAGGTGAAGCGGTTCTTGCCGTCCGCGCGCAGCTCGAGCTCGCCGGAGCCCATGAGCCGGACGGCCTTGCGCAGGCTGCCCGTGGCGTCGGCGTACGCCACGCTGTTGCGGCACAGGTAGGTGATGTTCTGCGTGGCCTCGGCCGCCACCAGGCGCAGGAAGTTGAGCTGCACCTCGGCGATGTTGGCCGACATGGTGTCGTCGCCGTAGCTGAACTGTGGGGGGGGGGCCGAGCGCGCGCGGGGGGAAGCGGGGAGGTTATCTCGCGAAGAGGTACGCGGCCGCGTGCGTGCGGCCGCGTGCGTGTATTTGTGTGCGTTTGGCGCGGTGTGCGGTGGTTGCCGCGCGCCGTTACGAACGGGCTGACTCCTAGTTTGATTCCTGTTCATGGCCGCTGACACCGAATCTAGGCGGACCCATAGCGGATCAAACGCGTTAAATTGATTTCCAAATAACCTTTCTCACAACACTCACTGGAAAACATCCCCTCTCAAGAACACCATTCTGAAATAAACCCTAATTCCAATTACGAACGATTCATTCTCGACCTAGAACGGCTGAGAAAGCGGTTAACGTTCCGCAACGACGACGTCACCTCCCCGTGGCTCTCGGCGATCGACGGGAAGCGACTAGCGCGGCGGCGACGCGGACACTCACGTGGAAGCCTCCGGGAATGGCCTCTCCGAACCAGACGTGCTTGCGCTCGCGGCTGCCCTTACTGCTCCACCAGTTCTTGCTCGGAACGTTCTTGGGCTTGGGGTTGACGCAGGTCTCCCCGGTCTCCATGTTGCACCAGACCTTCATGGCGTCCAGCACTGAGCCCTCGTTGGGGTCAATCCAGTACTCACCTGTGGCAACGTGCGGCGGTCAATACAGGCACGCGCGCGTGGCACGCGCACAGACGGGGCTCGCGGTCCTCGCGCCGCAACGTTGGCTTCCGTTAAGCGGCGGAAAGCATTAAACTGATGTGCGTTCTGTAATGTACTAGGTATGAGCTTACTTTTTTCTCAGAAAAGTCCTATGAAGGACTATTTTGTATCATCTTTCCAAACAGTCTCCCTCTGCGTACTGATGATGCGTCAAACGTAGAAAGCGGAACGTAGCGAGGGAGAGCACTCGACGAGGCTATCCCGAAAGAACAGCTCTGAAGAGCACTTTCCCTTTATGTTTGTCATGACCCGGCAGAATCTGGATTCTGCCAAGGGAAGTCGACTGCGAGTGCTCTCCTATGTGTGGCTAATGGCCTTCTTCTCACTCCCAGCTATCTTTCTGCTCACTTTGAAACCATACATTCCCTTATTAACATCGACCTTACCTCCAAAAACACTCCTTCTACATGTCAAAAAAGCACAGTATTTCTCTCAGAAACCCCTGGCCCCGCGGTGATCACCCACGGTTAAGCCGCCAACCGGCGGCGCGCGACAACATTTCGCACGACGCATCGAGCGGCACGCCGGGGCCGTTCGACGCGAATCGGAGCCCGTGCGGACGGCGGTGAGACGCCGGATCCCGCCGCGAGCCCCCGCCGGCCGAACCCCGACCCTCAACTCACCGCTCTTCCAATCGGAGTGGCAGAGCATGAGGTCTCGACAGCTGCGAGCCGGGTCGCTCTTGGTGCCCTCGGGGCTCATGATGTTCTCCAGCTGGTTGCTGAGGGTCTTGAGGGTCACGTCCACCTCGGCGTCGTGCTCCTTCAGCGCCTCGTCGGCACGGAACCGGTAAGGGTACGGGTCGGGGCCCTTCTCCTGGCCGATCAAGGGCATCTGCTGGTAGCCGTTTGATGCCGGGCCGGGAGGGCCGGGGGGCCCGGGCATACCGGGAGGACCGGCAGGACCCTGCGGAGAATCGTCGGGGAGCAAAGTCAGGTGGTGTTGCGCGACGCACCGCGGGCGTACGCGGTGACAGTTTGGGTGCGGTGCGGTGTTTTAAAGGCGGCCGTTTCGTGGGGATTTCAGATCTCGGTCGTGGTCGTTGTCTGGTCGATGACAAGCTATTGCAAGTGTAGTTGAGGTCCAGCAGTCTGTGGAATTAATGTAGTCATTCTCGTAGTCTAGTCATCTAAAGCAGTCAAACATTGACTTAACACGTAGTTATTGCATACCGGTGCAAGGGGCGCTCTTTCCCACCGCCCACACAACCCCCAATGTTATTAGGTCAATCAATTAGCGAACTCGGTAAACATACAGACGTTTATAGCCAATTATAAAGTTGGTCTTTGTCAGTCTTAGTCAGTGTCATAATCATTGTCGCCCTTAAGACTTCCCATCGCGTCACTGTTGATTCAAACAAATTTTCGTTGCTTTGATTTTTATTGGCTGTTTTTTTTCCTGTCGTTGTTGACATGCTGTTCTCTCCGCGGCCCTTGTGCAGCGCTTCGTGACCCTCGGGTGAAAGGCGCTCTATAAAATACTACTATTATTATTATTAAAATTCCGTACACGTCATCGTCGAACGTTTGCAACTAAGAGACGTCACTTACAACGCCACCAGACTCCCCAGGACGACCACGGTGGCCAGTGGGCCCGAGGGGTCCGCCCTGTCCGCTGTGCCCATCCTTGCCGCGGCCGCCCGCTGGCCCCGTGGGTCCCTGCACACGCGCACACGGGATACGGAGCGCCGGTCACCTCATCCCCGGTCACCTCGTCCCCGGGCGGTAGTGGTGACGCGCGGGGCTTAGCGTGTCACTCACTACTGCCCTGGGTCACTGGTAAAGCTGGCACAGTGGCGCGATAACGCTGCCGCTTCACAGTAAGATCGTTTCCAGGTTCGATTCCTAGCGCGGATTGGAAATATTTTCCGGGTCACTTACCCGGCTAGACCCATTTCAAACTTAGCCCTGGAAATGAGCCATGACCAACAAGGGTAAATGCCCCCAACTTCAACTGTCAATTCTTTAGGAGGACTGAAAATTAAAGGCTGGTAAGAGACAAAGTTGGATGGGGGTTCATTCTTGCTCTGTAAATAATCGGAGGTTACAAGACAGTTTTATTCCAGCCAGGTTTAAATTGTATAAACGATAAAAATAAAACGTGATAAATTATATGTTTATAATTTTCAGTATTAAAGGGAAACAATAGCAGAGCACAACCTTCTTAAAAAAACGAAAGTTTATATGACTCTCAGATAAGATGTCAAAAGTTTACGGTATAATTAAATCGTTTAGGTTTAGGCTACACTTACATTTTATGTTTTAACCACGCGAATAACTTCTCCGTTTCAAACAAAACTCCTGCTTTTACCGATTACTGCATAGGACTTTTTCTCGATCTTCAGACCGTTTGTGTGAAAGCAAATATTCAATGTCAATGAAATGTCCAATGACCTCTCTACGGGAAAACAAGGAGAATGTAACATTACTCACCCTTGGGCCATTACCGCCATTGAAACCAGGCATTCCTTGGTGACCGTGAGGACCCTAAAGGAGACCAGCAGACAGCGGTTCTCTCCGTTATTGCACACACACACACACGATGTTTGTGTTGGTGCGTGATGTATGGGCTGCTGTGTGTTGAGCCATTCGCGTCAAAACCATATTTAGACATAACTTCAATCTGAACTCTAACCTTAGCCAACATTCCATGAAATCTTGACCGCAGTGTCGGATATTATACCACTGTAGCGTAACAAATTATCGCAAAGGAACAAAAGTATACGCCGTACGGAGCTATGCTACGTTAAGAAACGATACGTCTTCAGAGCTGGCGCCAATAAAGCGGCGCATTTTAATTGTCTGCGGCAAGCGACGCGGCGCAAGCCGCGTAGCGCCGCTTCCAGGCGTCACACACACCGGCAGGCCAGGGAGGCCCTGGAAACCGGACCAGCCACGGTGGCCCTTGATGCCCCTCTCGCCCGAGTCGCCCCTCTCGCCACGGGTCCCGCTCGGCCCCTGGGGGCCCTGTGAACGACACACGCGTACACGCCTGCGTCACGGCTGCACAGTCGCTACGGAGACGTCGATGTCCCACGCGCACAAGGATGCCCCCGTGTAGCCTGAACAGACTGTAATAATATCATTTTATAGAGCGCCTTTCACCCGAGGGTCACAAAGCGCTGCACAAGGGCCGCGGAGAGAACGGCATGTCAACAACGAAATAAACACACAGCTAATAAAAACCAAAGCAACGAAAATGTAATGATGAAGGTTGCTTCGAATACACTGAAAGGTCGTGAAACTGGCAATATTAAGAGCGGCAAAAATCTGCCAGTGTCCCCTAAGATGGCCGTCACTTCAAGTGCCGTTAGTGAGCACCTGCGAAGGTCGTCACGGCGGAAAATCGTCGCTGGTGTTGGCCGTGAGCGCGTATTTTAACTCATGTCGCCAGGTTCGTAGCCCAGCGCGCTAACCATTGAGCCACCGCTTCCCACACACGGAACTGTATCACACACGTGCACGTGCTGGGCTACTCTAGAGTAATTTATACGCCTTCATTGGTAAAAACTAAAATATATAAAAAGATTTGATGATAGTCTACAACATTTCTGCATTGTGTTTTCTCTCCCGAGCGACGCACGGTACTTACAAGTGGCCCTGAGGAGCCAGGTCTGCCCACGATGCCCGACTCTCCTTGAGTGCCCTGCGAGACAGAAGCGTCGCACACACGGTTGCAGACGGTGAGTCGCGTGCACGGGGGGCGGGCCACGACCAGCGGTCACACCATCGCGCGGCGCCCCATCCCGCCAACTCCACACACGAGGCTGCGCGTCCTCACAGCAAGCACCTCGCGAGCAGGCGCGTCGCAGCCGCGGGTGTTGCAGGAAAAAGTGGGGGGGATGGAATCGTGTTTCTGTGAAAGTGCGGGTGTCGCAACACCCGCAACAACCACCCTCCTGCCCACCCACCCACTCAATCACTCACCCACCCACTCCTGATGTATGATATTGTTTTTTAAAGAAGTTGAAAAGTACATTTAACTCCTTGTGTAGATAATGGATTAATTGTGATGTGCTATTGTCAATGTGTTAAAGCCGAAAATGTGTCACGCTTTTTGAACAAAGGCGTAAATGTGCCACTGATTGTGCCGCACAAATGCCAATATCTGTTGCTCTAATCACAACCGCGTTCACTCATTTTCACGGTCACATTGGTGACATTATTATCACTATGTTTGTTTAATCAGGAAAGCCTAACCAAGTCTCAAGACTCGCTTTCAAAAAGGGTCCTGCTACGTTTTTCACAGTAGAGGGCGATGTTGAAGTGTGACATCACACTTTCGTAACTGACAGGTAAAGTTCAGCATTAGGATGTTTGGCCAATACCGGTCACATTGTATAAGAATTGATTTACAACATCCCAACAGAACAGCTTCGGAACGCAATCCTCATACATCAAGCCAGTTGACGAAAATTATGAAAAAAACCCACTACACTATCGAGAAAAAGGTACTTTGCACACATGGCTCGGTGTGATGGGCAAAAACCCGCGTAAACCGGTGATGCTCTTGTAGAGTAGAAGGCAAACGGAACGGAGGTATTGCAGGCTAAGATGCAAATGTAAGAATTGCATATGGTGACTGGGGGGACAGCAAAGCCCGACATCGCAGACAGTGATGAACATTCACGATCATCTAAGTCACGAGTCCTTTAGCGGCAAGCGGAGCCACAACGAGAGTGAGCTGGAGCAGCGTGCACGCCGCTCGCTCGCTCGCTCGCACGCGGGTTTCCGCTGGACTCACCGTCTCGCCCTTGTTCCCGTCCTTGCCGTTGGCTCCCGACAGGCCGGGGTTGCCCATGTTGCCGGGGTTGCCCGGGCGGCCCGGCGTTCCGGGTTCGCCGCGGTCTCCCTGCGCACAGGAACCGGCGGTGAGCCTCGCGACAGCGCGGACTCCGAGCGGGGACTCGGGCCTCCGCTAACAAGCCCCTTCAAATTCGGCACCCTTATTCGAAGTGCGGAGATGGCCTCGCCCATCACGCTGTGATTGAGAGGTGACGTAGCAACGATTGACACGGAATTTCCCTTGGCCCTGTTCAGGGTTGAATTACTCAAGGAGTCGGCAAGTGGCGAGTAGCCGCGGCCGGAGGGAAATGTGTACTGGATGCGGCGTGCCGGGTGTGGAAATATATTCTCTGGGTCAGTAACCCAGACAGACCCGGCTAAAACTCAGCCCTAGCCAAGCGAACATGCCTTTGCATCACGCACAATGTGTATGCAAGAACGATTATTGCTCTAGTGCCGTCATTCTTAACCGGCGGGTCGCGACCCATCAGTGGGTTGCGCGTGCCACCTAATGGTCCGTGGGGACCAGACCCGAGTGGGCCTTGACTTGCGAATGGCTGAGGATACCCTGCTGTACTGTACTGGTGTTTGGGAATATGCGCTGAGGGTCGGCACAGAGGGTAAATGGTGGCAGCATTGCAGCGTGGTTGCGCGAGTGGGTTTGTCGCGCTGGTCTCACCCGCGCGCCAGCAAGGCCATCGCGACCAGCAGCTCCATCGGTACCAGATGAACCCTGTTTACATCCACATCACACACAGACACAACCATCCCCTGAGTTACAACCTTTATCACACTCTTGCGGCAAGTGCTGTTAGCGCTTTCAGCGAGCACCCAGGTAGGTGCACTAACATCACACGTGCAAATAATAATAGCATTTTATACAGCGCCTTTCACCCGAGGGTGAACCGGTCCTGTGCTTCCCCTAGGTCGACTCAGCATCAAATGAGTACCTGGTGCGGTGTGTAAACGTTGCCACTAGGGAGGGTCGTGGTGCTGGCTAACCACCCCTTCGTGTACCATGTCGACCTTCATAGGTGCTCGCTAACGGCACTTGCCCCTGCAGTCTGCTACGGCTATACGGGGGCGAAAACACGGTGCCGCCGTGCAGACCGCACTCGAGTTACCGAGCGGGTCAATTCCCGAGCTCTTACAACGCGGACTATACACTTTGACCATCACACAGGTGCGAGCTACATACTGGCAATATTACTCACCGGCAGTATACCCAATATACCCACGAACTCTATACTCATTGACAATATACTTACCGATGTAGGGATGTATGTTTTCACGGCTATATTTATGATTGTTGCTTTTTATTGCCGGTGAGTATTTTGCCGGCATAGTCGTGGTGGGATCCGGT
>JAZEWU010000028.1:1447736-1475927 GCA_036362915.1 Geotria australis | reverse complement strand
GCAGGACGGTAACCGATTCCCGTACAGACCCAGAAGGTTGTGGGAATCGATGTTGGGAATCGATACAAACACGTGAATTGACAAACCTATAAAATAACAAACTAAATGAAAAACATCCCCATTTACACCCTATTGCACGTAAGTGACAAAATACTAAAATAATAAGTATATTTTTTACAGGTAAATGTCAGTACGTTTGATTAAACTCTCAATTCGGATTGGTGGTAAGAATCGACTGCTGCATGAATCGATTGCTTGCGTTTCATAACAATGGCCGCGCCCAGTGGCCAATGCGCCTGTGGGGTTCATGGGAGAGACGTGGGAGCTCTGTGTGTGTGCTGTTGGCCACCCACCCCATCGTGTGCCGTGTCGGCCTTCGTGGGTGCTACTCGCTAACTGCACCTGACCCCACGGGGGAGCTTTGTCTTTATTATCTTTTTAAAACAAAAATTGTTTTCGGGTGAGTGCCCCCGTAGAGCGTTAACAGGCTGCAGGGTCATGTGCCGTCAACGAGTAGCGGCCGAGACGGGGAGAGATGTTGAGACACGGTGAGAGACGGAGGGAGACGGGTGGACGGACGGTGAGAGAGGTTCAGAGATAGGGGGAGACATTGAGAGATGGAGGGAGAGACGGGCAGAGATAAAAGTTCGAGCAATGTTCAACTGCTAAAAAAATACTAAACGCGTTGGCCATTTTGCCTTTGCACCACTGGGGCCATCGCAGTATCACCAAATAACATAATGCGACCCTGCACAGGATTACGCGGTTTCTGACCATGGGTGGATGTATATAATGCTCGTGCATAAATGATGCACGTAGAAGCATGGTATTTTTAACAGCAGAGGGCGCTGCTTCTCCACGAAGAAGAAAAAAAACCACACGGGTAAAAAGTGAAAGCTCCAGCAAGTGAAATTGTTCCAATTGTCAATCAAGAGACTAATTCCAAATTATCCACAACCTGCGCAGAAACACTCCGCACGTAGAACGGAAACCTCGCGTGAACCCGTAAAAAAAACAAAACACGCGCGAACGCAAACACCTCTTATCCGTTTCGCGTCGCGCGACCCGACGCCGTCACCTCGACCGCCTCCGAGTCGCCCGGCTCCGCTGCGGTCGAAGACGAGCGTGCAAATAAACAAATAAACTCGCGCACGCTGCGGGCGGCCGCGCTCACCTCGCGGCCGGACTCGCCGGCAGCGCCGTTGAGACCCGGGGAGCCCACGTTACCCGGAGCTCCACGCTCGCCTTGTTCACCCGTGGGACCCGTCTTGCCGAGAGAGCCCTGCAAGAGAGAGCGCGCCACTTGGAGGGAGCCCCGGCACCCAGCGCGACTCGGAGCCGCGACGCGCGCCCGGTGATAACGGCTGGAACGCCGCGCGGCCCGTAACGGAGGGAACGGGATGACGCGGCCTTTGCTGTGTGCGCCTTGGTTCGCGAGGTGTGCGTCTCTCCGGCCGTGTTTCAAAGACTGTGTTTGATGAGTCGCGTCGCAAACGTCTGATTTCTCGGCCCCGCGCCAGCGGCTCTGGACGATTGGCCGTCTCGAAACATGACCGGAGTTAATGACCCCTTAGCGGCTAATGACACAAACGATAAACAGATTTTTGTGTTTTTGTAACTCTCGCCGCTTTTCAGCGTGCCTGCTGCATAGGTTGCGTGACGTGATTGAGAATTTATGTGGCGTATAAAACGTTAAATGTGTCGCCTACAGCGGCTGCCCGTGTTCATCACATGCATCACAACTGCAGGCTGGAAATTCCATTTTCAAATATAGTTTCCGTCTCATATTGATGGACCGATCTGCCGATGTTGATCTTACGGCAGTGGTGATGAAGATTGAAATCCATCCAGATTTAGTTTTTGCCGTTAAAGCCCTTGTTGGATTGCACGTACCCGCAGCGTAATTTCCCGCTGAATATTTTCCAGATTAGAATATGCAGGTGACTAACGGCCACCGCCACAGCAAGAGGTATACAGGACGTGGTGTGACGGCTGTGGGACAATTTCCGGGTCTCTGACACCGTGGTTTGACCCGGCAGAAATGAAGCCGCGAGTGACGAGCGTGACGGGTGTGAGAGGTCTCCCAGGACGCGGCGCCCGGCATCGTGACGGCGCTTGGCCTCAACAAAGCCGACCACTCGTCTGAGCCAACGCGCCAGAGTGAGAACGTGCAGTGACAGCGAAGAGAATTTGCATCCAGTGTCAAACTTATTTTTACGCAGAACCAAAAGGCACATTCGAATTCAAAACAAAAAAACGGAACAGAAGGTCCGCGGTATAAAACGTATGGAAAACGTGCGGAATATGAGCCACAGACGGACTTTTTCCACCGTCGTGGCTGATACGTGGCCGGTCAGTAGCAGCGAGGCCACGCGAGAAGCCAGACAGATCGAGCATACCAGGTAGGCGTTTGCGATCGGGCCGTACGGCATTGCCAACCGGCAACACCGTAGAATCGAGGGAGCGTGCCAGCGGCTCGGCCACGTTCACGAAGCCGCTCTCGGCACACGCAGCGGAACGCCGGTCGTCGTGCGAGACACACGCGGTACGAGCGACACGCGGTACGAGCGACAGCGCGTCGAAGCGCCGCACACGGCGTCGTGCTGGCGGGGTCACCCACCGAAGGGCCGGTGAGCCCGGGGACGCCCCGGTCACCACGCTGACCGGACAGACCCTGGATACCGTGAGACCCCAGGAAGCCACTGCTGCCCGGTGCTCCAGCGGAGCCCTGCCAGGGAGACACACGCACGCCGCGCGGCACGGTCACGCGGCGCCTGGACCGGGCAAGCGGAGCTTGGAGGGTTCAGCCTCCGGCGCACGATGACATCGCGATTTCGACATGTAGTGGAGAAAGCCTGTTTTGTGTCTGGCACGGTGCACAAGTGCGGTTCTGATTAGGAGCAATGCGTCAGTACATTACCCTGGCGAGGGGGAAAGCGAGGATCGACTTCTGAGACAAACTCGCTACTTTGGATAAAAGCACGCGTGCCCTAACGCTCAGACGGCGCGCTTGTATCCAGCTTCTACCGTGAGTGAGAAGTTGCGAATTCAAAAGCTACCACAGGGAAAATTTGGAGATAATTTGTCTGTGGAGGTGATGCCCTTTAAACGAATCTATATTTATCCCCGGGACTTAATTCAAAAAAGGTCAGCACTTCAACGGCCTTTCACTCCCCAAGGAGAGATGTGCAGCTCAGGTCTAACTCCCCTGAGTCATCACTTTGCGTATCAGAGCTATCCCCTGTTCGTATCATAGCTGTTCCCTGTACCATGTGTCACAAAAGATTGGATTGTCGAAGAGAGTCCGGGTTATGAATGTCAATCACAAAATTAAAATTATATCATCTGCCGGTGCCCTGTGAAAGACTGGCGTCCGATCCTGGGTATAGCCCTGCCTTGCGCCCTCTGTCTCCTGGGATAGGCTCCAGCTCACTGCAACCCTGTACAGGATTAAGCGGTTTCTGAGAATGAATTAATGAATGAATCATCTACCTTGGCCTGAAGTGAAAATAGAAAAACAATACCCTCATGCACTATCTTTCTGCTGCTCAGTGATTAATGCTTCTTTATTATCAGACCACTTGTATCGTGTTTTAAAAGTAAACTTATCAATGAGTAACTCAGCGAATATGAGTCAACGTTTTAAAAGCGCATCTACATTTCATTAATTGGCCGTCCTCGTGTGCAGTTTAAATTAATCTAAAAATATTTCCCGTATCTTACTGTGCTCATTAACAGTTGTAAGTTCTACCATCTTTTGAACTTTTTCTGAGTTGTAAATTGCCTTAAGATGACTCAGTGTGGAAGCACAAGTAACAAAACTCAACGAACGAGTCAACAGTGATGCCGGCTGTGGCTGATGGGACCACTTAAATCATGTTTTAAAAGTAAACTGAGCAGCGGCAAAGTTAACCTATATAACATGGGCGGTGTTTTGGGCAAGCAGCCCTTCTTCAAATCAGAGAGTTGAATGCCGCGGACAGACGTGTTGAATCCCTGTTACCTGCGTCGTCGCACATTGCGAGAGGCACGATGTCGGCTCGCTTTAATCGTCATTACTTTCACGCAACCAACAAGTTACGGGAGCACGCGGCGAGAGCGAATCCGCGAGATCGTCCCCGCGACGCAGTCGCGTGCAGGGCCGCCCGCGAACACGTGACCCGCGGGTTTGGCGGAGGAGCGACCGGGAGCCTCCGCCGCCGCGCCGCTCACCCGCGTGCCGGTAGGGCCCCTCTCTCCGCGCTCGCCGTGATTGCCGAGGAGGCCGGTTGGGCCGGGCTCTCCGGGCTCGCCCGGTGTGCCAGAGTCACCGCGGGGGCCCATGCTGCCGTCCTTGCCGTGCGCTCCCGGTGAACCCTGAGGACCAATGCCTCCCTGCGCGCGGAGCCCGGCGGAGAAAGGGGGGAATTAACGGCGACCGTCGACAAACCGCGAACGTTTTCTCCGCGCGAAAGCCGGACTGTTTTCCGCGATCGTTTGCGCGCAGAGCTAGCCGCCGGCCGCGCGGAGCCGCGCCTGCCACGGACATTGAGCGATGGCGCGTTGGGAGAACGGGAGCTAGGTGCCGCGAGATCATTTCCACCGTTGGCTCCGATTAACCGAACGACGCGGGGCGAATTGCCCTGAATATTTTACCTGCTGGTGGGAATCGATTGACACTTAGCGAACGCGCGCTGCACGTACGCGCCGTCACCGTTCACAGTTCCAACTTAAAAGCAATTATCACCCCTCTGTTCGCGGTGGGGGACAGGTGTAGTTATGCCGGAGCAAGTAGCTGAATAGAGAGATATTTATAATTACGGCAGAAAAATACCCAGTAAGCTCGCAAGCCCTTTACAGCATTCTTGGGACACAACAAGTGGCGACGTGAACGACAGGACGGAGGTCTTACCGGAGGACCACCGGTGCCAGCCTCACCAGGCGATCCCGGGAATCCAGTCATGCCCTGAAGCGCAGAACACACGGGGCAGACGGTGGCGTCAGCGCGGGGAACACAGAGGCGGGCGGCGAGGCAGTGCCACCGAGCACATCGACGCGACCTCAACACCGCAACGAGCACCCCGATTGCCGCACCATACTCGCACCAGAGTCCGCGGTCTGCAGATGACGGCGCCTCATCGGTCTGGCGAACGTTACGGAACGTGCGTGCGGTGCGAAGGTGTCCGAGGAAGGCGCGGGCAGTGGCCACACGCTACTCACTCACCATGGCGCCGAGTTCTCCCACGATGCCCTTGGGGCCGCCCTCTCCCGATGGTCCCTTGGTGAGAAAGAACGCGTTAGTTGTGGCAGTGCATGATGGGATGGGTCAGGATGCAGGTGCAGTCCTGGAGTTGGGAGTGCGGGCCGCTGCTGGTGTTGTGTCGCAGGAATCCCGTAAAGAGCTTGCAAGCTCACTGGGTATTTGTTCTGCTGTAATAATACACATCTATCTATTTAATATACTAGAGGAGGCTCTCGAGGGCCTCTCCCTCTATTGGGTGATTGACCTACGCTGCCACACTGCATGATGGGAGACCAGTATTCAATAACGACATTATTAGCCCCGCTGGGGTTGATGTCGAAATTCAAGGCCGAATTTCGACTCAAGAACCATTTCGGTTTTTTGACTCGTTTTTGACTCGTGTTGTGTCTCATTGTTATATGTGATTTATTCAGTTTTGTTTACTCAACTATACTCTACATTAGCACATCACCGTAACATCGGCAGAGCGCCGGTATGCGCCCTGCACTATAAACCTGGCGGCCTGAGTTCGATTCCTCGGCATGACTGCCCCGTACTGGGTTCCCCGCTTCACCAACCCACACTGAGCATGGCGGTCAAACAACCCCAATGACACGGCACGGGAAGGCCTTCATCCGGCAGCGAATTACCAAAGGGTGGCAAACGAATTTGCACAGATGTAAACATGTCCTGATATTGTTTTTTTACGGCTCGATTCATGATGGTTGCTCTTCAGAGCTGCTCTTTCGCGAGGGAGATCGCTCGACACGGCTATTCCGAAAGAACAGCTCCGAAGAGCAACCAACAGATGTAAACATGTCGATTCGTGCATGCTCAATTGTACGCGTGCACCGTGAGCCTAGAGAATCGATACTATCCCAGGATGAGATGCATCGCACACGCCTAGTTGCCAGTGGAGGATCGCGGTATTATTTTCAGGGTGACTGAGCAGCGGCACTCAGCTGATTAGCTATTCATACGGCCTGCGATGAAGCCGTGCCATGGACCAAATCGCTGTAGAATTGTTTAATAATTCACGAGCGATGTCTTTTTTAACCAGGAAGGTTGTCGAAGAATTTGAATTTGGTTTTGCTTTTGAAACTACACGCAGCTTCAAGCAATGAATAAATAATATGTTTAAGCAATGAATAATATATATGCGGACGTAGCAAACTTAATCAGAAACGTCAGATTGAAAATAGAGACAAAACCCAATAGTTACCAATTGTGAATCTAATCACAAGCGCATAAGCAACCAGCGTACAGCATAGAAGGAGGGACGTCTTACAGCGCAAATAGTAAGTATTTCATGTTCGTTGAGGAAAACAAAGTATTGTTGTAAAAACAGTCTGTGGTCTCGTGCTGAAACCAGCATGGGCGGCTACTGAACCCCTGTTTACAGCCTAGAGCCAGTGGTGGAAAATCCCCGTTGCTATGCCAGGTCTGAGTCGTGTTCGCCATTAATAATGAAATAGCAGAAATTTCCGTACGCTTGCAACACACGTGCTGTGACCCTGTCCTCCTGCGTGACACTAGGGGAGCGAGCTGTGTGTGATGCTGGCAGTTGTGTATGACGCTCAGAGGTGTGTGTGACACTAGGAGCTGTTTATGATGCTAGGTGCTGTTTGTGATGCTAGGAACTGTGTTAACGCTATATGGGGGATCTTTGCCTTTGTGGGGAGCGGCGGCTCAGTGGTTAGCGTGCTGGGTTATACAAAACTGGCGACCCAAGTTCAAATCCCGCTCACGGCCACCAACACCAGTGACGATTTTCTGAACCGGTCCTAGGCCTCTCCTAGGTCGACTAAGGGATGTGTGCGATGCAAGGTGAGTGTGTGTGAAGGGCCCTCGGTGAGGTGTGTGGCACGCACCTGTGGGCCCGGGGACCCGATGTATCCACGAAGGCCAGAGGCTCCGTTCTCACCCTTCCCACCGCCCACTCCCTTCTCACCCTTGGCCCCGTTGTGGCCGCCGGGCCCCTGCACACACAAGGCAGGACACATTCACGTGGGCATGTCAACAAACAAACACGGGACACATACGGCAAGCAGCGGCTTACGTTCCCGTGTACCCGTGCATTACACGTCTTCTTCTCAGTGAGTATTGCTCCGGGGGGTTGAGTTATGATGATCTGTTTTGATGTGAGTTTTCACGGCTCGATTCACGATGGTTGCTCTTCGGAGCTGTTCTTTCGGGATAGCGCGATACGGCTACCCTGACAGAACAGCTCTCAAGAGCAACCATGATGATGATGATCTGATGCCCTCACGTCGGCGAGTGTCAAGTGCATCTGACTTTGGACAAAAAAAACGTGCGACATCTCCGTCACCGACGTTGAGGGGAATTGCTGACATCGCGTGCGCTAGTCCATCGACGGAAGTTTTTCGCGATGCGGAAACGAGTGTCGATGGCGCTACTGAGTCGTCCTCCGATGACCGCGGGATGACCACGATGATGACGGTGATGAGTGCCGCGTTCACGGTCGCGTGCGTGATTGTGCGCGTGCCGGCCGGCCGGACGGCGCGGGGACCCACCGGAGATCCGACGAGGCCGGGGATTCCAGCGGAGCCCGCACTGCCTCGCTCGCCCTGCAGCGAACAAAGACAACGATCACCCGTGTAGCATTAACAGACTGTAGGGTCGAGTGCCGTTAACGAGCAACACCTGTGAAGGCCGACACGGCACACGAGGGGGTGGGTGACCAGCACCACGCCCGGCCGCCTTTAGTCTCCCGAGTGGCGGCGTTTACATGCCGCACTAGGTACTCATTTGAGGCTGAGTCGACCTAGGGGAGGCCCACGACCGGTCCAGGTACAGACACATACACTCGCGGCTGCACCCAGTCGGGTCACCTCGTAGGCCTATCTGCAAACACGGATTAAATTGCCCCCGGTGCCCTGTGACGGACTGGCCTCCTATCCTGGGTGTGGCCCTGCCTCGTGCCCTGTGTCTGCCGGGATTGACTCCGGTTCACCGCGACCCTGTACGGGATTAAGCGGTTTCTGACGACGAATGAACGAAGTTGAACCCAGCTATAACCAGAAGCGCAACAGTGCACTAACCACTACTAAACCCCTCTCCATCACTACAAAGCATGCAAAAACACATGCAAGATAAAGACAAAGATCCCCCGTATAGCCTTAACAGACTGTAGGGTCAAGTGCCGTTATCGAGCACCTATGAAGGTCGACAGGGCACACGAGGGGGTGGGTGACCAGCATCATGCCCGGCCGCCTTTGTCTCCCTAGTGGCAATGTTTACACACTGCACTGGGTACTCATTTGAGGCTGAGTCGACTTAGGGGAGGAGGCCCAGGACCGGTTCAGAAAATCGTCACTGGTGTTGGCCGTAAGCGGGATTTGAACTCGGGTCGCCAGATTTGTAGCCCAGCGCGCTAACCATCGGGCTACCGCTCCCCACTAACACACTGACACATGTGCGCTCAAGTCGCCACGCGTAACAGCCACAGTGCGCGGAAGCCGTGTGTAACGTGTGCGCGTACATGTCGGCGGTTCGGTTAGCTGACCGCACTGCGGCTTGGTACACGTCCGACGCTAACGCGAACCACTTGCCCGCTCTGCCACCGATCGTCCAGACGGAGCGGCTTACATTAGCCCCCATGTGTATGTTGGTAATGTTGCGGCAGACATGCTGGCAACGGACCCGCACGCCGCCCACTTGTGAAACGCAACATGCCTCGGTCGCATTGAATGCATCCTGGCCCAATGTGCGTTCAATTTAAACGGGAACGCAGTCCAGGAACACGGATTCTTTACCCTCGAAGCCAATGCGATCTGCATCGTCCTCCCCAGTAATGTGTGCATCCCGTACCATTCAAATGCTACGATGCATTAGTGTCACTCGTGAGTGTAGCAACCACACTGGCAGCCATAACAGAGCCAACGATACTTATTTTTGTCTAGCAATATATGCTTTCACTTGAAGAAAGCTATATTATCCGTGCAAACATGCGGCGAGTGGTTTGTGCTTTGCTATTCGCCAACCTTTTACGGCCAAGATTCCTTTTGTTATTTTTTTTTTTAAAGGCACGCACGCTCAACGCCCCTCGTCACTCCCTTCACCGCCGACTGACTCCGCAAGCGCGTCCATCCGACGAACGGACTCTACGCGTCTCTCCGTTTACGAGCAGCGGCGCTCCCCCCCCGCTCCCGGCGTCGGCCCCGCGTCCGCGAGCGGTGAGCGTGATCCCGCGCGGCGTCCGGTAGCCGGATCGCGGTGCGACGCGGCGCGATGTGACGCGGGCGGCGCAACGGCGGCGGCGGCACTCACGTTGACTCCCACGGCGCCGGCCGCCCCGAGGGGACCAGCGGCACCATGCTCGCCCTGCGGGAGAGCGAGCGGGTTAGAGACGGGAAGCTTCACAGGCACCGCAAAGACAAGGATTCCCCCCGTATAGCCTTAACAGACTGTAGGGTCAAGTGCTGTTAGCGAGCACCTGTGAAAGCAGGCATGGCGCACGAGAGGGTGGGTGGTCGGTACCATGCCCAGCCGCGTTTGTCTCCCGGGTTGCGATGTCTACACACTACGACCCAAGGGACAGCGACCGCCGTTCGCCACTAAGTGGCGGTGCCGTCACCACGGCGCCTGTGCCAGGCCAGGTGCACCTTGAGGCCACTCAATGACACCCTGTGACCCATCCACCCAGCAGAGCTGACAGCTGCGGTCCCACAGTTGTGCTGCACAGCTTGGGTCGTGCAGCATATCGGTTCGGCATGTTGTCCGACGTTTCGCTGCACGCGCCAAGGGCTCGTGGCGTTTCCCTCACGGAGTTCCCGGCACGCGGAGCAAAACGATCGACGAAACGCGGCGGGGGTCGTGCCAAAAATCACGCGCTACGACCCCAAAACGCGTGACTCCGCTATCCGCAGTTCCACCTCGCGATGTTCGAACGTAACAAGGCCAGCTCTTGCCCTAGCCTTTTAATCTCATGGGGTTTATCAATGTTTTATACTTTTAGCACGTACAGCAAATTTTGTCGAAAACTGCGTACGTGTGCAGCATAACTGAGGCTGTACAACCGGCACGGGCTGCAGAGCGCCGGAGCGGCACCGCGCCGTCTCGATGCACATTTGCTAAGTCTGGCACGCCGTGTGTGAGCAGCCTAGGCTTCCAGCAGGGCCCAGGGTTTGTTTTCACAGATGGCTGGTCTGGCCCTCAGAACGCGCAGCCAAAGAACCGTGTCTTCCAAGAGAAACAGGAAGCATTTTCCCACTTACTTTGTCGCCTGGAGCACCGCTAGGGCCTGGAGGCCCAACCGGACCAATCACGCCCTGCGTGGGGACAACGAGACGGGTCAATACATTCGGCAGCATTTCGCGAAACATTGCATGTGCACAAGCTGGGTTACATTAGCCACTGCGAGCTGTTACGGTAACAGAGCGGTTTTTGTTGTGGTTACAAACTACATTTGCTTTGATTGTGCAGCTGTATTCTGTTCAGTCGTATTTTGGTCTTCATGGCCTGAGCCATGGAATGAATTTTATGAAAGTTTTATCAGTCCTAAATAATGAAGTGGTATAATTTGAGCTCGATATTGGAAGCATCTAAACTCCATCTGGCTATCCTTAACAGAATTATAACACGGTGCACTGCATCGTCGGATGCAAAATAATCTCTAAATTTAAGTTTTTGATTTATGTGCTTTAGTTAAACTACAGAATAGCGCCAGACAAAACAGAACCTATTTTATCTCATCCCCATTTTAATTCCCTGATAGAAAAAAAGGCGCACTTGTGGGTTATTGTTGGCAAGAATTTACCAAAAGCTAGTTCATATTCGATACTCATGTACACATTAATCACACAGAGGAGAAAGGGAGGGCGACGGGGCAGTGTGGGAATGTGTTCATGCAACACACGTTCACGTAGCTGGAAACTATTTGATAGCATGGCGAATCGAGACTGTCTGGATAGAATACAGCCGCTAAAGACTTTCTTTGAGGCCAGGCCTCACAAACTACTGGCCATCCCACGCCTGTTCAGCGAGCAGCGAAACTTGCGAGCCAATGAGCGTCTCACAGACAACATTTTAATAACTTTTAAGGACATTATAATCATGTTTTGTATGAGGGAACACACGCATTGTCGGGGCTTAATATGTTTTGCGTGTCTATGGAACGAAGTAGTCACGCTACCCAGTAGCCACAGCCAATATGAGAAGCTACTGGGTGTACTGTGCTGGGTGTGGAATATGCTTCAGGCCTCGGACACAAACAGAATCGGTCGAAATTAAGAAATGTTTATTTAGCATACGTAAGCCTGAAAAATATGCAAGCGTATTGTGCAAGAATAATAATAATAGCATTTTATAGAGCGCCTTTCACCCGAGGGTCACAAAGCGCTGAATGTATGACAGTACAGCTTGCACGTATGGGACATGTAAGCTTAAAGTACCAATACATACTATTTGATACATGTACTTGCATATAATATACATGCCACAAATACATAATTACAATGTAGTCGGGATTCTAATTGTAGTTGGTTCACGTAACGTGAATCGCTCGAAGGATATCGTACTCACTCGGGTTCCGTCCTTGCCGGGGCTTCCTTCGTAGCCTCTCTCGCCGTTGTTACCCTGGAGAGGTGCAGAAGCGCGTCGTCAGGAGGCACGCTCAATACAGATGTCATGAAACGATGGGCTTTCGTTAACGCACGGGTCTGAGAAACGGTCAAACGTTTAGACGTAACGGTCGGGGCGGAGCGCTCTTCGTACGGTCACCGCTGCCTGTCAAGTTACGCGCACGCTGGTACGCGCACGGACGCTGGGACGAGTGTCAGGTCACGTGTGCGCACGAGGGATCGTGAGCTCGAGCAACGTCGTGCACGGCCGGACATTCACGCGATCGCACGCGATAATCAATAACAATAATAATTATTATTACGATGATTGCTCTTCGGAGCTGTTCCTTTGGGATAGCCGTGTCGAGCGATCCCGCTCTTTTGACACGGCTATCCAGAAAGAACAGCTCAGAAGAGCAACCATCATGAATCGAGCCGTGAAAACCTACATCACTACAATAATTATTATGTCATTCTGTTATGAAAGCTGGACCTTTAGTCGTGGGGCCTCATTTTTCACGAGGCTCCTGCAGTGGGATGTTTGGCCAATTCCATCACAGTTAACATCTATCTTGCACGCGCTCATAATTCGCGTTCTCACTTGAGTCAGCGGGTGTGTATGTGCGTGATCTTGCGTGCGGATGCGCGCAGAAACTCGGACGCGTGGTCGCGTGTACGCGAGTGTGTCGGGCGAGCTGGCCGGGTGCGTGCGAGCGTCCGCACCTTGTCTCCCTTGATTCCGGGCCCTCCGCCTACTCCCCTCTCGCCGGGCAGCCCAGAGGCACCGGGGCTCCCGATGGGACCGGACGGCCCCAACACTCCGGCCTCACCCTGCCGACGCAACGGGGGGGGAGGAGAGGCCACCGGCACGGGGTGAGCGTCGCGGTGCGTTACCCGACCGTCGCCCGTCGATTTCAACGCCGCCGCCGCCACGTTTCGACGCGACGCAGATTACTCGCTTTGCTAATTGCTCGTACATAATTCTGTGTTAAGGATAATCGGTCGTTCATAAATAAATTGTACCGTTAATAGAATGTAATTATGAGTTGACATCGCTGTGGAAAATATGCAACGATAATTTTATCGTGCTATGCACACGCATCGTCCCAATTTACGTCATGAGTGCATCTGGCTTCTGCTTGCTCGGTTTTAGCTTTAATTGGTCATTAATAAATATCAACATTACTCAGTTGGCATTTCATATTGATGTCTGTGGTGGAAAAAAGATGGGACACTATGTTATCTATACATGCCTTCTCATAAACAAGTAATCTGGCTTCCGAACGCCCAGTTTTGACTGGAGACCAGTAAATCATCGCGTGACAGCCGGGAAATATAAGCTTACATAACTCATAAATGGAAAATGCAATATCCTGTACATGTGACTGCTGAAATATTGTGGAAAAAACGTCACCTTGGAACCAAAGATATTGTCAAGCCGAAACTGCACCCATAAACCTTGAACCCGTTTACACAATGATGCCACGAACAAAAACAACAAACGGCAGATAAAACCCAAACCAAACACACGATGATGTCACCAAGCAATGAAAGTAACAACAGAAAAGCTAAAGAAGCTTCTGAAACAATAGAGAATGGAAAACACAAACAAAACGTGTGCCTTGCTGTAGTGAGACCACAGGCCTCTGTGGCTCAAACACTGCTGCTTCGCGATGCACTCCCGGCAAGAGAGAAACCGGGGGGCATCGAATGAGCGGAGCAGCTATCGGGTGTGCAGGCGGCGCTAGGCACGGGGGCCCATAGGCTGAACGGGCCCAGACGCTGAGCCGCGAAGAAGGTTGGAAATTGTACAGGTGACAGCATTTCAATAATTGCACCACGGCTCAGGCCATGAGCAGGGAATGAATGACTCAATCCTGCCTTTAAAGGAATGTGCATGTTCGGCATTTTTACGGAAATTAGTTTTAGTTATTTCACACAACTAAGCTGGGGCCACCCAGGAACCGGGGTTCAATGTATGCAGCCACTCGGGGGTCACGTTTGTGGTGAACCCGGCGATCAGAGAGCGAACGGAACACGCTAGGGCACGCTGCGTTTCTGTAGCCGGGTGCTAAGGCACGGTTTGTTTTACAGAAGCAGCGGCACGACTGCCGTTTACCACCGCACGTGGGCTTCACGTGTTTAGCGACGCATATCGACAGACACACGTGGAGTCGCCCTTCATTGGGGCAGCGCCGGATTATGTTCAACGGCCTGCTACGGTGCCCGCGGCGCCAATCAACGAGGCTCTGGTTTTCACAACTGGGTACAAAGCGCCACCGCATAGCCGCCGCACCGACTGTCGGGCCGGAACGACGCTCGAGCGGGCGGTGTGGCCGGAAACCACGCCCGGCCGCCTTTGTCTCCCGAGCGCTAACGCGCAGACGCTGCGCCGCAGACCGCCGAGACCGTTGCGACGCAGCGCCCTAACCGCTGCGCCTCCGCTCGGTGGCGGGTGGAGGATGGCGGGAAGGGGGCGGGAGGGAGCTGACCGGCTCTCGCGGCCGAGGAGGCCATGATCTCTCACCTTGGCTCCGGAGGTGCCGGCGGTTCCAGCCTGACCACGGATGCCCTGGATGCCGGTGGAACCGGTCGACCCGCGCTCGCCAGGTGTGCCGCCCTCGCCCTGCAACACACCGCAACGGTGAGCCGGTGTGGGGAGAGCGTGAGTGAGCGGGTGAGTGGGAACAGAGTGAGTGGGTGAGTGAGCGGGTCAGTGGGACGTGAGTGAGTAAATGGGTGATTGATTGGGTGAGTGAGTGCGCAGGTGAGGAGTTGCGTGAGCGGGTGAGTGGGTGTGTGAGTGGGTGAGTAAACTGGTGAGTGAATACGTGGGTGAGTGATTCAGGTGTGTCCACACGATGTGTTGGAAGTGAGGTTGGGGCAGCCAGAGCTACTTTCTCAGAGACTATTTGTTCTGCCACAATTCAATATTCAGTCATCCTATAAACCAATATTTGGGAACATTGCTTTCCCTTCTGAATATTTGAATGGCTTAATCTGTTTTCATAATAAAGTAACTCTAATCCCCGGGATTCATTGCTGCCAGGCATGTGCAGGTCAGCAATAAGGAAAACATTTCCACAACTGCCATACTACATCCAGGATACCGTTCACTTTGCTGGAGCTAGGAGTCAAATACCTACTCCATCCCAGCGAGGCATTAAGCCCAGAGCTTCAGCCTAACTGGAGCAAATGTTCACTAGTGCCGGACACATATATTCATTCTCCTGGAGGAACAATGTTTTGGAGGACCCGCTATTCATGTCCACCGGCCTACAGGCGTGGGCCTGTGAATGCTGCCAGCAGTGCAACTACGGCTTGGAACACGATTGTTTTAACGCACAGCGTCGATGGCAAATGTCTGCGCGCGCCATCACAAACGGCCGTTTAATTTACTTTCAAGTATTTTTGTCGCGTTTGGCAATAACGCTAAGATATATATTTATTAAGAACGGTTTCGGTTTAACATAACACCGATTTGATTGTCTTGAAATCCGTATAACATTCACGATAGTTCGGACAAAATAGATGAATCTGCATGTCCCTCCCATGCCGGTGTCATGGTATTGGCCGCGCTCGGCGGTGATTGGCTCAGTTAATTGATTCCATCGACCATGGATAAACATCCGTTGGCAAACCTCACTGAACGTAATAAATATGTAGCTCGCGTTAGAAAGTGAGTTACTTCGTAAGTCAAGCTTATCTCTGCATTACATACTCATGTTTCGAATATTTTGATATTGGTTGGAAAGCCTTCCATTCTGCTGTAAATGCTGTACATCCGTTGTATTACCTTCTGATTTTATATATTATTTATGTTTGGTCAATTCATACGTGTGTTGTATCGCGGGAATCCCGCTTCGAGAGCTTGCAAGCTGACTGGGTCTTTTCTGTTGTAATACTGAACAAATATTTAGCTGCCTATGTGGAAATGTGTTCCAATCGCTGGCTAAACAAGGAGTAACTTTCCAGTGTTGTGCTCTTCAATACCACTCAATCATTTGGTTTATTTTCTGTTCAACATTAGACCTCTCTCCAAGATTCAACCACATTGCCCAAACTGCTGTCCAGAGACTATTCCCTAACCATGACTGATACTTCCATTGACACGCCGTGTATCAGAATGTAAAACGTGAGAGGGGAAACGTCGCAAGGGAGAGAGTGACACGGCTATCCCGAAAGAACAGCTCTGAAGAGCAACCATCACGAATCGAGCCGCGAAAACCTACATCAGTACAGAATGTAAAACGTCGCTCATAAACACAAACACAGTATCCGCCATCGCCATGCGTGTGCCAGGCTGCGTCTTACCTTGGTACCAGGAATTCCAGGCGTGCCAGACTCTCCCGGCATTCCCTGGAAGGCAAAGGTGGCAGTGGGGTAGCGGGTAAAGGGAAGGGAGCACACGGTCGGTGAGCGGCACACGGCGATCCACCATGCGAGGAGGTCGGAAGCAGTTTCACATCCACTTTTATTACACCCGCGAGCGGGCATGTCTTTTTGAACGGACGTCTGTGTCGTGGAATCGTGCGATCCGATTCAGTCGTGTGGAAGTGGTTTGTGTCACCACAGTCCAGCGTAATTCAACGGGCGTATTTTCAGCTGTAACGGCGTATCCATATGAAGCGCCGTGGTTTTTAATGTGTTGGGCCTCCTGTCTTTTCTGTCGTGGCTGTATGTAACTCCTCCAAAAGACGGTTTTCTATTTAATAGTAGATAGCATAATTGCAATAATTATGTGTATCATCGTCAATCGTCTGCCTGGTTAAGGCTTCCCCAAACTGTGTTGGTCGTGGCGGCTATTTGACCATACTTCACCATGCTGGTCAGGGCGGGTTGGTAAGTGGGGGGACAAAATCAGTTCTGATACAATATTGTCCATAAGTAAAATGCACACGGATGTGACGTTATTACTGATTTACTTGGCAAGACCGCGCACGTTTCGGCAGATGTGTGTTACCCAACAGCTGCGTGTGTCAAAATAAAACTGCATCATTCAACTACAAAGCGCTTTGGAATGAAGGGTAAACAAACTTCTGCTGCTGAAATAAATGCCACCTGATGTCCGTCTGCTATCTGTTCAAAGTTCCTGCCGCTTTCATGCCAACTGATGGAGCAGCAATACTCACTCTGTCTCCTAGCCTGCCAGCCATGCCAGGTCCACCAGGTGAGCCAGGCACACCCTGAAATAGAGAGATAAAGAGCGCAGTCAGGGCTGTGTCCATCATCATCATCATCATCACATCTCTCTCATCATACTCATCATTATCACCGTGAAGAGCATTATCATCTACATTGCCTGCAGTTTAAGTCTGACGCGAAACATCTAGAGGAATATATTCAATATGTGAGCAGCAGAACACCGACTATAACATCATTATCAGCATCCCGTCCACATGCTCTTCGCAGCACTCCGCTGCTGGTCTGTGCCGGAGTGGGTGGCCGTACCTGCGGGCCACCGTTCCCGGGAGCTCCCTGCTCTCCCCGCTCTCCGCTCGCGCCCTGCCGCACACACACGACAAGAGCGTCACTTGTGTGCCGCGCGCGACACCGACGACTCCCCACGCACCTCTGGCCTCGTGTTATCGCGTCATACAAGGATCCTGTTTAAGGTGACACAACGTGCATTTAGAGAACGTCGAAGTGAGATCAGGCCGTAAAACACCGCACGGAAATGATGGGCATATTTGTTAATTCGAGAGGTGGTCAGTCAATCATAGGCAAAGGAAGGTCGTGAGGTTGGACTCAACAGCACGGACGGCCGGAGGAAGCGAGCTCTAGACATTTGGAAAAGCTGAGGCCTCGTGTGGACGTAGCGTTTCCCGTGTTTCCCAAGTGAGGGGAACACCGAAAATTTCCCCGCAGCCACGCTAGGAATCCCGAGAAAATAGGGAATCATCCCGTCTCCAATCCGCAGGGTGGAAACGGGATGGACGGAGAACGTGAACGGGGAGGCGAGTACGAGCTCCTCCGCGTGGAGCCCAGCGACACTCACCATGAGACCGCCCGCTCCTCGGACTCCGCTCTCACCATCCTTCCCAGACTCGCCCTGCGCCGCCACAAACACACCGGTCAGCCCGGGGGGACGCTCACCCAGCAATGGGGACAATCAGCAAGGGGACAATCAGCAAGGGGACACTCAGCAATGGGGATTCTCAGCGAGGAAGGCAATCGCCGAAGGGGACCCTCAGGGACACCCAGGGAGAGGAAAACACATCAAGGGGGAGACGGTGGATTCCACGATTGCTTTATCCTTTGTTTCGCGGCACCAATGTTTATGCTACATCGCTCACAGTCTTAAAACGCGTGCTTTGCTGCAGGCCAGCGCGCGCTGATGGCGTGATTGCCGAACACATTTACAAACATTACTTCTGCTTTTTCGCATTCTCTACTCACCATGGCGCCGCGGTTTCCATTAGAGCCGGTGGATCCAGGAGGCCCCACCTCGCCCTGCGGAACAGCACAGCGACAGCAATCCCGTCAGCCCGTGCCCGACGCGAGGAATCCACGGATCCTTCTGCCAGATAACGCGGACGCCGCTGCGCTCGCCCAACGCAAACGGTTCCTTTGCGTCGCCGAACCACGTCAAATAGCAGATGGGGCTTCTTCTTCTTTGCAATTTTTCGAAGCACGATGGTCAGCTTCTGGACTAAACTGTGCGAAATCGCGACACATATCGCCGCAAAATTGCGCCCAAAATGTCACGGTTTTGAAAGTGTGGCAGTCTCAATAGTTGCAATACTTAAGCGGTTTCCATGTGCACAAGTTTCTATACGAGACAGATAGTGCGGCTTTGGGGCCCTGTTACTTTAGGCCGTTGATTCGGCGATAATATTCTTGAACTGTGTGTTTTATCTATTTCAGTCAAAGATAACGACCGGGCGGAGGGCAAATCATTGAGAGCGACAATGGCTAGGAACGTCCACTGGAGACGGGAAGAGAGACACGAGTCCGCACGACCACACAGACCGAGATCGTTCTGGAACACACCTCGAGACCGCAGCGCACTGCGGAAGACCAAAAACATTAATTGGCTGCACAGCGTGGATGACAAGAGTTACGGGTCAATCGATTGAACGTGGACTAATTTAGTGACAGGTTTAGTCACCCAGACTGCGAGAATGACTAAATTAAAGCAACAAATGTATAAATATATATTTATTTTTATAAATTTACGTCAATTTGCATGTTTGTTGTGTCGATGCGGGAATCCACTAAAGAGCTTGCAAGCTCACTTGGTATTTGTCTGCTGTAATAATAAACATCTATCTATCTAACAAAGACTCGACTGCAGCTCCACAGGGTTCCGGTGCCAACAGGCTAAAACCGTGACTAGAATAAACGACGCGGAGTAAACGAACGCGGCTGCGAGGTTAGTGGTCGCGACGATCTCACATCAATGCCCTTGGGTCCAGGGAATCCCATGGGACCAGGAGTTCCGCGGGCACCACTGGAGCCCGGTCGACCCACACGGCCCTCTTGTCCAGCGGTCCCCTGCAGGCCACGCACGGAGCAACAGACACGGAGACACCCCCGGTCACGACAGAGATAAGGCCGTCTTGATGAAGCTGTGGGGGGCTGCACGTGTGTTCTCCAGAAAATGCCGCTTGAAGTTCACAGCAAACGTAACGTTAGGGCCACTCGTTGGTTTAAACGCGATCAAAATGTCAGGCACACGAACACGCGGCTCATTTTGAAAATCAACGAATTACGACGAGCATTTCGAGCAAACTTCAATTATACGTGTTTACACATTTCCTGAAGAATTTTTGCACAAAGAATGCTGGTAAAATTCAATTTTTTTTTTTAAGAAATCACCTTTACAAATTGACTAATTACAAAACAAACTTAATGAGCACGCGGAACTTCAAAGGCGCGGCTGGATTTGGGCGCTCGCTCACGGCGTCGGGCCCGGCGGGGCGTGAGTTACCTGGGCACCGGCCTTCCCGGCTGGGCCGCTGCTGCCGGTAGATCCTGGGGCACCCTGCGGGGAGACACGGGACACAGTGAGCGCGACGGCCGACGCGCGGGTCTCACGACACATCGTGATCGTAGTCGTCACGCAACCGTCCTAACATGCGCTCTGGAATCAAAGCCTAGTTGCGCTGTCGAGCGGGGACGGCCGTGCCATGCCGCCGCATCAGCGGGAACTAGAATCGCAGACACGTCGCGATTGCAATCCGTGACAAATGACGCCGGTACAACTGTAATTGACCGTGGAGCGATGATACTGCTGCCACGTTGTGGGGAAGTTGACAGTCGTTGCCCAATCGGGATACTTGCTCCCATTATGAGAACGGGGAATTTTTCACACTGGCTCAGGGCTCGATTGAGGGGTTAGGGTTAGCCTCTGACTTGACTCTCCGTGGCATCTAGAGGTCATCTCTGGGTCACGGTAGGTGGCACGGTGGTGGTAGCGGTGGCGGCGGTGACATGGAAGCGGGCGCCGGGCGGGCACGCGAGGCGGCACACGCACCCTCGCTCCCGTGGCACCGGCCTCGCCGGGGTTGCCGGGCTCGCCAGGGACGCCCCTGGCTCCGGAAGGACCGGACGCTCCTCGATCACCGGGCAGGCCCTGGTACGCCGAGCGGCACGCGCACGCGCACACACACACGAACACACACACGCGCACGCACGTACGCGCGCAAAGAGAGAAACACACACGCATGCGCATGAGCCACGCGCGATGGCAATCACTACATTTCGATTCGAAATGTATACACGAACCCACTTAAAGCGTCGTGAAAATGGACCTCCCGTTTGTATTGTGCACGCGACGCATTAGCGTTTACGTATGTTGCGTATGGGTGGCATTATTGGTCATTCGCCGTTTCAAGAGGTGCAACTGAAGTCCACTTGCCATGCCACCAGCACCCCCGTTGGGACCTGGGAAACCATTGACTCCAGGGGCACCCTGCACACAGAACGATCACAAACGACAAACACGAATGCGCTTTGAGTCACAAAACGTTTACAGTGCTTTCGCGCAATTTGACATCAGACGCAATCTCCGAGTAATGTAGCTCCATCAGGTCCTCAAAGTGGGACCGTGAGAGCTACACGCCCGGCTCTTTGGTAGATACAAAATCAGGTGTGCATTGTTGCCGTTCCACAGTCGCAGCGTCAGTGAACATACCCTGGCACCGCCCGGGCCGGCCAAGCCAACGTTGCCCTGCTCGCCGGGGCTCCCACGCTTGCCCTCTTCTCCAGACAAACCCGCGGATCCCGTGGGACCGGCGTTGCCCTGAGTGGGACAGACGGAGACACCGAGACACACGCACGCACACACACGCGCACACACACGTACTCAATGACAAACATTCGCCGTCTAGCTCTGCGCACCAGTGCTGTCGGCGAGCGCCCATTCATAATAATAATTTACAATTTATAACGCGCAAATATTCGTTCAACGTCCATCCATCCATCGTCAGAAACCGCTTAATCCTCTACAAGGTTGCAGTGAGCCGCAACCTATTCCCGGCAGACACAGGGCGCAAGGCAGGGCTATACCCAGGATGAAACGCCAGTCGTTCACAGGGCACCGAGGGCAATTTAAGCCTCTACCTTCTCCGAGCACAGTCACTCCTCCTGAAACTAAATAGTTTGACCACTGCAAAGCATTTTTTATGCAGACCATTAAAATCATCCTCATTGTTTATACTTCATGTCGTGCTGTCCACGCGGTACATCTTGACGCCCGTAATCCATCAAAGGAGGAGGGGAGCTGGTCAAGAGCAGATAATGTGTACTCACGTGTTCACCCTTTGAGCCTGGTTCCCCTTTCAAGCCAGGAATTCCAAGATCGCCCTGAGTGGAACAAAAAGACAAGATTCAAACTCGTGTGAGACATTCGTCAAAGGTGAAACACCAATCGTGAGTAAAACTCACCAACATGTAGAACTTTATCCACACAGAAGCATGACCAGAAACATGATTTCATAAAATTTTGTACGAGTTGATTTCAAAGGCACATGCAAGGTTGATGGTTGCTCTTCGAAGCTGTTCTTTTTGGATAGTCGTGTCGAGCGCTCTTTTTTTTCTCTCCCTCGCGATGTTTCGCCACTCACGTTGAAAGCATCCTGAGGATGCGCTCGACACGGCTATCCCGAAAGAACAGTTTTGAAGAGCAACCACCATGAATCGAGCCGTGAAAACCTATATGTACGTGCAAGATGTACATCACTGAGCACAGCCACACACAGTCTTTGTGGACTCGTGCAGGGGTCACTGTTGTTTTCATGTGTGTGCCAACACCGGGGTCTGAGAGAATGGAAATTTCGATCCTCGGTATGTCTTGGGCATATGGCAGGATTGACAATAAAGTTGAATTGATTGATTGATTGATTGACATGAGTACGAGAGCCTCATTATTTTCCATTATACTTTATTACAGAAGCAGTTTTAAATGCGACACAACAGTGGTCATAGCAATCCAGTGTGGATAATGTTGTTTTCTTTGGCCGGTGTGCTTTATGCGTTAATCACATCCGCGTGCAATGACGGCGGCTCCGATATGTGTGCAGAGGTCACGTGCGGTACTCACAGAGGGCCCTTTGAGGCCAGCGAGGCCAGTTTGGCCTAGGAGGCCCAACATTCCCTGTGGGCCAGGGAAGCCGGGGGCTCCAGAAATGCCAGGGTTTCCCTGTGAGGGGTCAGGGGTCACACGCAGCCCACTCGCGGTCAGGGCACCGCCACGAGCCACCACGCCGTCGCGCGGCACCGCTCGGCGCGCGGCGCTCGCGGCCACACGCACCCACGGGTCACAGGCCAGAGGCAACTCCCAGGATGACACTCACCCATGGTGTGAATAATCAGATTGAGGTCGTCCTTTAGTCAACCACGGTAACTTGCGTAGACGTTTGTGCGTAATCATCATCATGATCATCATTCCCGTGGCAATAATCGTCATCGTCGTCGCTGTCACGGTCATCACCACCATCGTCGTTGTTAATTACGACTAATGGCGGAAAATAATTTTGAGATATTCACTCAAAAGGTAGTTGGAATAAAATATATTGCCTCAAATATACTGCGTACATAAATCTTCACAATTCACATTTATAGCATTCCTAACTCATTTACAGAAATATCTTAATATCTTTCGAAACTATTACAGACGCCCACACATAGACACAACACATATTTCAACCGTGCAGCCAGACTTTTTTTTTGTTCACTCCAATTGCATGATAGGTTTTTCCAGGTAAGAAAATCAACACTTCGGGCCAAAAATAAATACCTTTCCGAAAATGTATCCTTTGAATTATTCCCCATAGAGCTAACCTACTTCTGTCGATGCTTTCTCTGCGTAATGTGTCAAGCAGATGACGTTCCGCACTAGCGATGCTGCCTTCAGCAGGACACCGCGCAGTGCAAGGACTATCGCAAATAACAAACGCCAGGTCAACTTTTGCTAATGCTGCGTGGCACCGAGCTCCTTTGAGCCACGAGGACTCAAGTGTAACGGTCTGGGTCCCCTCGTCTCGCTCAGCACAGCTAGAGAACCGCATGGTCACTGATAACGAGTAGTGTCACTCAGGGCTTAATCTCAGACGCAGATGTTCCAGGGGCTGAGCACTGGAAAATACACCCGCCCCCCGCGCGCCCAAATCTCCCTTAGCCGCAGGTTCGAGGGGACGTTCGGTCTACAAATTGGGGGGCCAGCAGAAAATATTCCGTGAGAAATTAAAATCTGGTATCATTATTGTTGGTTAGCATATAGACATTGGGTGGGTAGAGTGATTTTTTTTTAGTTTTACAAAATATGTAAATTGTATAAGCTAGATTGAAATCATATATTGTCTCATGACTCGATTAACGAGTAGCAAACATTTCAACGTTAAAATGTAACCTTGGAAAAATTATGTAACTGTGTATTAAAGCGTGGTTAATTGTATTGTATCGATTACCAAGAAGGGAACATTTGTTTTGTCATAACAGCTTGTGCAATAAGAGAGTATAAGGTATGAATGCATCGTAATAATAACGTGTGCAAAACAAATACTTACCATGGGTCCTTTGCTTCCAGATTTTCCATCATGTCCATTGTTTCCCTGTTATAAGATCGCACAGAGTTTAAAAAAAACATTTTTCGATTTAATCTTGTGTACCCAGACATGAACTCAAGAAGACCAGGATGAGCCTCATTTGCGAGAGTGACTTGGGCCAATAGTCTGCCAGTAGGGATAATCCCAATTAAGTAATTTCGGGCAATTTTTTTTTACTTGGCCACTGTCAGCGGAGAGTGGCCTACTCTTGCCAGTGACGTCAGGCGATCTTTAATATCTACTGTGTGTATAATGATGGCGATTACACCCACAGTAATAACCAAGGTGACCGCTGGATTCGAACAATGAACCAATGCAGTAAGTGACGAATGCCCTGTCGCTGGGTCATCACACTGCCCAATACATCTATCTATTTATTTATATGAAACTAAACTATTTCATTTACAGTACCAGGTAAAGCCCACATAGCTATGAGCTCTGTTTCAGAGGCAACCTGATCGCAAACGATAGTTAACCGAAGTGGCTTATCACACTTGCTGATTTATTATAGCAGCCAGATAATCTAAATGCATAAGTAACTATGTACAACTTTCAAAGCAATATGGTTTTTTTAAGTTAGGGATGTGACAAGATTTTTCCTTGAAATAATATAGTGACAGGGAACGTTAATTAAAATTCCTCACTTCTGACAACAACATTTTTGTCGCTCTAATTTGAAACGACGTAATAATAATAATAATAACACACGAGCAATCACCGTGAATAAATAACAAAGGTTGGCAGTTCAAAGTGGCTGGCCTCAGCAACATTATTACATTAAAACAAAACGCTGTTTCACACCAACAACAATCAATTAATACACCAGGAGCACCACAGCAAGTTTCAATTCTGACAATAAATTAAAGCAACGCAATGAACTCTTGGTATAAGTTGGGCTCACGTTCACGAGGGTGTATTGGTGGTTTGTACGGTGAATGGCAACTTTCAGACTGCCCGCAGCAAATTCTAATGCCGTGAGTGAAGCTTTGAGGGACTTGGGTCAAAGCTGCACTGAGGGCAAATGTGATTGATGCACACGTGATTGACACGAAGACTTAAACGCTGCACATAACGCTCACGACTGACTGTGATTGTGCACAGATGCTCTACACGCAATAGTATATGCTGCACAATGTGCTTGTCAAAAGCCTGTTAAATTTAATGTGTCCCATAATAATGCCCAATTATTTCCTGGGAAAATCCTCAACTGGTGTCAACATGCTTTTTCATCAGGGTCCAGAGTTGGGATGTTTGCTGTTTCCGAACACAGCTCTCTTACGACAAACGAGTGGCGTCGTGACTGAGTGGTCAGAGCGCTGAGCCTGCACCGCTGACAGCTGGGGTTCAAATCCAAGCGGTCGTCTGTGATGAAACTGGGTTCTCAATTAGGGTACAGTGATGGCCTCAATATGGTCACAATGAAAAAAAAAAAGTATAAAATGTGTACATTTCTGCCCTTAATTCTGTTACAATTCTAGCTCTGATAATTCCGATATATCAGTTTGACTGTAATGTGATGAAGCTCTCTCTATGTGGCAGGGCACGTGGCAAGGTGCCGTCCTCTACTGCATGGACCAAAGGTCACTTGAAGGCATCTCAGAGGCAGCTCTGCGATAACTGCTCCGTGGGCCGTTCTCTAACACGGCGGGTCGAACTGCGCATTCTTGTTGTCATGACGCCCCGCCGTTTATCAGAATGGGGTAAAACCGACGGGCTGGTGGAGGGGTGGTGGGAGGGAAATGATAAAAAAAATTACTCGTGAAAAAGAATCGGAGCGAGAAGCTTACCGGGAGTCCGACGGTGCCAGGAGATCCAGGCAGGCCGATCTCACCGTGTGACCCCTGTGGCCCCGCAGGCCCACGAGACCCACCGATACCGAGCTCACCCTGCAAACGGCACGGCGGCGGCCGGGCTGGTCAGACCGGTACGCGCTACGGGACGCGGTCCCAGCAGCAGCGTCCCCGCAACGCACAACATCTCCTTCCACGTCTCCCGCAACGCACAACCTCTCCTCCCACGAGTCCCACGTTGTTGCGTTCCCATATTCCCAGGATTGAAAGGTGACCCCGGAGAGTAAGGTGCTCTCAAAGGCTGCGCCCGGTGTCAGGCCAGAATGATTGACAATAAAGTTTAACGGATTTAATCGCACGTGATGAACTCCCCAAGTTTCGTTTACGAACGCAGAAAAAATAGCATGTCATAATCCGGAGAATGTGGTCACCCCACTCAAGTGCACAGGACAGACGTCCTACAGCAGCTCCCGCCAGACAGAGGCACACAGGTCCCCAGCAGACGCGAGGAAACCCCGACCTCCCCCCACCCTGTGTCTCAATCTGCAGATGCTCGGTTATTGATTTGACGTCACTACTACACGAGCGGAAAATACAGTAGAAAAAAAAAATCACCACTCAAGTATGGAAGATTTTTTTAGATAAACCTGAAGAAAAGTACATTAATGCTGTCCTTATATACTACACGGGAGTGTTTCTGGAACACTAAAGTGGATCATAAGCCATATACTATATATTCTATTTAATACATATGTGACGGGCATACCCATCAATATACGCTCTGTGTTAAAAATGTTGCTTCTCTTTGCGGTAGTTAAAATTGAAGCGTGCGGCATCTGACGCCAATATTGTTTTAGCCTCATTTTTATACTCTGTCTGGGCAGCATTCATTCCATTCTGCCATTTGGCTGCATTTCTTTCCCTCTGAAGGCACGAAAAAAGTTGTGCTCTCTCCCTCCTCTCGGCACGAGGCTGGGGTCCATTACCGCTCTGGTTGCCAACTCACCTTAGCTCCGGGCTGCCCGACAAAGCCAGATGATCCAGCACTGCCCAGAGGACCCTGCGGCAAAAACAAAGAACAGTGTCACTTAAAAGCTTGCTTGCTGCGTCAGCAATTCGTCAAGAAGACGCAGAGTGTAAGGCGTAAGGCGACTTAAACGTCGGTGTTTAAAATAAGAAGGTTGGTGTTTCTCGATTCTGCCCGCGTAACGGCTCACTGATGCCCAACGACTGAAACGTGTGATTTAAAAAATTGATTCGTCTGTGTCATTTAACATCCTTCTGCCTTTGCTATGTGGAGCCTCCACATGTCTAAATTATATATTTTTTGCAATGTTCTGAAACATGTTTTCAAGAGGAGGGTCCACTGTGGCGATGGCGCGATGCAGTCAGCTCGCGCGCAGGCACCAGCCAGTTAACGAGATCACAGCATCGTGAGATACGACGGTGGCTTGGTCATCATCCAACAGTGGATTGACCATCGCTGATGATTATTATGATGATGGCGAGCGTGTAATAGTTGATATCGGTGATAATGTTCGATGCGGGCAGCTACTCACGGCTGGTCCCCTTGACCCCACGAGCCCATCGCTTCCACGGGCACCCTGAGTCAGGAAGCAAAGACAAAGACACACAGACACACACGCTCACGTTGAGAACAAAACAAGTGGCACGAAACCAAAGGCACCATTAGAACCGGTGCTCTTAGACGGATTGTTTACGAACGTTCAATGCCTCTCCCTCTGCTCTCTTGTGGCAGGAAGCTGACCGGTGACGTCTACGTGCCACGTTGGGGTTGACGAGTGAGCGAGTCAGAGGACGGCTGGAGAAGGAGCCTCGTAGTCATCGTCAGAAACCGCTTAAGCCTATCCCGGCAGACACAGGGCGCAATGCAGTGCTATACCCACGATGGGACGCCAGTCCATCACAGGGTAGTGAACATCTAATATTCCATGTGTTAAATCGCACAGATATAACTACAGACATTGTTTCCTGCTGTAACAATTACCGGCATCTAACATTCGATTAGAGCCACCCCCTTAAAAGTAATACATTTATATTTCACTGTGAACATATCCTGGAAACACGGCATGAGAATCTGACAAACCCGAATTCGTATCAGTGAAATAATTCTCCGACTTGTAACTGGGATCCTGGAAATCACTCACACGGGTTTCCTGGGCCCAGTGGTTGTACATGAGTGACCGTAGCTGTGCTTGGGATGTGTGTGGATGACTCATACTGAGGAAGCTGAGTGCAGGTGTGTGGGTGACTGTCAGGGTCAGGAGATTAAGAGGTGGCGTGTCGGTGACTGTGTCAGGGACGAGGTGCGGAGACTCACACTGGGACCAGGTCCTCCGGGACGTCCTCGCTCACCAGTTGATCCCTGGGGGCCCTGGGACACGGAGAGACGAGGGAGAAACGTGACATAAACACAATCATCATCAGCGGCTTATCATCTGCTCCTCAACCACGACCGTCATGGGGGGCGCCACTCATTTCTCGGCGGTCGATTCTCTCCACACACGCCTGACCTTCGCAGCCTCTGT
>JAZEWU010000028.1:1405314-1429821 GCA_036362915.1 Geotria australis | reverse complement strand
AAATGCGCGCTCACAATTAACGTAAAGATCAGTGTTTCGAAGATCTTCTTCTTTGCGATTCTTCGAAGCACGGATGGTCAGCTTCTGGACATAGTTGTCTTTCAGCTCGGCCTCGAAGTGTTTGGTAGAATTCGCAGGCAATACCAAGTATTACCTGACAGGGATCGCGACGTGAACGCTTCACCATTGCCTCGTAGGTATTTTTCGCACGTTATTAGTAATTTAGGTTAATATTTGTACGTTGAACAGAATACTAGGAAGTAACAATACATTCATTGTGCATTCTTAAATGTGGTAACTTTCAACGCACGATCAAGAGAGTGCATGTGGAACATTTCTCACACGGCATCTATTGACAATTTAAATATATTTGTTGTTGTGTCGTAAGTTAAGTGTGCAATGGTATTTTGTTTCATAGCGTTGCATTTATGACATGATCGTATAAGACCGATGCAGACACTCTAATTCAACTCAATTCACATTGCAGTTTCTCTGCAATGACGTCATTGTAGTGTTTAACAAGTTCACCTGAAAGCCACTTGAAAGTTGTTTTTCTCACGAACAAAGCTTCCAACTCGTGTCAGGCAGGTCGATATGTACAAGCGCTAAATGTTTATTAGGCTCGTCTATTCCTTTAACGAGTGAAGCTGTACATAGAAATATATGGGTGTCCTATAAACTGTGCCAAAGTGCAGCTTCGTAAAGTAGGTGAGTGCCTGTGTGGTGTATTACATAGCAGGACTGAGAGATTGTAGCAACTCGGGGAGGCCTTCAACCAGCAGTGGATTGATCTTGGCCTCGGTGCAGCGCTGTTTAGTAACAACACAACCCGCGGCCTGTGTGCCCGTCACTTCTGCTGTCACAATAGATGACAGGGTTGTGGCCCAGGGGCCTGAATACCGCATTAGTGAAGACTGTACGAGTTAATGGGGCTATGGCGCAGGGGTGAAACAGATGGCGTTTGACCTCCTGACCTGCAGCAGACAGCGCCCTACCTGGAAACAGTCGCATAGTGCGGGAATGCATAAACAAGTGCCTTTTGCATGGACACACATGAGAATACATCTTTTGGCATTAATGCCAAAACACTGGGAAATAGATTTGCGTATTTTTTACATATCATCTCTTCACTCACGGGCAGTGTAAATAGAATACAACACTTCACATATGTGTCGAGTAATAAATCAAACAGAAACACCTTACGTGCTGTTACATAATGTAATGCAGGTATAACGCACGACAATCTATAGTTTGTCAAGCAGTCGCGATGAACTCGTGACGTTGGCAGCATGTCACTGGGTAATAACGTCGAGTCATGACATCACGACAGTTTTATCATACTGAAGCGACTGCCTTCCACGGTGGAATATGTCGGATTCACCGACGGGAGCAGCCAACTTTCGGAATGTTCTGCATGAAAATCTAACGCAAGCAGACGAAGCGGTGAAGAACGCACAGGGAGGTGCAATGACGGACCGGGCAGCTCTGCCCGATGGAGGGCAGAGATGGAGTCACGCGGCCACGGGTCCTGCACTGGCACACTCGGCGAACCCTTCATCCACCCTGCTCGAGTCTGTGTTTGGTTCCACAGGTTCACGCTGCAGGTCAAAGGTTAGGCTTTAAATGCGCAGGGCCCCCTGAGTCAATACGATGCCGAGTCAGTCATCTCATGGGGGTCGTTTGACCATACTTCACCGGACTGGTGAGTGCAGGCACAGTACAGTTAATTCACCCTGATTAATGTCAATACATGCAAAATTAATTAGATGAATGTAAAAGTACTGTTTTAGATCTGCAGTGGCAATAGGTTTTTTTATTTAAAGTTTGCTCGGGCCATCAGCTAGATGCATCAGATCGACAGATTGCTCAGTCTCATTGCCATTGGTTCTGATTTCACAACGAAAAGGTTTGCCTCGGTATCTGCGTCTCGCTTCGGCTGTGCAGGGAAGTTGTGCGCGTTATAAATTGTATTATTATTATCGGTTTGCAAAATTGCTCAGAAAACCCGTGGTTACAAATGTTCAGTTATACGCATTGCTGCTGTTCAATTTTCACCCAGAGGAAAGTCGTGAGGTCTGGATGACAACCACACATTCAACACTGAGCACCGAGTCTTTTGATGAGAAACTACAAATACCCTCCAGTGCTCACAGGCAGGTTCCAGGCAACCGCTGATGGAGAGTGGAATCTAAATGTGAGAGCAACGAGACGAAGCCAGACTTTTTAAAAATTAATAAAACCATGAAACATTCACCACGTTCATCTTAATCAATTTCTGCTGACAACAACAAAATATATATTGGGTTCATGTTTTGCAGCCATGTCCCTCCAAGAAGCACCGTGAGCCTCCTTGACTCGATCACGAAATCCACAGTGAAAGGTCATTGCCGAAAACACCAGACCTCTTATGTTAACATTTATCTCATAAGGCAGTGATATCGACAAAAACTGTAAGGTGAGATTCAAGTCCATCCATCCATTGCTAAACCGCTTGTCCTGGTGAGGGTCGTGGCGGTGAGATTCATGAATTTATTTTAATCACCTGTACTGGTGTACCGGTGCCATCACAGTGCTTTAACGCTTGATTTGATTTTCTGTTTGTCATTACTATGCATGTGATACTTTGCGCAGTAGGCAGAGGAAATGTCCAAATGCGCGAGCATGTTTAACAGCACAAAAGGCCGATTGTCTAAACTTTCTTGTGCGACGGGCTGTTTGGTTCAAAAGCTGTGACTGGGCTGTGCCAGCATCATCAATCTCTGCTGCCATGTTCGTACCAGAGTCAGTTCCTTGCTGATGGCTTTTCCACATGGGCCCTCTGCCACATCAAAGCGTCTCGGACAACCGTAACTCTCGAGCCCCCGGCTCAGACACGCGTCAAGCGCGGGGGGATTTACAGCTGTACAGCAGATTTGGACGAAACGTCAAAAGCCACAATTACAGATACAACGCATGTTTTTGCGTTTCACCTAATTTGCTCTCTTTAAACATTTCCAGACATTTTCTACGGAACATTTCGACTTTCGTTCGGTGCCGTTGCTTTTCGCCAGCAGGGTCGACAACGACAGATCTTGTTTACGGACGCGTGTACGTCGAGAAAGAGTGTATGTGGTTGGGTGTTACTCGTGTGTGCGTGTGTGTATGTGTGCGGGAGAAAAGTGGAGAGCTACGGTGCAAGTGATTTGCGCACTACGCTATGATGCCAGGAACCTGACATTGTTTTCTGGCCATCAACGTATCCGAACCTGTCCTGATCCTCACTTAGGTTGGCTCAGTCTTAACTGAGTACCTGGTGCACCGTGCCAACCGTTTGCATGAAACTTCATAAACTCTATGTAAACAAACCCCTACGGATGCAACTTGTGAAACAAATACACGTTTTGCTAAACTAATTTCTAAATACAAGGTATTACAACAAGTGTCTCGTAAATCCTTTGGGAATTTACACTGGCAGAAAGCAATGCGTCATATCACGTGAACGGAAGACACCACCAAATTACCAGAGGACCGTGATGCTGGCTATTTTTCGTAACCAATTTCGGGGACTGCATGTGACAATTACGTCCGCGGGTGAACAACGCGAACACATCTCACCGAAAAATAGCTGCCACTCAATTTATCACCAGTAGAAAATCACCTGCGAAAATGTGTGCGCGAATACTGAGAGGAGCACAATTAACCGTTGGCAATGGGCACCGAATTCAGGGCAGCGGAGACCGCGGGGTGTTTGAAACGTGGCAGCACCGGGGCCGTGCAGCGCGCTGTTGTTACTGGGGTCATCGCGAGAGACAAAGACGGCATCACAATCCACACGGGCGCAAGGAATATGTGCGCGTTATAATTTGTTACTATTATTTTGACACGCACATAGATAGCGTGTGGTTCACCGCACACGCCCATTAGGAGCCGAGCCAGCGGCCGGGCAGCGTAAATCCTGTTTTACTTCAGTTAGAAAGAGACATTGTTTAGTCGTATGTACGCATATTTAGACGCGATACGTACAGGGTTAATAATAATAATTTGCATTTCTAAGCGCGAATATTTCTTTTTATTATGTAGGCGATATGTACAGGGTTAATAATAATAATTTGCATTTCTAAGCGCTTGTGACCCAAGGTGTCGCAAGGCGCTGTACATAGTAAAAAGAAAGATGTAAGGGGTGAAAAGATAGATTAAATGAAAAATGTAATGAAAACCCCGGCTAAAAATAGTCCACAGCGTGTTTTGTGCGATACCGCGTTTAAATATTATGGGGCTTGTGGCACTGTAGAAAAGCGATTTGTAAACATGCTGCGTTATAATTCAAGACTAATGTAAGTAGTTAGCGTGCGGTAAAGAGGAGAGTGTACATGCACATGGGCCATGGATCTGTCTGCGTTCAGTATGAGAAGGGCGATGAGCCACACTGCCCTATGAACCCGGCCAGCTGTGCTCTCCGCCACCGCTAACGTGAGCGCCGAGTGGCATCCTAACCACCGCTGTGCCCTCTTCGCAATGAGTTGAAGTGGGATTAAAAAAAAAAAAACACAATGTACACAGCATGCAGAACGCTTACATCCAAACGTCGATTTAAATAACGGCAGGGAATCATAATTCGCTAATATTCAAATATATATATATTTTTTAAGTATGTAACTGTAAACTGCACCTGCGCTTACACAGCTTCATACATATGCGGTTAGGTCATTGGGAACGTGACCACACTCTCATGTACAATATATAAACTGTGCAATGGCAGCATTAGTAATCGGGGGTGAAGGCATTGCTTGGATTTGCCAGCATCTGTGGCTTAGGTCAATAATGAGCACGAGATTCACGTTACCGGGCGTAAATAAGCGCGTTAGCGACGCCACTCTCAGCCCTGACACCCTTCAACAACGGCCAGAGCAATAAAGCCGTGTTCACGATGCACGGAATAATAATAATAATAGCATTTATATAGCGCCTTTCACCCGAGGGTCACAAAGCGCTGCACAAAGCTGCAGAGAGAACGACATGTCAACAACGACAGAGCACTGAAAATCAGCTATAATTTTTTTTGGGGTTTTTTTATTTTTATTTTAATATACCTCCGCCTCTCGAGCACCCATTCAATTTCTAAAAGCAATGAAAGAAAATCTTTGTTACAAATAATTTTCTTGTATGGGAATTTTTACCCTTTAAAGTTCAACACAAATTAGATTGGATGGATGTTCGTTACTGGCTTTTCTTCGCCATAAGGCTGTTGTTGAAGAGCAACAGCTGTGATTTTACATTGAGCCAGTTGTCAGGAGAAGTGGTGCTCATTAGAGACTCGAATTAAAGACAATCCCTCTCCACAAACGGGGGAACATGAGGAATGTTATGTTAATGGGCCTCAGACAATTTTCATGATCATTAACTGTCAGGAAATGCTGCTCATGTCATTTGTTCCCGTTCTATGTAAACAGCACTGCCCCAGAACTCTAAACACTCATCATCTCTAACAGCATCAGACTGCAGGGCCAAAACAATTAAAGCGATTATGCTATGCATGTTGAAAACCCGCAAGTGAACGATGTCAGCCATACAATGCAACCGAACGTCAAACGACCATGTGGACAGCAGCTTCACAACCTTTAACAAATAGGATAAATAGAATAAGATAAAAAAACGAACATAATGACAAGAAATAATAATCATAATGACAAAAGGTGGTGCTATTTGTATCATTTACGCATGGCAGCATAAGGCACGCCACAGGGCTCGACAAAGCAGGACAAGACAATGTAGGTCTCAGAATTTTTTTTTAAAGCGTATTGAAACCCACGCAACGGATTCCCGATTACCACTAATGGCACCGTTAATGGTTCAGATCTGGAAGGAAAGTCCGTTCTTCACTACGGGTAAACCACAGTGCTCCGAGTCACCCAACAAAGGCGTGCTATGTGCCACCGTGTGATCAACGCTCGGGAGAGGCACTAAAGCGGATTTAAAACATGTAGGAGGAAGTAAACGAGGCTCCAGAATCTGAAAAGCGCACCAGGAAACATCCTAGGTATAGGCTTACTATGGCTTCCCTTGGGCATGAGACGCTTGCCCTTAATTAATTCTTGCCTCGGTCATGACTTAAATAAAATTACACGTTCATGCCTGTAACGCGCAGACTTGGAATAATGCGAAATATCACCGCACAGCACGTAACGCTTCAAGTGCAAGCGTTTTGAACATTAATGGAGTTGGTTTGACAGAGATATACAGAAAGAACGGCACTGTTATTGTTGTACAAGTGCTGTTGGTAAGCACCCGATGCATCCCGGAATAGTTCCGAAGAGTGTGATGAGGCCACGGGCTCACAACCACCTCTGTCTCTCCAAAGCTACTGGGTCTCTAGTTTAATCTGGGTCAACGAACTGGAGCCCTCGGTCAGGTACAGACACGAGTTGCCACTGCTGTGCATCGTCAGGTGCCGATATGATGAATGCACCTACACGTCAGTGTGCGCTACTAAGATATGTGCAGTAGTTATAAACATGTATGGCAGTTAATGGTTTAAAGCTGCTCGATTATAGCGTTACAAGGTTACGGGCGACATTTCGGCAAAGTAAGCATCAACAAACATGCACGACATGCAGCACAATCCCCTTTGCTGGTGGGACGTACGTTATACTCTCTTTACAGTTTTCAAAATTCGACTATTTGTGGACGGCAGAACTTCATGATTATTGAGTCAACTCACCAGAAGCACATTGCGCATTCTAGAATGCCAACTCCACTAACACCATCTATTATATTCAGGTAAACACAACCTGGCCAGAATTGAGATTAAAGTTAGTGTTTCCTGAAATCAACTTCCTCGAGCAAACGAACTGGGGTTTTCACTTAACGGTGTCCATTCAAATCCTCGACTTTGAGATTAAATTCCTTCCCGCACGGCGATTGAGCGAAGAGGGCCTCAAGAGTGTGGGCACCACTAAGCCAGAGAGACGGCGCCGCACGGAGCGCCTGGAGCTTACTCTCGAGTCATCTCTGCGTGCACCAAACGCAGCTGCCCTTCCTCTCACTGTTGCGCGAGCGAATCGTGAAATGTGACATTTGCACAGAACATCAGCATCATAGTTGGAGCCTGCTAGCTGAAATCGAGTATTTGTGCGAGTGGTTTTTCTCGCAGTTACTTTAGTTATTTTTTGCTGACTTAGTTAAGGTTGTTTATGTTTTTTGACGCTGTTGATGCTAATGTTAGACGATGTGACACATTCAAGGCTGTTAATATTGTTTAAAGGGACCTAGAAATGGAGTGATAATTTCAAACATCGATCGAAGCATCTTTGGCGAGTGGTATCAGAACTTGTTGTGAACATTTCCTGAGAACTCCTAGGTTGACTCAAACTTTAATTGGTGTCTGGTACGGTGTTAACATGGAGTTTGTAATCTAAAAAATCGAAGGCATTTGTTTGGGAATCACGTGAAGATTTATGCAAGTCGCAAATCTGCCCGGTTTCAATATGGCAAGGAGACGACAGCACAGGAAGTGTATTTTGACATTTGAGGCTCGTCCCCTCCAAGCCTAGATTTTCCTCTTAGTACGGCAGCTTTCTCCCACATAGGCTTTTAAAAAATTATCTGAGGATTCACTGGGGTAAATCCTACCACTTCTGCATCAATTTCATCACCATCTACATCATCATCAGCAGCAGCAGCAAGAACAGCGGGAGCAGCAATATCATCATCAACATCATCAAGATCAGTCACCATCACAATCATCATCGCAATCTTGATCACAGTCATCAAGGCCACTGTTATAATTTCGGACATCATCCTCATCTTTGTTTATTTGTCTTCATCGCTGCCATCTTCTGAGTGCGCGCCTCCGCCCCGCTCCTTGCCGCAAAAGTTTAGAGCAACAATAAAAAAAAGGTTGCCCTCTACTTTGGGTGAAAATGCGGGCACAAAAATAGTATCAAAAGAGAAGTGTGGCGCGCTGCCGTGAATTTGTGAACAATCGGTCGCCGCACTCCCTCGGCGCCTGCTGCGCAAATCCACACCCGCAACTTGTGATTGATGCAATTCTGAGAGATGTGGAAACTTTCTGTCATCGCAGAGACTTGATTGCCGTTGGAACGGATGTATTTCTGTGTACAATCAGCCGCATGTTAGATGAAAAAGGCGGAATGGGTCTGACTTCTGCTGTAGTTCTGACAAAAAGTTTCATAATGACGGACAAATTGGGCCCGCCGTTCGCGAGCTCTCCTGATGCAACTTCAATATCAGGTAAGACGAGTGAAGTGAGTGAAAAGCCAATGCAGTAAGCGTAACAGAGAGATACATCTTTATTTAACCAGGTTAAGAGGCCACTGCGACCCACAAGGCTCTTTCTCAAAGGAGGCCTGCGTTTCAAAATCACATGCAAGAAAATACAATTGCAAATGATTAAAAGAAATAAGAATTACATTAGAGCATGAAACATAGTGGGCATGAAAAATCACAGTTCAATAATCTCTCTAGCCACTGAGAAATAAGAATTGTGCTGTGATAACCCTGCCTGTGATTCTCTGCTCACGTATGAAACGCTATTGGTCAGAAGGTCATGCATTGACCTTCTCCTTGTTGTGTCAATGCAGGAATCCCGTAAAGAGCTTGCAAGCTCACTTGGTATTTTTCTGCTGTAATAATAAACATCTATCCATCCGTCCATCCTGGCGGCACTTTCTCCGCTGCATCTCACCGGGCGAATTACGCGGTACTGTGCGGTGCCGGCAGGCCGCTGTGTTTACTCACACTTGTCTAAACGCGTCGCGAACATTCGCGGCCCCGTGATGACATAAGGCTCCGCGACATCTCGTCCCTCTGTGATGCGCGCGCCCACCACAACAGGGCCGTGCTAGGGCCGTGCGGAGACAGAGGCGTCTTGCCGGTTTTGTTGCTTAAATTCTCGATTACCACGCTAACGATTGCAATGGCTCAGGTGACAGATCGTTTCATGCTAGGCATTTTGTGAGTATTATCGCTTGTTATTGAGCAGGTGCCCGTATCCAAGGGGACTCACGCTAACGCAGATTACGCACATCGTAAATTAAAAAATAAATACGTGGGATTTAATACTGCATGCTGCTAATTGGTACAGGTTGCGAACGTGTTGCTGTATTTGTGGTCATACCTATAGCTGTGCGTTAAATAAACGTGCTTTGAAAGTTTTCTGAATGTTATCAGTGAGTCAACCGGTGGTCATAAAATAATACACAGATTTAAGAAACTATCCTGCAAATCGGATTACAAATATTATTCGAACACAGTGACGTGAAATATTTGTACGTATACTGATTGATGTTACAGGGTTGTCGGGGTAATGTGCTGGGCCAATAAATTCCTTAAAAATTATATATGAAATTTCCAACAAACTGTAGTAAAACAATTACATTACTCTCCACCAAAATCATATTTATTTAACTAGAAACCTTTTCCTAAATTTTCTTACAAATGTCAACAGCAACTGTTTGTTTCAGTACGCCATCACCGATTAGAAGGTCTGCGCAGGTACATCCCAAATCCACTGCTGGATGAGGGCCTCTCCCACACCCCGCGGATCACGTGGGTGTATCTGACCATACTTCAACGTCCTGATCAGTGCCCATTTGGTTTAGGCAGCGGCGCATACTGATCTCAGGACAGAAAAACGGTACTGCACTGGGTTGTGGTGCATTGCCCTCTGCTGCCCAATCACATCCCTGCGGCAGCCTGTAACACCCTGTCATGCACGGTGACCACCGCCATCAGCAATATCCAGGCTGAGCCTGCTTAGCCTGCAAGGTCACTGCAGCCGAGTTGGACAGGCTGTGGAAAGTTTCACTGAATATTGTTAGCACGGGTGAGGCACTGCGAGGCGCTCACTGGCCCGTTTACCAAGCAGAGTTCTCCGTTACGTATCAAGCACGTCGGCTTGTTATTGCAATGCTCACACGGTGAAGGCAGGCCTCACCGTGGCCCTGTGAACCGGCGGAGGGACACGTTTAAAAATCAGCAAGCTAGCAGGTGCATTACTCTTTGGCCCAGTGCCCTCAACGCAATACCGTGGCTGCTATGACAAAGATGAATTACCAACAGCAAGGATCTATTGAAAAAGCGTGCCCCCTAGGATATAATAACAGATCCCGTGAATACGACAATCAATTAATTCATTGAACGTAAATAAGACATCAGTTACGTGGTTAATGTTCTAGGTCCCTAATGTAACAATCATGTAAATGAGACCAATCGCAGTCAATCTTTGAACAAGGAATGTAATTATCGTGCTATGGACGATTATGACATATCTCTCCCTTTGCTGTGAAATGCATGCATCGTGAATTGATACGTAAAGAGAGAGCGTAAACGTGACAGATTTTCCAAGCACCTGTCACTTTCTGCAAACTGAACAGTGATACAACAATGGTACTAAATTCAAATATGAAGAGGATTTAAAATATTATTTTTAGCATGCACATATCTAGCATACAATTTCAATGTAACTTATAATAGACACAGTGTAATTACGTGTGACAATGCATACTTAAAAATGATTCTTATCCCAAATTATATATATCGGTAATTTCTTTCCTGCTCATAAATTCACAACCCTGCAAATGCATTCAGAGTTTGTTAAAATTAGTTTTCTGTAAAAAAAACCCTATATTGTAAAAAGTTACAAAATAACTCTTAACAGCACAGCGCAATGGGAATAAACTAGTATGGTCATGCCAGAAATTATTCTCATGAATTGCCCCCGGTGCCCGGTGATGGACTGGCGTCCCATCCTGGGTATAGCCCTGCCTTGCGCCCTGTGTCTGCCGGGAAAGGCTCCGGCTCACCGCGACCCTGTACAGGATTAAGCGGTTTCTGACAATGATGTTTTTGACAGCGGACATCGAGCTAAGCCTGGAAGAGAGATTGTCCGAGATTAGCTCTGGAGGAGAGAGCTGGAGAACAACTTCGACCAGTAATGCCAGGGAGGAACTAAACCACCTCATTGTTCAACTCAGCAGGGGCTCCGCTTTCTCCAGACTCCTTGTTTGCCTTGGCTTCCCCCCGAGCACTGCTCACATCAGGTTTAGATTAAGTCTGTTGGTTCAAGCTGCATCGCCTAAAGGATTGGGCTTTGTCACAAGGTCTACTTCTTTGATAAAAATCTGAATTTCTAAACAAAACATGCATTTTTGGTATAAGCAGCCGATTTCATATATAGTTTTAAAAAATCAATTGTGTGGCTTAACAAAAAATAATAGCAAATATTAGAAAGCAAAAAAAAAAGGAATTTTACATGATTTCACAATTTTTGCAGAGGAATCAATCAAGTCTCGCAGGGCTTTGCCGTCGCTACAACTGCGTTAAACTGCCACCTTTGCTGCCAAACTACAATATATAAATCTGCCCTTTCTAGTATCCGGTTAAAACCAGTCTGTTGTTCTTGCAGGCCTCGAGTGAGCCAGCAGAGCCCTGCGCTGCTCGGCTTGGTGATCGCGACGCTAATCCCCATTTACAACCAGCCACGCCGCTCTGCAGCAATGTGCCCACTGCCCACAGAGGGATTTAAACTCCCAGCTCGGACGCTGCAGCGGTTGGGTCGATACACGCACATCTACTTCACACTGTGGCGGAGCATAAGAACACGGCGAACACGCAGACTTAGCCACCACGTGCTGTAGCACGAGGTGTACGTGTGCTACAAGTGCTGTAAACAAATACGTAAATAGGAACATGCAATAAACAAATTTAAACCGCGCATTTGCCCCCTAGCTTCATCGGGAAGTGGCCCAGAAGTTTAAGAATTAAATTGCAGGAAAAGAGTGATTTATATATTTGTTTACTGTAAAGTTTTTCATTTGTTTATCTACCAGACTTAAGAGCGATTGCAATAATGGAGGTTTAAATATATCCTACTTTCTTTCAGTATTTTAGGAAAATAAGAGCGCTTTGCAATCCTATTTTTGGCGTTAATATTGTGCCAAAAAATACGTTGGTATTTCAATAACAAAAAAACAAATCCTGAGACTATTTATCAAAGCAAAGTTTATTCTTTCAACTCTGTAACTTATTTTCCGATAGAAAATGATTTAGTTTGATCCATGACGTCATTATAACAGGGAACAGTCCAATGAACGCTCACCTGCTTACGTAAAGGACATCTAATCAATCACCGCTTCAGTCACCGATCAGGGCCAATAAAGCATGAGCGAGCAGGCACAGGTCCACCTAAGCAATGCAGTTTGTGTTTCACTATGCAGCGACAGTGCTCGGCAATCAATTCCGTGGGCCAACAACCAGTTAGGCCAGAATTCTCACAGAATTAAAATGATTAATGGGAGAAGGCACCTGGATATGTTTACTTCGCTCCTACTGGATGGCGTTTCGCCGCGGCAGGTGCCGACCTTCTGAAAGGTGTGGTAATGCGTTAACATTTCTCCCGCTATATCGAATCATTCTGTTTCGTTTTCCTGAATTGGACCGCACGCCGCATGCGGTAACATCAGCTGAAGCAACAAACCGGACGAATCGCTCAAAGTGGCGCCCATGGGAGAGCCACAACCGTGTCCCACGTTCGCTTGCTATACACAGCTTAAATAAGTATTCTTGTCCTCACAATTTTACATCCGCTTCTTTAAATTCTGACAACAACCCGCGCAACGTATTACACAGACGGCGATGTTTACGCCACATTTAACTAAAAACACTCCGGGCGCCCGAGTCATTCAGGGATGCGACCACGCATGAAGTATGCGGCGCACACAATCGACTAAGTGCAGCCGTGGAGGTTTGCGACCCGCGGTGGCTCTGTGCCCGTGAGCAGCCTGGCCCTCTCCGCAAGTGCCACAATTAGCGCCGACAATCGTCCACCGAGCGGGAAGCCATCAACTGCTGGCTGGGCTCGTGGCAAATTTGCCAGTTCGAATGAACATCGCATCTTGCACGCATCGCTGTCACGAGAACTTTTAATTGGCAAATCCGCAACATCGCTGGGTGAATTATAATAAACAACAACAACAACTATTTTGATTTTGGTTTTTTTGAAACGCTAAGCTATCGCTCGCTTCGCGCGGGTGACAGCGACACTTTTTTTAAAACCGAGTACAACGTGCTCAAAGGGGACACCTGGAGGCACGCTCCAGGTCGTAGTGCAAAGGTCATCGTCACTTACAGAGGTCGTCCTGCTGACACCTGACGACCGTCACCGCCGCTAGCAGCAGCACCACTCCCAATTGCCGTATATCCACAGAGCTGAACATGTCTACACCGACATGCAGACTCTTTGTGACGCCAACAAAGTGTAGTCCTTGCAAACTACCGAGGAGTCATATGTTTGTGGTCGGACCGTCTGCCAACAGGTTCTCCCGAGCAGAATACCAAGGCTTGCCTGCGCACGGCTGCACCACACCGCTTTAACAGCCGGGTAAAGTATTCCTCAGCAAGACCCCCAACATGGCTGAAATCTGATCCGTTCAGCGGGCCACTTAAATTGTACCCTCCTCATCACCGCCTGGTCCCAGCCCTAGCGAATTATTCCGTTGAGCGGCCTGGCCAGCGAATCAGAGAGGGCAACGGGAGCATGCATATAACGGGAGGCCGGGCCGAGAGGCGCTTACAATGCACCGCGACTCCGCCTCCTCTCCCGAGTATTATTATTATACACCCGCTGCCCAAACTGCATTCTCTAACGTTCGTGAAAAAAAAACCACTATTAAAATAAAACAGAAACGACCTACTTTGAGGCTTCAAAAAAAATACGGACGAAAAGTTATGGACTAAGGAAAAAAAAAGTTTAGGCATTTTAATTTTAATTTTTTTTTAGCATCATGTTTTCACGGACGATTTAGGGTTTCATAAATGCGAGTGTACAATGTATGGCACTTATAGTTTGCTTTTGCAGAGGCATTTTGAATAATAGTAAGCTTTTATATGTTAAGAAAACTTAAGGTCTGTACAGGAGTTCCAATGGCTAAACTTAGATTTCCCCCTGAGCCACCAGACCAGCAAACTGCCTAGGCGGACATTAACACCTTTCAAAACGTGCACAATTTCTTACAAGTCTGCTTCAATTACTTTTTTGGACATACTTTCCCTCTCATCCACGAGCGCTGGTTTTCTAAAGTTTGTATATCCTTTCCACCGCAGCAGAAAGCTCCACCCATGCTAAATTGGTGTTGACTCACCGCAGAAGTAATTAAGCAGTGCGTTTCCTGCACTGTAAACTTCCTCGGCTCACCCATTCCTCGCCGTCGGCCCAGGCAACACATGCTGTGGGAAAACCCAACGGCATTCACCAGGTGAAACTCCTTGCTTCTGCAGCAATTCCACTCGGCAACTGTTTTGTTTAACTCCGCGCGTGCAATAGTGGACACGTTGCGAGCGGCCAGCAAGTTTACACCTTAGTCTTGCCTTGTGTCCTTTGTCTGCCGGTATACGCTCCGGCTCACTGGAACCCTGGACAGGATTAAGCGGTTTCTGACAATGACCTGACCAAAGAGCGAGAGTGAACCGCTCCTTTCAGTTTCAGAAGAAGCTCCCAACACACGGGGTGAATCGTCGGACAACACGTGGTCCAAGTGTCTCAACAATAATAGTAATTGTAATAATTTAAAACGCGCACACATCCATTCAATGTCGAAGGTATTCATTCGAAGCGAGAACGACTCAGAGGCATAGCGACGAAAGCGCAGAGAGGCAGCAGCGCAGGCAGGCAGACGGTTAGCCGGCGCAAACATCTTGCCACACACTGCTTCCAATATATTATAATGTTATCAGCCATCGGCATCACGAATCAGCGCTCCTGTGCCCGCTGTTCTAACACGTGGCCCGTGGGTTGTACCGCGGGCTCTGGAGCAGCCGGGAGGCAAATGAAGAAGGGGGCCTGTGAATCCTCACCGCTCGGCGAGACCGTGAGGGCCTCTGCCTCCTGCCAGGAACTCGTCTCCCGGCCCGGCCCTCCTCTCCCGCCCCGAGCAGCCCCCCCACGTGGCACGAGGATTCCGGCATCAAAGATGCCACGTGGCTGCTTCTGATCACGGAGGACAACGTAGCGACGACCTGCAGCCCGGAACCCTCGCAGGAACAATCCAACAACAACCGCTATTCGCCACCAAGTGGTGGTGACGTCACCACGGCGCCTGTGCCAGGCCACATGCACCTTGGGGAGCGGTAGCGCAGTGGTTAGCGCGCTGGGCTACAAACCTGGCAACCCGAGTTCGAATCCCGCTCACGGCCAACACCAGTGACGATTTTCTGAACCGGTCCTGGGCCTCCCCTAGGTTTACTCAGCCTCAAATGAGTACCTAGTGCGGTGTGTAAACATTACCACTAGGGAGACAAAGGCGGCCAGGCATGGTGCTGGTCACCCACTCCATCAGGTGCCGTGTCGACCTTCATAGGTGCTCGCTAACGGCACTTGCCCCTACAGTCTGTTAAGGCTACACGGTGGATCTTTGTATTTATGCACCTTGAGGCCACGTGAAGTTTCGAAGGCTCGCCGACAGGTCACAGGACAGATCCAGGTGTCATGGTCTGCCTGACCGAGATGACTGGCAGATGCACCGCCTGCGCTCCCTACTGTGCCAACTTGCTGTGCTTTGGCCGCTCGGCGCTTGGCTCGCTGTTATGACCGTCGCTCCTCCGCCCTCCGTTGTTGCTGGAGGGCGACTGCCTCCAACTGCCCAGTAGCGTCCTTCACGAACCTCCTCCACAGAGGTCGATCTTGACACCGCTGGTACCAGTTTTCAGCAAGTCCACCCAGCTCCAGGTCCTGTGCAGAGGAGGAGGAACCATCCATCCGTCCATCGTCAGACACCGCTTAATCCTGTACAGGGTCGCGGTGAGCCGGAGCCTATCCCGGCAGACACCGGGTGCAAGGCAGGGTTATACCCAGGATGGGACGCCAGTCCATCTCAGGGCACTGGGGGGAAATTTAGTCCGCGGGTCAATTAACCTATACAGCAGCATGTCTTTGGACTGTGGGAGGAAACCGGAATAGTGAAGTATAATCAAACATCCCTTATGAATGACATGCGAGTGGGGCGTATTTCAACCTAGCAGTGGATTGACCATGGGCTGTACATTATAATTATTATAATATTCAAATTGTAGTTATGGGGGGGGGGCGTGATGAAGTTGTGATCATACACACTGTGGGGCTGTTGAACACAGAAGCATGGAAGCGATATGTCTGTACTGCAGCCAGACCTATTTGGTTCCATATGTCAAATTAGTTTAATGTGCTGCCGAAAACCTGCAAGGTTCGAGTTGGAAATGTTTCCGGGTCCTCTCGCCAAAAAGATATAAAATCCTGGCCTGGTCCACGCATATGGAGGCCAGAGCATCTGGAGATGTGGTTGTTCGGAAGTGGTAGGGCTACAAAAGCACTCTTTATGAGACCACAGATTTGCATCTGGGGCCTTAAAGTGGCATCCTGCACATGCCTCGGCGCTCACGCTCCATATAGTGTAAATGGTGCGCACATACACTAAGGTAATCAATTCCACGCAACATAATTAGAAATCACTATGAGGTTAATGACGTACGGAACCACCGTTGCAGCAATGAGTCGCGCCGCCACCACACAGCAAACAGGTTCCAATCCTGGCCCTGGTGCCTTTCTGTGTGGATTTTGCATGTTCTCCCCACGTCCGTGTGGGTTTTCGCCGGGCACTCCGGTTTCCTCCCACAGTCCAAAGACATGCTGCTGCATATATTTATTAGCCTGCGCACTAGATTTCCTCCGGTGCTCTGTGCTGGACCATGGATTTCTGTTGAGCTGGTTTACTTAGGAAAATGGCTCGCCACGTAATCCACGTAAGGAGAGCATCGTCGACTTCATGTAACCAACAAAGCGACTCCACTGGCCACGTCTCTCCAATCTCACACCACCGTTAGTGTCTCCTCACTCATTTACAGGTGCACCTTTACATCCATAGCAGTGCAACGTTATCGGTGGAACATAGGCAAGTGAAAAGAGGAGAGTGGCTGATTTCGGAATAAAGACAAGGAAACGAAATTGTCTCAAGAGGTGGATTTTTTTGGGCTGCGACTCTTGCATTCTGTAACAAACGGAACTTTTTATCAGGTGGTTAAAATTTCCAATGTTTGATCTCACGATCTATCGGCGCACGGCTCCTCTTTTGAAATCCACAACAGCAAACTGTGCTTTGTCGCAGCAATAATTGCAAAAAGATTGTTGGATTCATCAATTTTAATCGCTTTCCAAGTGCTTGTCTTGGCCAGGCTGGCAGTCCTTCACACACACACAGCAGTCAGCATTCTAACTCCACTCCACCTCACAATGGGCTTTTTGTTAAATGTAAAGTTTTTTTCCACTTTATGCCTGTGCTCGAACACTGCTGGGATTATCCTGGCAGATTTTATTTTATTTTATTCAATGTTGCGCTCAATATAAATGCTGTATACAACAACCTAAGGATAAAGCATGAATTATACTAAAACCGACAGCCATAAAGGCAAAATTATTTGTAAATAATAATGACTAGATAAAATGTAAAAGTGCAATCCTGCATTTGTTTAGACAGGCCCCTGCTGGCAGAAAACGGCTCCACTTGAGTTTGTATTTAAGCTGGAGGTAACCGTTGAGCTACGCAGCTCTTTTTTGCAATTGTCCAGCGGGGAGACGTAAGCAAGTTACAACATCTCGGTCCACCGGGGACAATTAAGTCAGGACAATGAACCTGAGCAGCATGTCTTTGGACTGTGGGATGAAACCTGAGTACCCGGCGAAAACCCACGCGGGCACGGGGAGAACATGCAAACTCCACACAGTAAGACACCCGAGCCGGGAATCGAACCCAGTGACTTCTTGGTGTGAGGCAGCAGCACTACTCACCGCTACGCCACCGTGTCGCCCATGTATTAATCAGCTCGTGGCAGCTGCATCAGCTGTTGCTCTGAGCAACTCACGGTTCAAACTTACACCCAGCAGAAGCTCGACACTGCAACAGAGGAGAGAGCCTGACACACGCCGAGTCCTACAGCTGGGAACAGCCCCTCCACTAAATTGCTCCCGGTGCCCTGTGATGGACTGGCGTCCCATCCTGGGTATAGGCCTGCACTTGCGCCCTGTGTCTACCGGGATAGGCTCCGCGACCCTGTACAGGATTAAGCGGTTTCTGAAAATTGATGGATGGAAAACGCTTGCATCGCTGTTCCTCGTCCCCCCACCTCGCTGGTCCCACCATCACCATCACCCACACCATCACCCACACAGATTGCTGCCAGCCCAGCGGGAGGAGGTCACATCTCCGTCTACAACGCCTCTCTCCCCCCCGCACACCCCTCGTGTGGCACTGATTTATCGTGGAAGGCTTTGGAGAACAATATGCATCGACACGGTCACAGTCCAAGAGATGTGACCTGCTTTTAAGTTGACTTAAAACACGAACACAGGTAAACGTTATTGCTTTTCAGTAGGCTGTGCGATAAGGCTGTGCGAGGAGTGATCAGGTTCAGTTGCAATGGCATTGGCCATCTGGTTTCAACGGAACATCACACCTCGGTGTTTGAAATAAGCACCATCCACACCAGAGCCGAGGTTCTTAATCAGTTCCATAATCGTTTCAAACTCTTCCGCAAGAATCGCACTTACACACCGCGGATATTGAACACCTGCAGAGGTGCAACGGTGTCAAACAGCAATAGCGATGATCACACGTAACGTGGACACGTTGCATCTCGTGAATGCATCCCATAAGATTACAATTTAATGGGATCCAGAAGCCCCACGTTTGAAGATAAAACCCGAGCAGATGGCTGAGCAAGCGTGCCGTCTGTGAATGGAGATCGGCGTGTGCCAGGTAAGACATCTAAGACACGGTCTTATTTTGCTTTCTGGGGTTTTTTTTTTACCCATTTAATAATTACCCTGTTCTGCGTGGGTTTCCTCCGGGTTCTCTGGTTTCCTTCCACAACTAACAAACACTCACTAATTAATTGGCTGATAACATGTAGTTAGCAGTGTCTGGCGGCTTGGCGCCGGTTGACTGCCTGGATGAATCCCGTCTCTCTGCGGTTTCCTCGCAACGCCTTCGTCTCCGTGTCTCGTCCACGACAAGGCGTGATCTTTGCGCGGCGAGTTATAATTTCCATGCATCCATCCGTTGTCAGAAACAGCTTAATCCTGTACAGGGTCTCGGTAAGCCGGAGCCTATCTCGGCAGACACAGGGCGCAAGGCAGGCCAATTCCCAGGATGGGTCGCCAGTTCATCACAGCGCATCGGGGGCAAACGTACCATCGCTATTAATATGATGGAAGTGCACTGCACCAATCGCTGGGGGACAAAACCAGGAGTGGAAGCGACTGGGGTCCATAAGGCCCCTCACTCTGGGAAATCAGCTGAAGAGGAATTCTCCAGTTCTGAGTCACGCACAACACTCGTCCAGTTCACCTACTGTGAGACACCGCCTCGAGCCAGGAAATGAAACAAAGAATTATTTCTATGTAAGGAGCCATATATGGCAGGCACGAGGGGGTAGGGAGAGAAGCGGTGAGGGCTGGAGGGACCTTTGTGAATCTGGCAGGAGCCACAGCTCGGCACTGCACGGCAGAGTATGGCCAGATTTAATGTACGGAATGTATACGTTCACCTTTGAGCCGACTATGCAAGTAACGCGCGTCTAACGTACACGAAGGTGTACGAGGCTTTATCAATGCACTGCTGGATGAGGGCCTCACCACGGCGCCCGGTTCGTGGAGGTTACTTTGATAATGGATGGATGGATGGACACGACTCGGACGGCTGTTCGGAGGAGCGGGACAACTGGCACCAGGAGCAGCAGCCCCTACGTCACGTCACGGCACGTCATTGTCAGAAACCACTTAATCCTGTACAGGGTCGCGGTGAGCTGGATTCTATCCCGGCAGACACAGGGCGCAAGGCTTGGCTATACCCGGGACGAGACGCCAGTCCATCACTGCAGCCACTGTGTCCGACGCTTAACGATGATGGGAAACAAACGGTGCTGAGTTGCTCGTTCGGCCCGAATGAAGCGCGCGTCTGCTAAACCGCGCCTAAGCAGCAGCAAGCCGTCATTCTTTTTGCCCGAGACAATATCCAAGTTGGAGCGTTCCGATTTATAGCAAACATGCTAAGACATTTAAGTGTGTTGTTTTCAATAGCGCACTTGCTGACTCCCCAAGTTATGCTTGGTTTCCTACTTGGCTCCCGTCCCAGCATCTGTGAAATTATTATACAGTAAATTTTGGAAGCCTTTCCTCCTACATTCTATAAACATGTTCGCACTGTATCCCTGCAGTTAATTTCATGGGGTTAGAAACTCCACTTCGAGTCGTTTTTTTAATCAGTGCTACATGCTTCAACAAACGCGTATTCATTGTTGATGATGGAAGGGTTGTACGGTTCTCTAGTTTACATACAGAAGGATGCGATTTGAAATCGCACGTTCTTTGAGGATCAGTGTCCGGGTCCTTTTCAGATTTAACACGCCGAGGACAGCGCTCGACACGGCTATCCCGAAAGAACAGCTCTGAAGAGCAACCATCGCAAATCGATTCGTCAATCTAAATGTGTGACCCCATGTATTTTATTTTCACGCATTTTATTTCACTGGAGGCAGACCGTGGTTAAACCTCTACAAACAGAGCCTCCCCAGAGGTCCCCGGAGGCCCGGAGCAGAATGCCACCCATGGCACTCCTCGTTCACTTGCGGGGGGCCCTCTTTAGTGTGAGGCCCGAGGCCCTGGTCATACGGTTACTGGTGAATAAACAACAAGGTAACTTGTGCATTGCTGCTGTTGCCGCTCGAGCGGCTGCATTGAGTGGCTGCACATGCGCGCTCACGTTAAATCCGTCTGTGCAACGGAGCAGAAAAATAATATTCTCCTGTGGCTCCCGCCTCGGAATTAGAGCGCAGGTTGGCACAGCAACAGCGGTGGGATACGACGAACACGAACAGCACCCTTCCCCAAACCTCGGCGACCGTGCACTGTAAACGGATGACCTGTCAGGCCTTGTTAACACTTTAATGAGAGATGGAATTGCGCGCCCAATGCTCGTGACAAGCAATTGGTACAGTCCGGTAATGAGGCAGCGTGGCTATGTAGAGGTAACAACATCTGTGCCGCCTCGCAGAAAGAAGGTCCTGCCCGAGGAGGTTCGTTTCCCGACTCGGGAGACTTTCTGTGCAGAGTTTGTGTGTTCTCTCTCCACCTGTTCTGCGTGGGTTTCCTCCGGGTTTCCTCCGGGTTTCCTCCCACAACCAGATAATTTTTTTAAAAAAAAAGGGATTAATTGGCCAAAAACATCATAATATAACGGACTCAGTGTCTGGCAAATGTTGGCGCCGGCCAACGCGTGGCTGCCTGCCCCCCCTCTCCGTCTCTCTGCGGTTTCGTCGCGCCTTTGAGTCGTTCTCTCTCCGTTCTAAAACATATTTATTTATTATTATTAAATCCACACTGCGCTGAAGCGGTTTCAGCTGTCCGTGGTTTAAACTGGTCTCAGCTTGGTCACCAACGACTGCAAAAAAACCAACCATTACGTGAAATATTTCGTTCTTGCTTTAATAAATTTGGTTCAATTACAAGTCTGAGAAGGAAAGTATTCGTGTTACCGTCACGCGACGGGCACGACCTTATTGGGTAAGTTACAAATCACTTGTGAAATCTCAGCGGGGGTTCCGTGATATCCACTTTCGCGGCCACTCTCGACCAGGCACGGCGTGAGCTCCGAAAGAAGGCTCCGTCTCATGACACGGAGAGCGCAGTCGAGATAGAACTGGGGAAGCAGCGAGGAATAATCATAATAATAATGTATTATTCCACATCGCACCGCATCGTTCAAATTGCTATTTATAACAATCCCCAGCTCGGGTGCCTTTCTGTGTGGAGTTTGCATGTTCTCTCCCCGTGTGCGCGTGGGTTCTCGCCGGGCACTCCGGTTTCCCTCCCACAGTCCAAAGACATGCTGCTGCATAGGTTAATTGGCCTGCGGACTAATTTGCCCCAGTGCGCTGCGATGGACTGAAATCCCATCCTGGGTATAGCCCTGCCTTGCGCCCTGTGTCTACCGAGATAGGCTCCGGCTCACCGCAACCCTGTATAGGATTACGCGGTTTCTGATAAGGGATGGATGGACAACTTTGTCGAAACTGAGACAAATCTCACGTCGCGCGACAGACGTGTAGAGAGCACGCCTGAACCCGGGTGCACGTTTGAACCGCGAGGGAGATAAGTGTTGCCATGCACTAACGAGCTCTCCCCACGTGGAAGCGATCACGGCACATTCATAGACATATACGTACTCCGTAAAAAGATACATACATGGCTGTTCCAGAATAGTTTAGGAATCAAACCTCATCATCATCATCAAAGTGGCGTTTCATTTGCCACTATTGTGAACATATGGGCATGCACAAGCAGACAAGAATGTGCGTTGTAAAAAAACGCACAGATGTTGGCAGGGATATTCTACGCTTTCAATTTAATAGCGTTTTAAATTGTTAAATGTACTTCTTTTACCAACTATATATCAACTGAGCTGTAAACGATGGTTGCTCTTCAGAGCTGTTCTTTCGGGATATCGTGATGCCTCCAACGTGGGAAGTGAAACGTCGCGAGAGAGAGAGAGGGAGGAAGATCGCTCGGTGACACGGCTATCCCGAAAGAACAGCTCTGAAGAGCAACCATCATGAATCGAGCTGTGAAAACCTACATCAATACATGAGCTAAAAACTTCACGCACTAAAATAACGCAACGTCCATTTAAAATATAAATGAATGGTCTTTTGCGGAAGTATTGGTTACTGGGATGAGACCATGCGACCCACAACAATTGAGAACCCATAGAAAATCACTACAGTGGCTCTTATATACGAACCCAAGATTTGTGGGGTACCGGTTTCGCACCGAAAAGATAATGGCCCCCAGGGACAACTGACCACCTTGAGGAAGAGATATTCATAACAAACATAGCCTACCTCACCCAGGTCAGCACGGAAAAAAAATACTATTCATCAACAACAGGTGGAAAAATATTCAGATTCTTTTCTTTTCACTCACGTGATTTTTTTTTAAAGGTAAAAGCATTTAGGTCACAGTGCCAGTGCATCAAATTCCTTCCACGAGTGAACGTGGCAGAATGTGAGTGGCCCAAGTTCCAGCCCTCTATGGTGACACTGGTGCCGTTTAGAGGTCGCCTGAGTGGTAGTGCAGGTCAGAGAGAGTGCAGACAGTCAAATATGATGGCGAGTATTCCAATATTGGGTGGCACGGTGGCGCAGTTAGTAGAGCTGCCGCTTCACAGCAAGAAGACCCGGGTTCGAATCCCAGCTCGGGTGCCTCTCTGTGTGGAGTTTGCACGTTCTCCCCGTGTCTGCGTGGATTTTCGCCGCGCACTCCGGTTTCCTCCCACAGTTCAAAGACATGCTGCGGCATGGGTTAATTGACCTGCAGACTAAATTGCCCTCGGTGTTCTGTGATCGCCTGGCGTCCCATCTTGGGTATGGCCCCGCCTTGCCCCCTTTGTCTGCTGGCATAGACTCCGGCTCACCGCAACCCTGTACAGGATTAAGCGGTCTCTGACAATGAATGCATGCACATTCCAATACTTACGCTGAACGCTACGTGACTGCACTCAACGGAAATAGCACATTAATTGCGGCCAGCAACCTAAACGTGCGTTACCACCACACGTGACGTACGTCTCTTTAAAGAATCCTGGCATTTAACATCAGAGGTTACATGTGGTGTTTTTAAAAGTGCACACCACTGCAGAGTTTACGTGATGGGATGTTTGTATTTTCATGACCGAATGTCATATTTGTGATAATAAGCAGGCAGCGCTAATGCATTTTCTTTCTGATGTAAAAATGATCCCTACTTTGACGTGACAGCAGCTCTTGAGCTGCCACTCAACTCAAACCGGCTCAGCGTCTCAGCAGCAATCGCAACATCAGCACGGACATCGTTGAAGAGACACGTTTCAACAGCTTATTGATATTCACATGTTAGTGAAGTCCAAGAACGGTACTATATAATCACTACCGTATGGCTGACGTTGAAATATTGATGAAGGCCTCCCTACGCCGTCACCATCCATCCGGATTGCAGCACTGCTACCATCGTTTCTCTCCTCAATATGAACTCATCTCATCCCTCCATCTCATCCCTCCATCCCCTAAGAGGTCATTCACTTCGATACAGTCTCTCTCCTTTCGATGCAACTCTGTCCCCAGTCTCATCCGTCAGCTGTCATCCCATCCAGCGACGTGACCCGCCCAAAATATAATTCACTTTTTCTTAGTCTTCAAAACGATGTGTTGGGTTTTCGCCTGCCCCCCATGCACGTATTTCCGTCTCTCCGTGACATTCTCAGCACGCATCCGTACACGCGGCTCGGTGCACTTCTCAGCTGTGCTCCGTTTCTTCGCCAGTTTCCACGTTCTACTGACGTGGGTTTTCACGGCTAGATTCATGATGGTTGCTCTTCGGAGCTGTTCTTTCGGGATAGCCGTGTCACTGAGCGATCTCCCACGCCTGATGACGCTTCCAACGTCGGAGGCGAA
>JAZEWU010000028.1:1378166-1405037 GCA_036362915.1 Geotria australis | reverse complement strand
CTTCTCAGCTGTGCTCCGTTTCTTCGCCAGTTTCCACGTTCTACTGACGTGGGTTTTCACGGCTAGATTCATGATGGTTGTTCTTCGGAGCTGTTCTTTCGGGATAGCCGTGTCACTGAGCGATCTCCCACGCCTGATGACGCTTCCAACGTCGGAGGCGAAACGTCGCGAGGGAGAGAGGGAGATCGCTCGACACAGCTACCCCGAAAGAATCGAGCCGTGAAAACCTACATCAGTACATTAAGTTATCTTTGTCCAAATGTCCAATCAACTGTTCTCAAAGCGTTCACGTCGCGATCCCTGTCAGGTAATACTTGGTATTGCCTGCGAATTTTACCGAACACTTCGAGGCCGAGCTGAAAGACAACGATGTCCAGAAGCTGACCTTCGTGCTTCGAAGAATCGCAAAGAAGAAGAAAGAACAGCTTTCAAAATCAACCAACACGGTGATTGCTATATAACACTAAAACATTCAAAGCGGTTTCACGCTTAATTGAGCTGTAAGGGCAACAATCATCTCCTATCCCGAAAGAACAGCTCTAAAGAGCACCTATCAACGTGCTCGTTTCTGATCGATTTCTCAAAGCTGGCTTTAGGGTTCACCGATTATAAACGACGTTCTTCTCCAGCCGCAACGGCGTGCTCACTCCCACCACCACCACCATCATCATCATGTTCAGTCGTGCGGCGGCACTCGCCCCATCCTGCTCTTGTTCTCCTCTTTATTTCGCCGCCTGTCCACATGACTCTCGTGTTATTGTAGCAGTGTGTGTGTGTGTGGCTCTGGAAAAGAATACGGAGACTGAGGCTCACTGTGAGCTCTGCGTGCGTTTCGTCCAACCAGGTATGGAAACTCCAGGGTAGGAAAATTACTCCATCGTGCTTCGCGAGCCGCGAGTTTCCTTTGATGGGGCCCTCGCGCCACGTTTAACATTTGAATTCTAAACTGCATGTTCGGTGCGTCCTCGGCCTCACCCTGCGATACTTTACCTACCCATACCTCGGCGTGCTTCGTTACAATCAGAATATCCAATCGTCCATTGTCAGAAAGTGCTTAATCCTGTACAGGATCGCGGTGAGTCGGAGCCTATCCCGGCAGACACAGGGCGAAAGGGAGGGCTATACCCCGGATGGGACGCCAGTCCATCACAGGGCACTGGAAGCAATTTAGTCCGCAGGGCAGTTAACCTATCCAGCAGCATGTCTTTGGACTGTGGGAGGAAACCGGAGTGCCCGGCAAAAACCCACGCGGACACGGGGAGAACATGCAAACTCCACACAGAAAGGCACCCGAGCCGGGAATGGAACCCGGGTCCTTCTTCCCGTGAGGCGGCTGCGCTACTCACTGTGCCACCGTGCCGCCCAGTATTGGAATAATCGCTCTCATATTTGACTGTCTGCACTCTTTAACCCGTACTGTTAATCCACTGCTAGATGAAGGCTTCCCCGTACCGTGTTAGTCATGGGGGTTGTGTAACATTTGTCACACAGGTTGGAGAAGAGAGATGCATAGGACTGATCCAGACAATCCTGGTATTATCCAGGGATCAAACTCAGGTTACTAGATTAATAGTTCTGCATGCTAAATCACTTCTTATTCGTATGGCTGACGTCTTCTTCATCTTTGCGATTCTTCGAAGCACGATGGTCAGCTTCTGGACATCGTTGTCTTTCAGCTCGGCCTCGAAGTGGCTGACGTCGAAATGCAACCATGATTTTACATTGAAGTCACTGAGGCGGCCCTGTGATGGACTGGCGTCCCATCGTGGGAATATCCCTGCCTTGCGGCCCTGTGCCTGCCGGGTCAGGATTAAGTGGTTTCTGACAATGAATAAATAAATTGAGCCGGATAACGACTCTGTCCCAACCAGAGTGCAACAGGCTAACGTAATCATCGCGACCGATTCCGCAGCAGGAAAACCTCAATCAGTCACCGCAGTCAGTGTGAAGACACGCAGCATGGACCTCAATGAGACGGTTCCACGCGCAGGTTCGCCGCTGGCTCCGGGCGAAGCCGCGTCTCTGTCTCGGGCCAGAGGAATCCACCGGCGTGGAGGGACCGTTATACGGAGTCTGAGAGGACCTTACAAAATCCACCGACTTGTATTATTGCTGGATGCAGTTGTGCCGACGCGGCACAGACAATTCCACTGTACCCTCCGCGTGTGGAACCAACCCCCCACCCCCCCACTTGCCCCACAGCCCAATCCGAATGGGAGGCGCTCTTGAGTGGGTGCGGGGCACGCAGCGCCAGCATTTGATGGCTAATACACTTTGGCAGCTCGTGCGTTTAATACATCTTCTGGAACTTGCTGAGAGGGCGGATTGCAAGCTTCGTGTACTCCTCTCCCTCTGCTCCATCTGCTGCATCCACCCCCCTCTCCCAGATCCCCTTCGTCCCCTGAGCTGGCGTGACGTGACCCCTCTGCTGTCTGGCGACGGGATGGATGGGCCTCTGAGAGTGGCGAAGGGCCCCCGGTCCGCACTGTCCCCTCATCTCCCTGCACCGTCTCACTTCACGCCTCCTTCCCCATTCACTTTATCGATGGAATCCTGGCGACTCTTCCTCGTTTATCGATGGAATTCTGTCTTTTTCGACCCCCCCCCCACACGCCCTTTCTTCAAACCCTTAAAATTTACAACTCACCGTGGGCCATTTTTGAAGATTTAAAGCATATAAGCAGAGCTTTCAAGAGCGTTTGCGAGTGCCCGCGTAGCCGTTTTCAAACTCTCCAAATGCACACGCAAATATGTCCTGACTGAACGAGACACGTTGTAAATTTTTGTCCGACAATTTTTTTCTCCCTTGTCTTTGAATTGCGTCTCGTCGGTTTGAGCAGTCTTACTAGTCTGCAAACGATGCGCGTAAACATCGGCCGGTGCACTTAAACGAAAACACCCGAAACCGCTGCCACACGGTTTGGCCCAATCAAAACCCTCGCGTTACATCTGTTGTCATGCAGATTAACGCATGTTCACCGAACTTCGGTAGCTACGCTTCTTTCTGTTGGAAAACATAACCACAGTGTGGCTGGCAACACAACCGCGCGCTCTCGCCGACTGCTTGCAGGGCCCAGACACTGGAGCGAACACGTCTGTGGTCAGCGACCGCATCCCACCGAGACGCTGGCTTTTGTCTGACCACATGTGCACCGCCTCACCACACTGCTTGCTCCCTCACTTTTAAGACATGAAATATGCCCCCCCCCAACCTCCGATCTGGAAATCGTTAACTCTGCTCTATACACAGGAAAGAGAAAACTAATGTTACTGGCCGCTTGCCTGTTTCCAGTGCTCGCTCTTGCCAATTCTAGAAAGACTTCAAGATGGGCAGTCTGCAACTCATGGGGTTTTTTTTTTTTCACAATTTGTTAACAAGATATTGTGGTTGGTACTGAGAGTTGCCAACCAGAAACGGCCTTCACTCCCCAAGGCTGAGGTTTCTTGTTCCGGTCCTTACAGGGCAGCGTGGAGAGGTTGATGGTCCAGTGAAATTACGCTTCCAGAGCTGGTTGAACCAGTCGTTGCGTGAAAGTTGTGATAAAGCACAGGAACACTTTTGGAGTCCCTACGATTGGCCTGCGTGAGGCCACACGCGACGCGGTTCACCACGGTGTGAAAGCAAGTCCGTTTTAATTTGGCTCCACTTGTGAGTGCGTAGGCACCGGTGACCAGGTCACAGCCATGCATCCGTGCGCTGCGAGAAACTGCTTTGAAAGCCGCGTCCGAAGCCGGGAACTGTGTCGCGCTGGCTCGGTGATCTGACGTGGCCATCACGGGTCCCCGGAGTCACGTCTTGAAAGCCTGAAGACGTTTCCACGGCTCGGACGCCAGGGAGAAGCCGGCGCTCTTCTGGAGGGAGGCCCGAGACGCTACGTCCAGCAGAGCGGGGCCTGCCTCTCGTACCAACCCCGAGCGCACGCAGGGACGCAAAGAGGCTTTTAGGCTTGACGTTTCGGGATTGAAATGTAAAGAAGGTTTGAAAGTATGCACGTCTGCGGCACCTCTGCTGAGCAGACTTGGATTCTTAAAAGATTACTAATGCACGAGGAGCCTGATTGAGTTTTTTTTTAATGCGTGTAAATAGCACTGCAGTGTAATTGTTCAATTTCCAACCGTCACTCCGTCTCCACGGTGGTCACCCTCTCATGCGTTCCCGGTTTCCATTTTTACTGTATCCTGCCCAAGCCCACTAACTTTCCCTAACGGTCACGTGACGTGCTGCAGTTGTGTTTGCCACGGAATCCGTGTGCGCCTCTCCCTCCCAGTGTCATCCCAAAGACACAACGCCCCGCGCTTTTTGGTGCATTTTCCAGCGTTTGTTCAATTGTGCCAGTGCCCACGATAATGATCCATACCGGAGCAGGAAATATTGATGAAATATGTCTTATTCAGGCGCATTGGTGTGATCCTTTTCATGAAGTTGCTCGAACGTCCTATAAGGCACCCCATCCTGCTCTTGTTCACCTATTTATTGCGACGCGATACATCACCGGACTTATTTTTCTGTTGCACCTCGGTTTTTTTTTTGCTTTTTCGTTTTTAAACTCTCGTCCTGGTCGTGCACAATGTCCTATTTTCAAATTACTCATCTCTCAGATATTTTATTTCGCAACCCTGCATCCGTTTTCGTCTCCAAAGAGCTCCCACAGCTCCCACAGCTCCAACGGTTCCCTTTCGTGCTTAAATACAAACCGACCGACTCCGATCTCACAAGCACTGCGACTTCCATGCTCCGAGACCGGCTCCGATCTCTTACCCCCTCCCCGCCGGAACAACTGTCACAAAGAACCCCGCATCTCAACGGTTCGGTCCGGCTCAAACACCGACCGAGTTTGCTGATTGCGTCGGGCGGCCACTCACGCGCCCACGGAGAGAGAGGCGCGGCAGCTTGACGCGGCGCGCGGGGCAGAGGGGGCCCCGGGCGCCACTCGAGCGAGCGAGGTGCGGCCGAGCGGGGAGGGCCTGCGGGCTGGCGGCGCAGGTTAAACCCCCCCCCCTCCCCCAGTGCCGGGCGCGCAAGGCTCAGATGGAGAAGACTGTACGCCCTCCCGGTACTGTACATCCCGCAGAACATCGAGCCGTGCGCCGCGTCGTCTCCCCCGCCAGGGCCTCCGTGAGCACGGCCGCTATCACTGCCAGGGGAGTCTCCTCTTCCTCCCACGTGCGAGACAGGTTCCATAATTTCTTGCAGATGTGTCTGGCAGACGCGTTTTTTTGGCCTGGACCCGGTGACTGGGAGGATGAGAAAGGAGGTACCGGGGTGGGTGGATGGGGGTGCCAGGAAAATGTGAACGTCCGCCGAACGGTCTCGGGGGGGGGGGGCTCGGCCGCGGGTAATCGTGGCGAGCTGAAGAAGATGGGGGCTCTTTCTCGAGCTCACGAGAACACCGGCCATCTGTGGAATCAGCGCCGCGGTCACGGCCTGGGTGATGCAGCGATGCGCCGCGCACTCCGAAACGCGAACGCGCGTCGTTTTCGTCGTCTTGTGATTTGTGTTTTTTGGGGGAGTGTCTCACCGGGATAATTTGTTGGAGGTAAAATGTCTCGTTTGCAAGGGGGTGCATCCAGGGTTGTCGAGAGACAGCCGTAGCACGACGGTGACACCGTAAGGCTGTGTCGTTGTTTCGCTGACGCTGCGTTCAGGCACGAAAATGGTCAAGCCACCGGCTGGGAAAGAAATGCAACGGTCAGAGTTTGATCCAACCATCGGCACGTACGATTAGCGACAATCTCCTTTGGTGGTGGAGGAGTTAACGAGAAGGATTTTGGCGTGAAGCCAACACCGCGTGGCCCGATCCACAAACAAATATTGATCGTTTTGTATTGGCCTCCAACACAACGTTGAAGTTTCGAAGCGTTAAAACTGTTCTAAATTTGCGTCTGGTGATGTGTTCGTGTTGTGTCTGAAAGTACGAAGGTCACTTGAACGGGAATCACCTTCACTTTTTGAAGTCGCTGCACGTGGCTGCTATAACGTGGGCGACACATTAATTGCGACTGAAACGTTACAGGGTTTCTACATTACACTCAGTCGCAAAGTGGATATTAGAGCCCCGAGGGAAATTCGCTGAGGCTGTTCGCGAGAAAGTCCAACAGATTTAGAAAATAACAATTATAATTTCGCGTCATTAAATTGTTCCCTTCCGAGGACTGTACTTCCTGAAAACATTTCTAACATCTTGGGAGATTTCCCCACAAAACAAACAAAAACGTGATTTCAACGCAACCTGTGCCTGCGTGCTCTGCTTATTACAAACAATGCACAAGGCCATGTAACCGTGACAGCACTCTTTGAAGTGCCATTATTTTGTAAAGAAATCATTCCTGAGCTTGAGTGACCCATTAACCTCAGAAGGTGGTGTGCAGATGAGACACAGGGCGCAAGGCAGGGCTAGACCCAGGATAGGACGCCAGTCCATCACAGGGCACCGTGAGCAATTTAGTCAGCAGGACAATTAACCTAATATGGACCGTCTTTCAGGCTGAAACTACATTCATTCATCTAAATCAGTTATGCTCAAGCCACTGCTGTATGTAGGCCTCCTTAAGCCGCCACCAAATCTCATATTCCTGCGACGTAATAACCCAACGAGCACTTGCACTGATTTCATTGCTCCATCTCCACGGCCGGCGGTCTCTCGAACACGACCCCAGTCTTTGGCTGCGACGTTATTATCGTTGAAAAAGTTGCCACTGTGTAAATACATTGCGGCGGTCAGATGTAGGAGACACCCTGTGATTCTTCGCAACCCTGCCGCTTTACAATCCCACCCGATGGCATTCATCATGAAGAGAAAACTCCGATTGTGAAGCCAGTGTCTGGCGACCGGGCTCGGACCACGGCCACGGGGCCCACTTGCCGCTCGGACGGTGAAAAAAGTGCACGCAATGGTCTTCACATTTCTGCAGGGTTTGGTTTTAAACGTTCTTCACTTGTGCAGGGATTTTTTTTTAACCATTATGCTGTTAAAGTATAATTGTCAAAATATGCTTCCAACGTGGGAGGCGAAACGTCGCGAGGAAGGGAGGGAGATCGCTCGACAGGGCCGTCCCGAACGAACAGCTCTGAAGAGCAACCATCATAATTGTCAATTGTTTCGCTTAATGAAATAGCTTTTACAGGTGCGCGTAACAGACAAAATATGTTAAAATTAACACAATTTAGTTTTATCATTATAAAGTTAAACAGTCAATCCATTTTTTTTTGTTTTTTCGTCTATGGGTTCTGGAGTCTGTCGAGCCGCCTCCCTCCATCCCCCGCCTTCTGTCCTCACCGCCTCTTTCTGCCTTCACCGCTGTCTGACTCAGACACTGTTGTAGCCGCAGTCATTTCCACCCAAATATAAGTCAAACAACGTCACACCCACAATTTTCCAGAGCCCGACAACTGGAGACGTATCCCAGCTTCTCATTGCTCCGTCTCACCCGAGCAACACAGCAACAAGGTCCCGGCTTCGAATCTCGGCTCGGGAGCCTTTCTGTGTGGAGTTTGCATGTTCTCGCCACAGCCAGAAGACACGCTGCTGCATAGGCTAATTGGCCTGCGGACTAAATTGCCCCGGTGCCCTGTGATGGACTGGCGCCCCAACCTGGGTATAGCCCTGCCGAAATAGGCTCCGGCTCACCGCAACCCTGTACAGGATTAAGCGGTCTCCGACATTGAATGCATGAATCTCCATTCATTGCTCCCGTGGCGGGGAGGCAATTGACCCCCGTCGCTCGCTCGCGCGTTTTTACAACGGTGGCAGCACGCACGGCGTCTGTTGTGACCTGCAGCGGTCCCATCAGTCAGTCAGCCAGCGGGTAACCTGGGAATGACTTTTTCACGACGTGTTTGTGGCTCGCCGAGAAGTTAGTTGGTCGGGATGGGGGGGGGAAGGGGGTGCTGGCGGAGTTGCCATGCAGCTTCGAAATAAACCATGTCATGGAAAACGGACGGCCCAGCCATCGGCAACATCTGATCTGCATTTCCTCGCATTCTTGCGGCAAGAGAGTGGCTTGCCGCCTTTGTCTCGTTTCAAATCGCGACGCAACACCGCGACAGCAAAAACGGGAGTCACACCAAGAACACGATCACGGATTTTTTAGGGTCTCAGACGGCATAATTGCGAGGGTGTTGCCAATCCATCCATTTTCTAAACCGCTTGTCATGGTGAGGGTCGCGGCAAGAGTGTTACGTTTAACGTTTTGTATTGATGTGGGTTTTCACGGCTCGATTCATGATGGTTGCTCTTCAGAGCTGTTTTTCGGGATGGCCGTGTCCAGCGATCTCCATCTCTCCCGCACGACGTTTCGCCTCGCACGTTGGAGGCGTCATCAGGCGTTATATGGTTGCATGTGGAAACTGACCGTTTAACGTTTTAACGTTTCGACGTTTACTTAACTTCCATCGCGATCTCTCCACCGTAAATGGTACGAGGCCTGGAGCTCATCACATTATCATTCAGAGGGCGTCCAGCACATCTTTGTCTATGAGTCTCTACGTTTTGCTGGAATGCACAGGTACGCACAACGCGACGACACTGCTGGACGTGAGTGCGCGCTGGCAGAGACGGGGGCTCACAAAGCCAAAGATTATCCTCGGGAACAACGAGGCCGCGTGTCAGTCAAGCGCTGTGTTTGGCGCAGCCGGCCGTGCCACGTCCGCATTAACTCCGGGGAGACACGCTCCCGCTGCTTGGACACCAGGTGCGATCTGATGCCGCGCCGCGACCCTGTACAGGATTAAGCGGTTTCTGACAAGTGGACTGATATTACAGGAAGAAAATACCTAGTGAGCGTACAAGCTCTTTTCGGGATTCCCCTGCGATAAAATAAAATAAAGAAAAATCACACGTTAATACAACGAACCACAAAAACATAAAGTAAATATGTATAGCATCGCACAAGACATAAGTGAACAATTAAATAAACAATCTAAAAAGTAGTTAAAACAGTGAGACGTTTGGAGTCCACAAGAAGAAATCTGCAAAGCGCAACTAGTCACCCAGTGAGTGTGTATTGAAGCTGGTAGGAACCGTTGAGCGATGTAGCTCTTTTTAACATTTGTCCAGCGGGGAGAGGTAAACAAGTTGCAACATCTCAGGGCACCGGGTGAAATTTAGTCAGGACAATAAATCTAGGCAGCATGTCTTTGGACTGTGGGAGGCAATCGGAGTACCCGGCTAAAACCCACGCGGACAAGGGGAGAACATGCAAACTCCACACGGAAAGGAACCCGAGCTGGGATTCGAAACCGGGACCTTCTTGCTGTGAGGCGGCAGCGCTACTCACCGCGCCACCGTGCTGTCGTTGCTAGGAAGGTGTACACATTATGTGTCACTTGCTCGTCCACTGGGGCCTTTAATACTTTCTTGGTTTCACAATCAGCCACATTTTTAGTGCGAAACAGTATTTCTAATGTTACATTTCCGTAACATATAAAACAATTTGGCGATTAGGAATGAAAATGATTATGCCAGACACAACGCGGTCTGTCTAGGCACGCATACGCGCCCCAGATGCCTCACGTGCTGCTTCCCGTGAGCAAAGCGGCCATAATTGTGAAGGTCGGGACGGTAAACAACACGGCCAAGTCAAACACAGCTCGGCCAGACCCCTGAGACACCAGGGCATTATGGGAAGGCCATACAGGCCGGAGGGCTCTTGGTCCAGATGGAGATCCTCCCTTGGGCGGCTGGCTGTCTGTGCAGTAGCTCCATCTGCCCCAGGCGGTTCCATTCTCGTCTCTAATACTGGCTCCTATCTCTAACGCTGGCTTTTATCTCTAACACTGATCCTATCACTCCCCCTACCAGGCTGTCTGTGCAGTGGCTCCATCTGCGCCTCGCAGAGAGAAGGTCCTGTCGAGTTCCACCTCGGGCGCCTTTTCCGTGTGAAGCTTGCACGATCTCCCCGTGTCCACGTGTCCACGTGCGTTTTCGCTGGGTACTCCGGTTTCCTCCCACAGTCCAAAGACATGTTGCCTAGGCTAATTGTCCTGACTAAATTTCCCCCCGGTGCCCTGAGATTTTGTAATTTGTTTTTAATTCGCACGATTGTTGTATCGCAGGAATGCCGCTCCCAGAGCTTACAAGCTCACATGGTATTTTCTGCTGTAATAATACACATCTATCTAACATAATAAACATCTTACCCCTCCCCGCTGGACAACTGTTACAAAGAGCTACCTAACGCAACGGTTCCTTCCAGCTTGAATAAAAACGGACTGGCATTGCAAATGCCCTGTCTTTGCAACATGCTCCACCCAAACATTTTAAAATGTAATGAGCTTTTAAAAAAATATAAAGAGTTAGACTGCCATGTTTCATGATGTAAATACACATTGTCCTGCATGTTCCACTAGTGAACTTGTAATGCTAGAAGACTTACAAACACGCAAGGAGGCATATGTGGAGGAGGAGGGGAGGGATTGAGCTGGGAAAGACATTGAGTTTTTATTTGGAAACACATTCGTTGCTGGGAAATACGGGCCACAATTCTATTGTATTCCTGCTACGGTCTATCTGCCTCACAGACCAATGTCCTACAAACCTCATCACGACCCCAGAGCCTACATACCTCATAACCACTCTACAGCCTACAGGCCACACAAACCCACGCTCCACATATGTGACGATACACAAACAACACGTGCATTGCTATATTCAACTTTCTAATAATAATAATTTTACATTTATAACGCGCACATATTCATTCAATGTCGAAGATATTCATTCGACGAGAGAAGGACTCAGGGGCGCGAATAAGGTTCAGACTGTACAGCACAAAGAATGACAACAAAGTTTCTCTTTCGGGATTAGCCGTGTGGAGCGAGGTTTCGTCTCCCACGTTGGAAGCCTGATAATGCTATCCTGAAAGAACATATCTGAATAACAACAACCGTCATGAATCTAGCCGTGAAAACCTACATCAGTACAATGCAAACACAATCCATCCATGCAGTACAAGCCGCGTATCTCATAGTGGCCCGGCGGAGGACTTCACCAATGCATGCATTCCCGGGCCCTGTCTGCAAAATGCACATTGGGACCCAAGGGGACCAAGTTCTGAGCCAGATTTTGTTTCGCTCGGTAAAATTGACCCAAGCTGCTGCTGCGCCCCGCTGCAGAGAGGACCCCCTGCTAAGCCTTGAAGCCTCCTCGCCCAGGCCAGCCCCAAACTTCCGCTGGCAGAGCACAACAGGCAGCCCATTAAACCGAGCCTCCCCCACCGACACACAGCACTCGCACACGACTACAAGCTACCTCCATCGCCTGCTCGCCCCCCAACGACAAACACCGGGCGCAACAGCCCCACGGCCGCACGCCTCCCGCTTGAAGCAAGCCCTCTAAAACAACGGGTCCAATGTGGCAGTTGTCAGTCAAATTTTAAATAAACATGAGAGGATCCGTTGAGCTGTGTAGCTCTTTTTAATAGTTGTCCAGCGCGGAGGGGTAAGCAAGTCAGTAGATAATTTGGGCTATACCTGGGATGAGACGCCGGTCCATCACAGGGCACCGGGGGCAATTTAGTCCGCAGGCCAATTAACGTATGCAGCAGCATGTCTTTGGACGGTGGGAGGAAACCGGAGCGCCCGGCGAAAACCCACGCGGACACGGGGAGAACAAGCAAACTCCACACAGAAATGCACCCGAGCCGGGATACAAACCCGTGAACTTCTTGCTGTGAGGCGGGCATATTTAAGACTTGAGACGTTAAGTGGAATTGCTGCTCATCTTTTATAAGTTGCACGGCTATGCTGCAGCACGGTCTAAAAGTACAAACACACTTTAGCACAATCCATCGCAAGGCACCACGACGCGAAATACTGTACACCTAATGCTTTATTGCACCAACGGACATTGAGACTGGGAAAATCTGAAAAGCCAGATGCAGATTCTTTTTTTTTTCCTTGGAAAACTTCCTGTTTAAATTCCTCTAAGGCACAGTGCAAGGAGCGCAGCGCCCACAGCTACAGTATTCCGAATGCAATCTTTGAAACAGCACATTCCTCAGATTTAAGTTAACTCAGGATGGTTGCTCTTCAGAGCTGTTCTTTCAGGATAGCCGTGTCGAGCGATCTCTCTGTCTCCCTCGCGACGTTTCGCCTCCGACACTGCCTTATATATCAGATGCTAAAAACCGAATGAGTTTTCTCACAGCACACTCCGTGAACTACTGGTTCAGGCAAAACTTATACTTTATTTTATTTTAAAAAAAAGTAATTGCAGTATATTTTGCGTGAAAAATCAAGACGTCAACAAAAACCTCCGGTGAAACATTTGTTCTGAGCGCGACTGATGTTGTGTGGCGTGCACACATCACGGCAAGACACGGCTATCCCGAAAGAGCAGCAATGGGGAGCAACTGAACTCCGGCTCGCCGACTCCTCGCTCTCCGGGGCAGTTTCCACTGAAACCCTTCACTCCCAGCCTCCCACGCAAAGCTTCCCAGCGCGGCGCTGAGGGCTCACCGAGGAAGCTCCCTCGCCAGGGTATCGGGCTGACTTGTGAGAAACCGCTCAATCCTGTACGGGGTTGCGGTGAGCCGGAGCCTATCCCCGGGACGCCAGTCCATCACAGGGCACTGGGGGGAAATTTAGTCAGCAGGCAAATTTAACCTATGCAGTAGCGTATCTTTGGACTGTGGGAGGAAACTGGAGTGCCCGGCGAAAACCCACGCGGACACGGAGACAACGTGCAAACTCCACACAGAAAGGCACCCGATCCGGGTTCCTCCTCACGGGAAACGCGTTGCGAGAATACATCGGCAGGGGCAAACTTTACCAAGTCGTTGCTAAGTTTGCGAGCGAGCATTACTGACTTGCCATCGTGTTACTAATAGAAGGAGCTCGGTCCTTGCTTAAAGAAAATAGAGTGCGGATGAAAATGGTGTTTTCAAGTTGCTGCTGATAATTTATAGAAAACACATGTGCTGCCCGTATTGTGCATCAAAAGAAAACGCTATCCGTGCAATGTTTCCCCAAAACCCGCAACTGCACATTGGTGTCAGACCACAAACATGGTCTTGTGTTACTGGTGACGGCTGTCATCTTCCCATAAGGAGGGCTGCAAAGTAACACTTTAAACGTTTTAATATCTGCCACGCAAAGTTTTGGACTCCAGCAGAGATGTCGCAGTGAGTTACACACACACACGTGTTACACAAACCACGCTTCCCCCATGTACCGACAGTCACAACAAGGCCACAGTACGGATATAAATATTTTTCGTGATAAGAGAGTTTCGCCGTGACTAGGGAAGAGGTCACGCCACAGATCCTCCGTCCGACAAACCCACAAACAGCCCCTTGACCCCAACACCAATGAACCAGTGAACCCCGCGTATTCAACGTTATCAGGAGGGCCGCGTGGCTTGTCATTCGGCACATACCCTCGCAGCCGGGATTTATAGCTCCACATCAATGAGAGGAACGACTTGGCAGCCTGTTTCAGCTCTAATGGTTTGCCCTGTTGGCCTTTTACGTTTTTCAAAATGCAAAACAATGCATCTGTTATACATTACACAGCGCGGCGGTGTTTAGGTTCAATGTAGACAAGACCACGGTGACTGTAGCGCTTCTGTCAGGACAATCAACCAAGGCAATATTTCTTTGGACTGTGGGAGGAAACCGAAGTGCCTGGCGAAAACCCACGTGGACACAAGGAGAACATGTAAACTCCACGCAGAAAGGCACTCGAACCCGGGCGATTCTTGCCGTGAGGCGACAGCGTTACCAACGGTGCTGCCATGCCCTGTAACGTTAAACATTACCAGCTGCGGGTATGCGAGCGGATACTCAATGAAATGTCGCTTACCCAGAAAAAGCCTCGATTGGTCTGAAGAGTTATATCAGTCGGGCGGCACGATTGCTCCACATTCCCAACGGAGAAATTCACAGGTAAATCATTACATCTGAACCGCGATGTCGGCTCACAATGGCCTTACTCTTCCTCCTGTGACCGCACGAGACATTTATCGTCCACCGCGAAGCAAGGCAGTGGCGCATCTCACGGTTACCACACCGGCATCGTTAACCGGGGCGGCAAGCGGCGACCGCGCTTCCGCTGGGCCGCGTCACCCATACGAGGGGAGCGGAGCGTAATGAAGGCACATGTGTGCCCCCCCCCCTACGAGCTTCAAAGATTCCAGCGGCCCAGTAAGTCATTTGATAGCGAACCTGGTAATCTGCTCGGCTTTATCGGTGCCAGATGTGGGCACGGACAATGAAATGCTGTGAGCGAGCGAGTACGCGACCGGACACAGTGCTTTCGGCACACGCGGAAGGTGCAAACCTCGCGCTTCTAAAACACGCGCCTGATTCCGTTAGGCGGAGCTGCGGGTAAATTGCAGATTAGTTCCCGGAGAACTACATCCAAGTGTTTTTAAGGAGCTTTCGCTCACTGTCGAAAAACGTAAGCACCCTGAGCACCCATCAGAAAGTTAGTTATTTATCCATCCATCCAACCATTGTCAGAAACTGCTTAATCATGTACAGGGTGGGGGGTCAAGGTAGAAGCGTTCACGTCGCGATCCCTGTCAGGTAATACTTGGTATTGCCTGCGAATTCTACCAACCACTTCGAGGCCGAGCTGAAAGACAACGATGTCCAGAGGCTGACCATCGTGCTTCGAAGAATCGCAAAGAAGAAGATGTACAGCGTCGCGGGGAGCCGGAGCCTATCCAGGCAGACACGTGGCGCAAGGTAGGGTTATACCCATGATGGGACGCCTGTCCATCACAGGGCACCCGGGGGCAATTTAGTCAGCAGGCCAATTAATCTATGCAGCTGCATTTATTTGGACTGTGGGAGAAACCGGAGTGCCCGGCGAAAAGCCACGCGGACACGGGAAAAACATGCAAACTCCACACAGAAAGGCACCCGAGCCGGGATTCGAACCCGGTGTTTTTTTTTTGCTGTGAGGCGGCAGGGCTACTCACCGCACCACCGTGCCGCCCCAAGATTTATTCATACGGGACACAATTTTCTTCCTAAACCATAATGCTTTAAAGCTGCGCGTTCGCAAGACACAACTCCGTATTTTTTGTGTCCAGCGCGCGGCCAATGCGGTTTTGAACAATAAAGTTCCGTCTCTACGCATCGCATCACGCCGCGCTCACAGACAAACGCGTCTTTACATGCTCGCGTCCGACTCGTGTGTGTGTGGGGGGGGGGGTTTCAGCTCAACATCTGGATTTGCTTGTCGAGGTTTGGCATGTTCTGCCGAAGACAAAACCGGGACTTCCCGCCAACATCCATCTCCGAGCCATGTGCACACGCTTTGTTCGCTGCCACACGTACGTGTGTTTGCGGTCATGTATGAGCTTCCTCTCGCGATCAATCGCCGCCGGAGCAGCGACTATAGTAATAATAATAGCATTTATAGAGCGCCTTTCACCCGAGGGTCACAAAGCGCTGCACAGGGCTGCGGACAGAACGGTACGCCAACAACGATAGAGAACGGAAAAAATCAGCAACATTTTTTTTTGTTGGGTTTTTTTTTTTACATCCGAGCTTTGGAGAGAACGGCATGTCAACAACATCAAGACAGCTCAACTGAAAGTCAAGCAATAGCGATACATTATTACAGGACATAGGACATAAAGACAGCCAACGAGGCCGCCTCCAGCCTTAGGTCTCAAACACGCGGGACGTGGAGGGGGGCAGATTTAAACAAGAGGGGCGGGTGGGGGGATGGCTGAGTAGATTTCCTGTCAAAAGCTGCAATCCATTGGTTTGGGGGAGCACAGGAATTTTCATAGAGCAGTAAGCCGTTACACCACTGGCTGGGTTTGGCTTTCTGGGCACCAGGTTTTTTTTCGCTCCCTCTCGTCCCCCGTGCGTCAACTCGGAGGTGATCGATGACGAGCGACCAGAAGTGTGACGCTCGCTGTGGGCATCGCTCGTCCCTTACAATGTGCCGAGAAGTGAGACAGAGATGCGAGATTAGATCATTTACTTTAATGATGAAGGTTTTCACGGCTCGATTCATGATGTTTGCTCTTCAGAGCTGTTCTTTCTGAAAAGCCGTGTCACTGAGCGATCTCCCTCTCGACGTTTGGCCTCCCACGTTGAACGCCTGATGAGGCGAAACGTGGCGCGACACGGCTATCCCGAATGAATAGCTCTGATGAGTAACCATCAAATCCTTTGCAATGCGCCCGGAGAAAATGCGCCCGTTACAAAAGTAGATTATTATTATTATTGTTCAACGGTTAAGATTTTAACTTGCCCCAAAAGATTAATTAACCTAATGATGATGTTTCCAACGTGGGAGGCGAAACATCACAAAGCAGAACGGAAGAACGGGTATCCTTCAATAACAGCTCTTGAGAGCACGAGACCTCTCCGCGAGTTCCTACATGTAACGTAAACGTCCATTTTGATTCTCCAAAAAATAAAAACCCAAGAGGATTCCATAAAATGTTTAAAGCAGACGCTCTGCGAGTTTTATATGGACTGTAGAGTTACCCTGAAGCCATAGGGCTCCTTATAGGACATTTTGACAACCTAAGTGATTTCCTTGCATGCAATGCTGCATTCCCTTTAGCGCTGGATCAGATCTGTAAATGACTAGAAATACTCCATCATCTTACCAGTACAGGCTGGGCAACCACAAAATTTCCCACAACTCACAAAACACGTGCACAAAAATCACTTCGCCTCCGTGCACCATTTAAGGAACCGCTCATGAGTTTTGCATAACGCTCAAAAGATTTGAAAGTCAGCGCCGGGCGCCAACGAAAATCTACGAAGACTGAAAACAGGCAGAATCACTGGGATTTACGTAACGCCGCCGCATCGCGATAGACGATCGACGCCTGCCCAGCTGTGGCCACAGACCGTAAGGCCCTGAAGGGGGCCGTGTTTTCGCTTCGTTTCGTCCGTAGCCGTCTCGAGCCACCGAGACGGCGACGCAGCTGCAGAGGCCCCGTGGCGGGGCTGGCCCGGGAGACGTACAGTGCTCAGCCTCCCCTCCACGGGGCTCGCGAGAACACTATTGGCTGCTCTGCGCGCTAAGCTCCAGCGAGACATCAATCTAGATGGGTTTTTGTTTTACGCAAATTCCACCACTCAAGCACAGTGCGAACGTCGTAGAGTTTTAACCGAGCAAATAATATAATCCGCTGCGATGAGCGGTGCAGCGGTCAGCGTGAACCCAGGGATCCGAGGTCCATTTCTGCGGCCGCGGCTCACATCACTGGCAAGCGATGTCAGAAAGCGGTCATGTCATCCACAACTTCACCGGCCCTCACCGATCGATGTGGTGAAGAACGGACAAAATCACTACAACTCACGTGGAGACTTTCATGTATTGGTGGCTTGATGATGGCTGGAATATTTTTTTTCACTTGAAACATTTGCCGGTAACCGCAATGAGGCCCAAACGATTCGCGGGCAGCGAAAGAGGCCTCGCTGGAGGCCGCGTGGCCGGTCACTTTAATCAACACTCCCTTCAATCGCGCTTGAAGAATCGCAAAGAAGAACAATCGCGCTTCATCGGCTATCGGAAAGAGAGAGAAAAAAAAACCCCCACCGCGGAACAACTGCCATATTTCGTGCAAACGGGCGCATATTTCAGGTCTGCGCAGAGATGTTGCATCAGATTCTCTTCAAGGTTGGCGAGTGATACTTGAGTGCTCGCGGTGACACTGAACACCTACCTAGCAGCGAGAATTTATAATGGCTAAACAATGTGGCGTACGGAGGTATGTTTTAATAAGCGGCGGCGGAGGAGCGAGCCGAGCCACATCCGGCGAGCGCCTCCGCCGCCAGCATACACGTGGCAGGGAGCTTCACGCGTGCGCGATTTATTGTAGCACATTACTCCGAACCTTACCGTAATGAAGGCTGTGTTAATTAACGCCCGGTAAGAAATGGGATTGCCTGCTACACGCATCTAATTTAATTGCATTGCGTGAAAAAAACAAAAATCAGCTTTTAACTTTCGTCCCTTTTAAAGTCATTTTTCCTTGATGGGTGCAAATAACGGCGATGAATGGAATTATTTTTTTTTTCCCTCGGTTAAAAAGCAAACGCAATATGAAATGCAAATACAGAGACGCGACGATTATTCCGGCTCGCACGAAAACGTCGCCGTCAGTAAGTGCGAGTCGGTCTGCGTGGCTCACGGGGCGCAGCAGACAGGCAAGCCTGTTTACGTGCAACGCTTGCCACTCAAAATTACAATATTAGGCCCAGATGTGCCAGTAATGAACGGCCGCTACCTTGGCCATGCTTGCTGGGGACATGAGGCATTAAACGTTGAGGCGCCAGATGAAGCTGTGGTCCAGCAGGACCCACAGGTGTTAGCAAGGTGAAGAGCGACTCCCAGCCAGGTTGCTCGCTCCTAACTCCGCGAGAAGCTGGGTGTGCGTCCAGGAAAAGGAGGTCATTGCCGCACGATCGTACGGCGAATTTTTGCAATCTCATTTTCCAGCTGTTGAGGAGGCTTCACGTGAAATTATGTTCGCGTGATTTTTTCTTGCTTTTTTCAACAGTGAACGTTTCTATTGTGTTTGCACGATAATCGGAGTGGAATTATGAAAGCGTCCAAGCCCGGCGAAGACGAAATAAGAGTGAGCGGCAGAGAAGATTAAATCGGGGAGGTCAGCGGCACAACGTCGCGCACGAGTTTGAAGACAATGCGACGAGATGCTTTGTGGATTGAAGTTGGTTGGTAGCGACACATCAGTGGATGCATTTCACGTTTTCCCGGTGATGAGAATGACCTTTTTCAGTCAGAGCGATTTATCAGCATTCTGCAGTAAATAGATTTCAAGACAAAGAATGCTCTTGCCAGATCCTGGAAGGGATCTCGACCAATCAGTCGCATAAATCCCCTACGTGTTTTACATTATCTTCACGCGTTAACCGTTCGTGTGATAAATGATCAGTTCGTTGACTGATTAAAGCTTTCAAATTTAGAAGAAAACTAAACATATATGTACAGTTTTTGTTTTTATAATCCATGACATGTTTGACAGCCTCACAGAGGAGAAACACCTCCCCGTCCAGAGCTTCCTCCAAGGTGATAGGAGAATGACAGCGGGGAAAGCAAAAGCAATGTCAAACTTGCCCCTTCGTAATTCCACCCTTGACAAGAAAAAAAAGGACTTTTATAAGTCCAGGCTCACACCGCGGGGAAGGAACTGTCTTCAAAGCTGTTGACAGGCGCTGGCACGGCGCTGGCACGGCGCTGGCATGGTAACAAGACTTTAAAGGATGCACGTGGCACGAAGAGCGCAGAGACCCACTGACTGAAGCTAGGCCCAATCGTGCAAGAGTGGCCGAGCGATGCCCTGGCCCAAACGGCCCCTTGTTTAAGCCCTACTTGGGACACAGTCGAGCTACCCCTAGAGCAGCAACCCTTACATCAAATGACACCAAACAGAACACGTGCGTTGGGATGCCCGGAGGTTCGTGGAGGCCCGGGGCTGGATGCCACCTGGGACCCCCTGATTCATTAGCGACAACATAACAGGTCCATTATGGGGCCCTCTGTTGTGTGAGGCCCGCGGGGAAAATGGTCCTTTACAAGCACCACCAACCCCCCCCTCCTTCTGGGTGGCCGTACAGACAATCGCTGCCTCTCATCTGTACAAACCCCATTACCTCACATGTACAAATTCATGGTTTTTTTCAACTGATGGAAAAAGGTTTATACGGTGCAGGTATTTTTTTTTTTTTACACGGTTGTTAACCAAAGGCTCCAAACGCCCAAATTGCCAAGCAGAGAGCAACGAACATCCCTATTGAAGGTGTACACAATAATCCGTTTCCTGCACCGAGCTAGCTTGTAATAACGCAGGAGAAGAGAAAATTGAAAATTCCAAATTAGAGGAGCGTGAGGAGAAAAAAAACCGAAAGGAGGAACCGTCTTGACATGTGGCGATTGAACGCAGTTTGAATTTGCATCTGCGTTAAGCACCGGCATCATCGTCAAGCACGGCACAGACGTCAAAGCGAGCAATCGCCGCATTCCCGGTTGTTAGCAGAAGGCCAACGATGAGTTAAACCCACAAAGATAAACCCGCAATGTCGCTTCGGCGAAATGCTCATTAAGCTTGAATTTCAAACAACTCCGTGCAAAAAAACTTCTTGCAAAACTGAAATTGCTCTGATGTTTCAATTCAAAGAGACGGTTTTCTTCATTTCATAGTGCCAGCTTTTCACTTTTCTCTTTGGTCTTCTCCCACTGTCCGGGGCCACGCGTTCGGGCGTCTGTGAATCGCAGCCAGCGACCACCGTGCCCTTGTGCCGCCTTCATCGGGCAAGCGCTAAGGAGTGCGCAGTGGCGTCTTTATCAATCCGAGAACGTCCGAGCGGCCGGCACGGTGGCGCAGTGAGTAGCGCTGCCGCCTCACAGCGAGAAGGTCCCGTGTTCGAAACCCGGCTCGGGTGCCTTTCTGTGTGGAGTTTGCATGTTCTCTCCCTGTGTCTGCGTGGGTTTTTGCACTCCGGTTTCCTCCCACAGTCCAAAGACATGCTGCTGCATAGGTTGGTTAATTGGCCCGCGGGCTAAATTACCCCCGTGCCCTGTGATGGACTGACATCCCCCTCCTGGGCGTAGCCCTGCCTTGTGCCCTGTGTCTGCCGGGATAGGCTCCGGCTCACCGAGACCCTGTACAGGGTTAAGCGGTTTCTGACAATGGATGGATGGATGGAAGAACGTGCGAGCGTCGCTCATTCATCAAGTACACCATCTACAAGCTCTATCGCACGAGTGCGGTCAGACGGCCCCATCCCAGATACCGAATGTAGACACCCACCAAGGGAGAGAACAAATGATCATTAACTATAAATATACCACAACTCCACGTCGTGAATGGGACACTAATGCATATTTTCTGGATCAGCATTTTTTTCCCGGGAGAAATTGTTTAAGCAGGAGAATTCCGGATGACTTCAACTCTCTAGGTCACATCTGCAGAGTCAGTCGCGTTAAACAACTGCCGCTGGGTTTGTTTAACCGACCTTCTGGGTGGATCCTCGCATCGCCTACCGTTACTCATGACCCTCTAACGCAGCCCGCAGACTTTAATACTCTACTCCTGAGCGCTGTAGGCGCATCGTTAATCGAGCGTTGCTCTTTTAAGGTCAGGTTTGGCCACAAATAACGGACGCGTTTCAAACTCATGTCAGCGTGCGTACGTGCGTCAGCTGTGCGATAAATCCTTCGCGATTGCCGATCGCTCACCAACACGCACAACACACACTGCGCGAGCGAGCTCTGGAGCGGCAGCTACAGCCAGGAGCGGTGCGTGAGGACTCGGCCAAGTCTTTAATCTGGAAGGAACCGTCAAGCTATGCAGCTCTTTGTAACAGTTGTCCAGCGGCAAACCCGAGGCTTCGGCTCAATAATGTGGCCACACCCAGTGCTCCGTGCTGCCTGTGCTCCCACACGGCGCCTGCCTCTATCAGGCTGAGCTGCGCGCGTTAAGCTGCACCGTTAAATTACAGCTCCTTCATTTAAATAGTAATGTAAAGTGACGCGTTATTGTCAGTCCGGTGCTGGATGGAGCCCTCCTCGCGGCGGTCAAGGTAGTTGGTGAAGGGGTGAAGGGGGCAGCAGGGAGGACCCGTTCAGAGATCACTCACCACTGATCTGAGCCACGGCCAGAAATCAAAACTCAGGCGGCCAAGATTTTGTTGAGCACAGCGTGCTAGTCACCGCACACCGCCTCTCCGACGTGGACTCGTTCGGAATAACGAAACACATTACGGAAACCAAGACACGCGCGTTACTTTGAAACTCGAATCCAACAGTGAGTTTGATTGAGTTTAATTGAGGGCAGCTGTCGCCAAATACACACCGATTTCTTTGCGCCCAAAGAGATTGTTCCAGCCACGTGTGGGTCACCTCGGCTGGTTCTGCCTCTCAGACTGAGCCTCACGGAGTGCAGGAGGAGGTCTGCGGCAGCGGGAGACGCACAATAGGTTCTCGCTCAGCCAACATTCTTGAGCAAATTAAAAATGCGCCGCATTCCAGAGGCCCCTCTTCCCTCGGAAATCAAGAGGCCCGGTCAATAAATACTGGCCCTGCTAACGATTTAGTGCCGTGAATGAAAATGTCAACTGTGAGCGAGCTTTGAAATATAAATGTATTGATTAGTTTTTTTTTTTAAACCGCATCTTTTTATTGTTCGAGTCATGGTCGGGTTTTATTTTCCAGCGTTAACGCTTTTTAAAAGAAAAACTAAATTAGATTGTCTCACGTTTTCCACATTGTTCAAGTTTGGTTTGTTCATCCGTTGCAGGCTTAGGGGGACCGTGGGCCTACAGTGTGTTAATCTGAGCTTAACACACAAGTATTTGAAATATGTTGCACATCAATCGCTGCGCCAAGGCGTGCTTAAGTACAGCCATCAGCAAATATGCATCAGCAGTAATAACGTGACACGAGGCTGCAAGATATACGGGGCAGTCGTGTGCTGCTGTCAGGAATCCACAGCGTACAGCTGGCGTGTGGTTTAAAAGTAGCGAGTCAGCACCACCTACTGATGATTACGAACACTACAGCAAGGGCCCTAAACCGCCTTCACATGACAGATGTGTTCACGCGTCTACAAAGCATCCATCCTTTTCTGACTTCCGCTGGGATGTTCTATGTCGCTTATGTAAGCTGAACCAGAGCCAAACTTGGGACAACATCAATCACAGCCGCCAGCATTCACGTCGTAATGGGCAATACTAAACACACCAACCACATCAGACCCACAGCGCGAGTAAACAATTACAATATCCCCTAAAGAATATCTGTGAAGAACAACCATCAATTCTAATACTGCAAGGCCAATGCTAAATCATAGCGTAAGATTTGAAAATTATGCGGTAAAAATCATGACAAAACTGTTTGTGCACTGTAATTAAAATAGCGTCCACAACCAATGCATGCTTGACGGATGAAAATGTAACATGTGCCTAATTTAAAACGTGACGTTCTTTCATCTCAACTTTGGAAAGAAAAATTGTAAATACAAAAATATAACAATTACATTTTGACGACGCATCCAATTTATCACTCGCTGGTGGCTGATGCAAAATTATTTCACCTCGTTATCCCAAACCTTCACGACGAGTCGGCGATTAATCAACCATTTCGAGAGTTGGACGTGTTTAATTGGAAAGATCTAATTAACAACTTCAGGGGATACCCAAGTCTACCTTCATAGAAATTAAAATTCTCATATTAGTGGTCCCTTCTCGACTGCATAAACAGTAAAACGGGATGCCTTTGTTCCACTTCCAATGCTGCCGACCGCAAAATACGCGAACCCGTGTCTAGGTTCATCACGGGCGTTGCGATGTGGGCGGCAGGTAGCGCTATGAGTAGCGCTGCAGCCTAGCAGCAAGAAGCTCCCCGGTTCAATTCCCGGCTCGGCTGCCTTTCTGTGTATAGTTTGTACGTTCACCCAGTGTTCGCGTGGGTTATCACCGGGTACTCTGGTTTCCTCCCACAGTCCGAAGGCATATCGTCTCGGTTAATTGTCCTCAATAAATTACCCCCGGTACCCTTTAATGTTGTAAATTGCTTACCCCTCCCCGCTGGACAACTGTTAACAAGAGCCACATAGCTCAACGGTTCCTTTCATTCATTCATTCATTGTCAGAAACCAATTAATGCTGGACAGGGATGCGGTGAGTCGGAGCCAATCCAGGCAGACACACGGTGCAAGGCAGGGCTATACGCAGGAAGCCACGCCAGTTCATCACAAGGCACCGGGGGCAATTTAGTCAGCAGGCCAATTAACTTACACAGCAGCATGTATTTGTACTGTGGGAGGAAATCGAAGTGCCAGGCGAAAACCCACGCGGACACGGGGAGAAAATGCAAACTCCACACAGAAAGGCACCCGAGCCAGGATTCCTAACCAGGCCCCTTCTTGCTGTGAGGCAGCAGCGCTACTCACTGCACCGCCCGTTCAACGGTTCCTTCCAGCAAAAATATAAATCTGTTTTGATCGGTAATCTCTAAAATACCTTTACAATAAATGGCAGAATGTCTACATTTGTGAATTGTGTTTGCATGATTTCCATTGCAACCTTAACAGATAAAAAAAAAAAAATCCCCGGCAGCATTCTGCGATGAATTGAAATTCAATTGAAAACGGAATCCTCAGGAGGTCCGTTGGGGGTTCGTTTCAATTTTACTCAGGGTCCCGTCAAATGTGTGTTAAGGTTTTACTATTATTATTATTGAATATGATTAGCTTCACATGCAAAACGGCTTCAAACTATTCTTGCTTCAATGCCATTTCCCGCATGGGCGGAGAAGGGCTGTGCAGGAAATTGTACAGTGTGGTGGAGGGGGCCTTGCAATGACCTCCCTTGACAAAGAGCAACACGTACATTCACACACTGCCCTGACATTAACAAGATATTTAACAATGATTCACAGCCCTTTGTGAGCGCTCTCAGATATTTTTTCAGCTTGTTTTCCCATGTATTGTTCCACCACGAAGTCCAGCGTTTCGCCTCCGCGCGCAAACGGAGCTTCGAAGCAAACCGACAGTCGATGACTGCATGGGAGGGCGCACCTACTCGTGCTCCGTCCGTCCATCCATTGTCAGAAACCGCTTAATCGTGTACAGGGTCGCGGTGAGCCGGATCCTATCCCGGCAGACACAGGACGCAAGGGAGGGTTATACCCGGAATGGGACGCCAGTCCATCACAGGTCACCGGGAGCAATTCAGTCCGCGGGGCAATTAACCGATGCAGCAGCATGTCTTTGGACGGTGCACACCTGTACTCCAGCACTTTGGAGGCGAGAGTTGGTTGATCACACAGTGGGAGGAGCCCCAAGCGCGCTGGGCTGCAATGCGGCCAGGAGATGGCAGCATAGCAAGTGTATTGAATCTATATGTGTGGAGCTTTACGTGTTATCCTATCGAATACGTGGGGTGTGTTTTCTCTGCCTGCTCCAAGTTTCTTCCCACATGCCTAAAACTACTAACTGGATATGACCAAGCAGCAGACATAGGGCGCACGGCAGGGCCATACCCAGGATAGGACGCCAGTCCACAGCGACCCTGTGCAGGATCAAGCGGCTTCTGACAATGGATGGACGGAGGGACGAAATAGCACTGGCAGGACCCTCTTTAAGGACAGAGTCTTAATGCTCAGTGAGGCTTTTCTTGATAAACAACGGGCATTGATCATCCTATTATTACCATAGCATCAGCATCTCGTGTATTAATCTCTCAGGTACTCGACATTGACGTGAGGCAGACCGTGGTGACAGGAGGCTGCCGCTCGTGCGAAAAAAGGCTGTCGAACAGGGGGCTTTTCAGCCCGCCTGCCCCCCCATTAGTCTGCGTGTTGTGACGACTCGTAAAGGGCAAACACACGCAGCTCTAGTGGGTGTGAGACCTGGATAAAGAGAAGAAAATTGGCAAAGCAGTGCGAGAGGTATTGGATCCCATCCATCTTGCGGTGGCGGGGGTGTTCCTGTGTAAGCCCTTGAGTGATTGTGGAGGAAAAGGTGGCAGCCAGCGGGTGACGGGAGGGTGAGTAGGAGGGAGGACGGTCCTGAAGCAAAGGGCAAATGAGCGAAGCTGCGGGACGGGGGCCTGCAGTTGCAACCGGTGGAGAGCACCGAGCGATCTCCATCTCTAACCTCGTGACGTTTCGCCTCCCAACGTTGGAAGCATCATCAGGCGTTTTGCTTCCAACGTGCGAGGCGAAACGTCGCGAGGTTAGAGATGGAGATCGCTCGAGACGGCCATCCCAAAAGAACACCTCTGAAGAGCAACCATCATAAGCTGAATAAACACATGCTTTGGACCCCGAGCAGCTCAAGAAGACCTCCTATTCGCTTATTATTATTATCGTCATTATTTGTTGTCGTAAGAACTTGCCTGGGGGCCCGAAAATATTTCTGCGTACGGACCCAACGGGACAAGCTCCAGCACTGATTGCAGCCAAAAACCCGGCACAGATAAGTATCGATACCCATTATCGGTCTACACCTACGCGCAGACGTTGTCGCGCCGAAAACTCACACTACGTTATTTTCTCACTTAATTTCAGGCTCGGACTCTCAGGGCGGTAGCATTTCCACTGTTCGAGGTTGTTGTGCAAAACCCATGTTCCATGAGCGGCTGTCACTTGTACGCGTCGTGCATGGCCGCGCTCATTGTGCCGACCGGCGCGCGATCTGCATCCCAATGAGGCGAGCATCACGCGTCACAAACCACGACGCGAGACCGCGGGTAATCTCGCCAGCAGTCTGTAATCAGTGGCCACACACGCTTCGGGCAACGCATTGTAAATGTTTGATTAAATGGTCTGAGCGAATGAAGTATGAAAACGTTTCCATCCAAACAACAACCATCACCTTACGCGCGCCCTGCCCCGCGTGTATTATTTTCGCCGGCTACTCTGGTTTCCTCTCACAGTCCAAAGACATGCTGCTGCCTAGGTTAATTGTCTTGACTAAATTGCTCCCCGTGCCCTGAGATGTTGCAAGTTTCTTACTCCTCCCCGCTAGACAACTGTTAAAAACGAGCTAAATAGCTCAACGGATCCTTTCAGCTTTAATAAAACTGACTCACTGAATCCACGATAAAGCACTTTTGGGTTGGGTCACGAACAAAAATAAGTGTCGCGAACTCGCATCCACCCGACAGCACAGCCAGTCCCCTCCGCAACACAGCGTGACGCATTGGGCGGCAAGATTCCAGAAACGGACGCGTAGTGATGCAGTACAAATTGGAATGCACCGTGGGATAATATTTCTTGCATTTAAAAACAAATATTCGTTATCCACATTGATGAGAGACATCCGTGTGGGCGGCAGGGTGTCTCTGCGGCGAGCCTTCAAGCCGTCCTGTCAGGACTTCTGATGCGGCTCAACGCTGTCGTGCCAGGTTGTTGGCTCTCTT
>JAZEWU010000028.1:1363692-1377940 GCA_036362915.1 Geotria australis | reverse complement strand
GGTTTCCTCCCACAACTTAAAAAAAAACTGCTCAATAATTAATTGGCCGATAACATCATAATATATAGGACGCAGTGTCTGGCCGATGTTGGCGCCGGCTTACTGCCTGGCTACCGCCATCCCCTCCGCAGTTTCCTCTCGCCTCTGAATCGTTCTCTCTTCAAACACCTTCGACATTGAACGAACAGGCGGGATGGCGGGTTATACACTCTACTTATTATTATTATCAGAGCACTCTGTGGCTGTGGAATACTATCCACCACAGGGAGACGCAACACGTGGCATCTCCGTTGTAAGCGAAACACGGGTGAATGAAACACGTTCACCCACCAGTGCCCTGAGAGATCGTAGCGGGGCAGCCGCTTCCTCTGCCGACTGCGGCAGTTCATGTAAAATGAATTGCTTTCCCGCACCTCTGACAATGAAGAGAGGAAATCACGTTAACACATCAGGCGCTAACAAGACACGCACGGTCCCCGGGGGAGCGATGCCTTACACGCAGCGTGCGCGTATCGGCTCCTTGTCAATCCCGCGTGGAGGAAGGCCTACCCACGCCTCGCGAGCCGTGGGGGTTGTTTCGACGTATTTCACCACGCTGCTCGGTGCAGGCTGGTGAAGGTGGGGGTGCATAGATGTCGGGACGGAGTGGCGTACAACGATGGAGTTTTGCTGCACTGCAGCCCACAACACGATCCACCGGGAGACGTCTGTTTCCCGCGACGGAACGTGAATAGCCGCGCCTCCACCGCCTCCGCGCAACACAGGCCTGTCTGGCAGACAGACAGCCGTCCATCCATTTTCAGAAACCGCTTAATCCTGTACAGGGTCGCGGTGAGCTGGAGCCTATCCCGGCAGACACAGGGCGCAAGGCAGGGGAACGACGAGGATGGGACGCCAGTCCATCGCAGGGCGCCTGGGGAAATGTAGTCAGTACGCCAATTAACCTGGCAGCATGTCTTTGGACGGTGGGAGGAAACCGGCGAACATGCAAACTCCACACATAAAGGCCCCCGAGCCGGGATACGAATCCGGGACCTTCTTGCTGTGAGGCGGCAGCGCTATCCACCGTGGCGCCCCGTAGATAGACAGATAGATCATAATAATAGCATTTTATATAGCGCCTTTCACACGTAAAGAGCGCCCTGGAGGAGTCTCCGAAGTCACAACGCCCTGGAGAACGCTTGGGGCAACACAAGCGCCCTGGAGGAGTCACCAAACTCCCAACGCATGATCAGCCGACGAGGGAATTAGACGTGCAGCACAAGTGTGGGTTTTTTTTTCTGCAAAGCCCTCTCCTCCACCAAAGCCCTCTTACTCCCCACCAGGCAGCCACACAGCCAGCGTCAACAACCAGTAACAAGCTGCTCGATGCATGGTGGAGGGCGACGCGGCTCCGTTCGCGTCGTGCCCCTCCCCCGTGGGCACCCGGCTACGCCTGGGGAAACAAACGCTGCAGCTCGCTGCTCGAATCCTCGTTGGTCCCGGCCAACTCGTGACAACGGTTTACACCTTAAACTCACGTGTAACATGCGTTAGCTAAATAAATACAACGCGCGGTGTTCGCCCATGCAGGTCCTATTGGTGCCGTAGATCGGACGAGATCAGGTACATTGCGGGTGATTTGACCCCAGTTGACACCGATGACCTTACGAAAATCCGCATATTACGAAAATACATTCTGGAAAGCTTTCTGTTTATCGAATCAAAACGTGGTATACGCTGGGCCCCCATTGCTCAGTGCAGACGTGCGATCTCAAAGACAGCACCTCAGTGTGCCCGAGCCTTTTACAGCGGGGACGATCCTGGATGAGAAGGACTTCAAAGTGACGCGCAGTACCCTGTCGCGGGGTAAACACGAGCGACCGCCGCTGGGACGGAGACTGGGCTTGAGGCCTCTGCAGACAGAGCGGAGCCAGAGGAAACGCGGCCGCGTCACACGCTGTCTGCCAGGACACGGGGCCCGCTCCCGGCCCCGGCTCTCGCTCAACCCCAGAGCAGCAGTGAGTAAGTCTGCGGAAGCGACACTCACGCACGCGGGTTTCCTGTCCTCTCACTTTCTCCGACTGTCAACACACCGCCCGGGCTCCGCTCCCGGGCTTCTTGTTGAGACACGAACGCGATCTGACTGAAGCGTGGTCGCTTCGTGGCTCCCATAACAAAGTCATTCGTTCCGTCTGAGTCACGCGTTGGAAGCATCATAAAGCATCAACAAGGACATTTTGTCACATTGGTTGTTGCTCTTCAGAGCTGTTCTTTCGGGATAGCTGTGTCGAGCGATCTCCTTCTCTCCCTCGCGACGTTTCGCCTCCCACGTTGGAAGCATCATCATAACGCGTGATGATGCTTTCAACGAGAAAGGCGAAACGTCGTGCGAGGGTGAGAGATCAGAAGAGCGCTCGACACGGCTATCCCGAAAGAACAGCTTCGAAAAATCAACCATCGCGAATCGAGCCGTGACAACCTACATCGCAGCACTTTGTCACCCTCGGGTGAAAGGCGCTATATAAATTGATGTTATTATTATTATCAGTACGATGACCGCGTGTCACAGATGATGCCCACGGCGCGTTTTTTATTTTTCAAACAAATCACCTTGAAGAAACTTCCAGCGCGTTCGTGGCGTGGGTTGAAAAACGATGAGAAGACCTGAAGGAATAACTCACAGCTCCCGTCTCCCTCCCGCTGGATGCTCAGTCCGCCCACATCCCGGCATTAATTTGTGTGTGATTCAGCCAGCCGAGTCACCGCCACCGCCACCGCCACCACCGCCACTACCCCTATTATTTTAAACATTTGATCTCTTTCCTTTCGAAAAACCCAATAACATCACAGTTTGGTGCGTTTAACGCGGGCTTATCTTCCCGGAACAGAACGTGCGCGGTTGATTTATTCTGGACGCTCGACAAGTTCTTTCTTGTCGCTACGTAAATATTATGTTAAGATTCGTGCCTTGCCTGTCCTGGCGACCCCGAATAGCGATGTTGGTGGTTTAATTATAACGTCACTTCCCGCAGGAAATGAAGCGATTTAGTTCGTGCGTAAATCACCTTTTATATTTTCATGACCTGCTGGGCTACAGATGAGTTACTCGCTCGTTTCTAAAAACAGCAAAAATATCAACTCTTACCCGGTGCAAAAGTAATGATGACGCCCTGGATTAACTCGAGGGCCATGAGCCTAACAAAAACATGAAACACTTTTCGAAAATTCGCAATAATATGGACTCACACTCAGGTGCAGTGGTTGAAACATTCAACACATTACTTCGCTGATGTGAAAAGTGAATAGATTTTACCCTTCCTGGTAATAACACAAGTGTTAAGATCTTAAAACACCGAATAGACACCTGTCACAAAGTGTCAGGTTCGCAAGAAGCCACACATTCTTGTGGAAAATCATGCAAACAAAATGCTTTGCTAATGCATGCATTGTTTTTTAAACTGATTGGTCCACACAAGAGACAGTTTCTGTAGAGACTAGGCGCATCAGTAACTCGGCTCGAGCTGCGATATAGAAATACTACGCGCCCCGCTCTGCCCCTCTTTACACAGATCCGCGAGACAGGCCGATGGCATGTCAACTATTTACTGTGTGCGCAAGGGCCTCGGTGGCTCTGCTCAGACTGGCAAAAATAATACATTTAAAGGTCATAAAGATTTCATTATATCCAACAGATCTTCAAAAAGATCAGTCCATCCGCTTAATCCTGTACAGGGCCGTGGTGAGCCGGAGCCTATCCCGGCAGACACAGGGCGCGAGGCAGGGCTATACCCAAGATGGGACGCCAGTCCATCACAGGGCAAAAATATCAGTCTTGCAGATATTTTATCCAAGGACAACATGTTTGACAATAACCTGTCACCGAAACGTCAAGGCGCCTCATTATCTTTCCGACACAAGCCAGCACATTGACTCACTACGGCCAGCGTGAAAACGTCGAATAAAACGTTCAACGTTTGACGCTTGCAGATTCGATGCGCGCGTCACGCACCAGCATAGGTCGCGCACACCCCCACCCTCCACAAAGTGTCACGCGGAAAAATAACGGAAAGCAAAACACAAGCTCCGCGCCAGGACCTCTGACGGCCGCCGTCCGCTCCCCTCCCCTTCCGAGGCGGCGAGGCGGCGATATAAGTCGCCCCCCGCGTCAGGATGACCCGCTCCAGCTCCCGTCTCGACATGGCCGCGTCTCCGCTCCGTGCCACCCTCGCCGTCCTGGCCACGCTGCTGCTAGCGCTGTCGACGCGCGCCCGCGGCGACACAGGTGACCCCCGCAAACCCACGATCCTCGTCCGTCCGTCCGTCGCTCGCTCGTTACGCCGAGGGTGGGATCGCGCGGAAATGCCCCCCGAAATCCCAGAGTGAAAATCACAGAGGGAACGTACTCGGCTTTTGCGGTCTTAAATTTTGACAGTTGTAAATGTTGTTCGAAGGCTTTCATGACCGATAATATCCATAGTGACCTAAACCCCGATAATATCCATAGTGACCTAAACCCTTAAAAACACTTTGGATAGTTGTATTATGTTTCACAAGTCATTAAGAGAAATGCTTTGTCACAAGGTGGATAGTTTCTAGGGTAGGACCCCGAGAGCCCCGGCCCTAAAGGGGATCGTGGCCCCGCGTGAATTCACGGAGTGATTTTTATCCGATTCCACCCCTGACTACCGCCGCTCCGTCAGTTCACTGCCGGGCGAGGGCTGTCACTCCCACGCAGTTCACCGTCGTGGCGTTTCGTTTGACCATACTTCTCCGTGCTGGTTTAGTGCAGGATGGTGACGGCTGTCGGCACCAAGATGCCGGCGAATTATTTTTCTGGCTATTTTCGTGCGCATTTGTTTACATGTTGGGCATATGCGTAAAATCAACAGACAAGTATAAATAAGGACTGTGAAGGTTTATATTTTTGTGAGGTCTCCTATGGCATAGCAAGGCTTCTGAAGCCTTGTTATGACGCGAGTCTGCCTGTTGAGCTTACAAACACACTCTGATATATTTTATATGCAACTGTGTGTTTTGTTTTCGTCATTAAAACTGAATATATAAACAAGTCGATCTTGGATCATTTGCTAAGATCTTCTATAGCGTTACAAGCCCTCTAAATGCCTCCCGGCATACAAACAACACCCTGGCTATACTCTAAGGCGGTTTAAGTGATGAACAGCAACAGTTGATGAGAACATTCATTGCCACATACATGAATGCGGACAGGAAAACAACCGATTTAGCAACATCTCCCAACGCTCTGAGCCTTATCCAGACAACCAGCTCCACGGAACTGTAAGGGTGGACATTTTTGTCATTTATTCCACGAACTCAAAGAGTTGAGAAAATGTGGCCCATCCCAACAGGCAGCAGTGAAACAATGTTAATATTGATGTGGGTTTTCACGGCTCCATTGGTGATAGTTGTTCTTCAGAGCTGTTCTGTCGGGATGCTCGACACGGCTATCCCGAAAGAACAGCTCTGAAGAGCAACCATCAAGCAATGTTTACTTCACTGCTGTGCTACCTGCGCGTTGTGAAGTCTAAATGCTCGAAACTGGATGAATCGAAGGAGAGGTTGGGTTTTCACGAAATCTGCCTTGTCTGTTTCGGAAAACAATAATGTCACTCGCTCTGGGGCAGAGACGAATCGTACCGCCTTTCCCTCCGCACCTCCTGCCTCGATCGCATCGGAGTCGTTACAACCCAAGCGGGATTTCTGTGCGAGACGTCTCCTAATCACCCGCTTCCACTCCCAGCACGCTGTCTGGGAATCGGAGAAGCCTTTGGGTATTTACGATCAATGTCTTTAGCCTAAATTCGCGGACATTTAACGGTTTCCATTATATTTTGCCGGCAGAATCCACGCGCCATGTGTTTATGTTTAAATATGTTGCATATACACACGCACATTGTCTGTGTATGTTATCCGTAATATGTCCCAAACATATGTATTTCATAGCTGTTATTTTTGCCGAGGGAAATCAAAATAAAAACGATGAACGGTCATTATCAAGCGGAGCTGATAATTGTTAATCATCTGAATAGGTATTTCAACTAAAATACAGTTCCCTATAAATGAGTTCATTGGACAACGGCAGTATTGCACCGACTATAACAGCGGCGGCAGTGGTGCTGCTTTGGTTAGCGTGGCGCTCGATGAACGCGGCGACCCGAGTTCGATTTCCTGCCACGGCTAACACGAGTCGCGATCGATATTTGAAAACAGATGAACCCGCTGCACTTCCGAGACAGGCGATGCCGGGTGATGTGATCGTGAGCCTCCTCACCCCACGACTCTCTCTCCCCCCCACCACGTCCCTCGTCATATATTGTATATTTTGGTTAATTCACACGTTCGTTGCATCGCAGAAATCGTGCCTTCAGAGCTTGCGCGCAAGCTCACAGGGCATTTTCTGCTGTATAATAAACATAGTGTTAGAGACAGGAGCCAGTGTTAGAGATAGGGGCCAGTGTTAGAGACTGGGCCGGTGTTAGAGACAGGGGCCAGTGTTAGAGACAGGCGCCAGCGTTGAATGGCAGGAATCCCACATCCAGAGCTTGCAAGCGCACGGGGTACTTTCTGCTGTGATAACAAACATCTCTGTATGTGTCGCGCTGACCCTCATCCTACTCACCCCCACCGCGCTCATCACCGTGACCTCTCGGGGGGGGGGGGGCAGATTCTCGCTCGAGCTGCACGCTGGACGCGGACCCGGGGCCGTGCCGTGCCTCCCTGCCGCGCTTTTACTACAACCGCTACACGCAGCGCTGCGAGATGTTCCACTACGGAGGCTGCATCGGCAACAGCAACAACTTCGAGAGCCTGGCCGCGTGCAAGGCCAAGTGCTCCTGGGTCCCCGGTGAGCTCCTCGCACAGGCTCCGGCTCAGCGGGTCAGTGGGAGAGCCAGTGGCGCGAATTCGGAAGGTTGCACATCCTTGTGGGGTCAGTGAAAGTAAGTCCCACTTTGCGGTTAATTCAACCCTGGTGCGCTCTCTGCCAAGGCTCGCCCCTGCCATAGGAACGTGGTGTTTCCACCATTGGCTAAGGGCTGTATGAGCCTGATAAGAGTACCACAGCGCCTGTGCCATGCCAGGTGCACCTTGAGGTCAAGCAGAGTTTCGAAGGCTCCCTGACAGGAGGTCATGGGACAGACCCGTGTGCCACGGGCTGACTGGCTGGGCTATCGCACCCCCGTAACAACAACAACCGCCGTTCGCCACGAAGCGGCGGTGACGTGACCACGGCGCCTGTGCCAGGCCAGGTGCACCGCACACGCGCACACACACACACAGGGGCACGCACGCGTGTAGCTCGCGAGCGTGTGCCGCGTGTCTCCCGGCCGCAGTGGCGCCGAAAGCGTGCCGCATGGAGATGGAGGTTGGCGTGTGCCGCGCACACTTGCGCCGATACTTCTTCAACATGACCTCGGGCTCCTGCGAGGAGTTCGCCTACGGAGGCTGCCAAGGCAACCTCAACAATTTCCTCGACGCAGCCTCTTGCAAACATCACTGCGTCTATCGCGCAGGTCGGTGCCGTCCCCCGAACACCATCTCGGTCACCGCGGTCGCTTTGCCCAAGTTGCCTTTCCACTGGAAATTCGTTCAGCGGAGTCCTCGATCAACTTCAAATATCGTCTCAAGACTCGCTTGTTCCGTAAAGCTTTCAAGTCCTCCGGCAAGGACTACTGATGCAGCTCAATGCTGTCGTGCCAGGATGTTGGCTCTCTTCCTACCTGTGCCTTCACGAGAACATTTATTCCTTCCTCTGGCTTGGACTGTTGGTGCGGGTCAGTGGTGCCGTGCCGAGACGTTGGCTCTCTCTCTCTCTCTTTCTCTCCCGATCTGTCTGCTCGGGAACATCTGTTCCCTCCTTACTTGTTGGAGAATTATTAGCATTTTTTTCTGCCGTCTTTATGTCCTACAATGTATCGCTATTGCTTGACTCTCAGTTAATCTGCCTTGATGTTGTTGACATGCCGTTCTCTCCACAGCCTTGTGCAGCGCTTTGCGACCCTTGGGTGAAAGGCGCTCTACAAATGCTACTACTACTATTATTATTATGATTGTACGCGTTTGAGTTTCGGTGTTACACGCGTTTGAGTTTCGGTGTTGCACGCGTTTGAGTTTCGGTGTTACACGCGTTTGAGTTTCGGTGTTGCACGCGTTCCGGCGTTCCGCTCGCACCGCCACAAACCTCCGGCCCCGTGTCCCCCTCGCGACGCGCAGCGCTGCCCCGGATCTGCCTGAAGAAGGCCGACCCGGGCGAGTGCGGCGCCGCCATCCCGCGCTTCCACTACAACCCCAAGACGGCCGCCTGCCAGGCGTTCACGTACAGCGGCTGCGGAGGCAACGACAACAACTTCGGCAGCGAGCGGAGCTGCGCGAGCGTCTGCGCACAGGGTCAGCGCTCGGTTCCTGGTTTCCCCCCCGGGAGCATCATCTCCCGGTTTCGTTCGGTGGCTATTCCGGGAAATCTACAAGTCTACCGCGGGACATTGAGAGGGTTCGGATTTTTGTCGGTTGAGTAGTTTTGTTCGGTAGCTATCCTGGGAAATCGACAGGTTTTCCCGTTACGTCGAGAGTACGGATGAATGTCGGTTGAGTAATCGTGCTCCCAGTGATTGGATCGGCGGTGGTCCAGAACGCTGTTCCGGGAACTATTTTTGGCACACACACATCCGTCTCACATTATTTTATCCACAAAATTTGGTAAGAGGGTTATGGGACGACAGGGTACAAATAACCTAGGATTATTACGGATGGGTGTAGCTTGTGGTCTAGTGGTAGTGCCTTACACTCATAATCCCCACTCTAAGCCGGCCTAGCCAATGTTTTTCGGAAAATATAGTGGGAAATTACGGCCAGAATTCACCGCTCGAGACAACGCATTTACATACAGCTTCTGCCTCTCCCGGTCTCGTGTCTTGTGAGATGTCCTTTTTCCATTCTAAGTCTCATCTATTGTACCTTGGAAGCAGAGCCGGATTAATATTTTGTAGGCCCCTGGGCTACGTGTACCGTGAGACCCCCAGTAATGTTTTCAAAAGGAAAAAAAGTTAAAAAAATTTTAAATTTGTATTTGCAAGGCTAACAACAATAAAAATTCAAACATTTTGCTTTGCGTAATTTCACAAATAAAATAACTTTTCACTTAATCTCTGGAGGCCCTCTAGCTGGCGGAGGCCCCTGGGCTGCAGCCCCTACAGCCCATGCCTTTATCCGGCACTGTTGAGAAGTGCCAGCGCTAGTCGAGGGGGGCGACCATCATCACCTTCATCTGTGCGCTTCACTGCGTTCCGCGAGGGAACGCGTTTGTTGCGTATTTCTGGGCCGAGCATTATTATTTTGCGAGGGTCGTGGGATCAACAAAAACATTATTTTTACAGTCGGCGCCGTAGCTGACAGTTGAAAGCGCTATCGCCGATTCCCAGCGGGTGGTCCCGGGGCCCAGAATTCCACCATGTTTGATATCAAATATAGCGGTGCGGCAGTTCTAAAAAGATGAACTTTAATCAAAACGTGTTTTTGGTGTTTCAGCTGTCGACGAGTGGTCCCCGAGTGTTCAGCAACCACCGAGTCCGCCTCTCCGTGTCCTCGTGGCCAGGAGGAGGCAAGGAAAGACCTTCAAGCACAACATTATTCGCATGTAAACCATTCGAGCAACACACCAAACACACCAAACGAAGCCGTGGGACGCTGATGAGGTTTCGGGTCGTACCGCGTGTTGGTGGCATTTTGTTCAACATTTCGCTGGGAGCGCCTTCAAGAAGTGAACGAGACGTTCCCAGCAGGTAGAATGAAAGGTTGGACACGGCGCCAAACAACACACCGGAGCGCCGCGCAGCACATTCGCAAAATCCTACGCAGCGATAACGCCAGCCTTGCTGTCAGACAGGGTCACGAGTCGTCGTGGCTTCGATGCTTACTACTGGATTAGTTACATAACTCCTCTTTTTTACTATTGCAAATGGTTTGTTAACGCTGATTAAGGTATTGGCTTTTACAAGACTACGCAAAAGCGAAGCGTATCAGCAGCATCACCTGGGCCGTGCTGTTCCAAAGTCACTGTCCGATTTGAGCGCAATGCCAGGTTTATACAATTAATAATTTACACGGATAATGTTGCACTGGATCGCCAGTTCGTCCTGTCTGCGGTTGGCAGCGAGCGGGTGTTGCGAGCGCCCGCTGCACGCGATGCAGTGCAAGTCGCCGCCCTGTGACCTCCTGTGAATCATCACGAGGCGTGAAAACACGCGTGGGCAGGCGTCACAGCCGCCAACCTTCACACATCGCCGCTGCTCGGATCACGGGAACCCATCAGGAAGCTGAAATCACAGTCAGTCCATCCATCCATTATCAGAAACCGCTTGATCCTATACAGGGTTGCGGTGAGCCGTAGCCTATCCCGGAAAACACAGGGCGCAAGGCAGGGCTATATCCAGGATGGCACGCCAGTCCATCACAGGGCACCGGGGGAAATTTAGTCAGCAGGACGATTCATCTATGCAGCAGCATGCCTTTGGACTGTGGGAGGAAACCGCAGTGCCCGGCGAAAACCTACCCGCACGCGGGGAGATCATGCAAACTCCACACAGAAAGGCCTCCGAGCCGGGATTCGAACCCGGTACCTACTTGCTGTGAGGCAGCAGCGCTACTCACTGCGCCACCGTGGCGCCCGCCATCTATCGTCTACCTATCTATCTCAGACATTAAAAGCTAAGCAGGTTTGAGGCCGGTTAGCACTTGGAGGGGAGAGTGCCCGCGATGACCACGTTTTGTGACCTTGGGCTGCGAGGGGACAATAGAAATCAGGGGAAACCGCATCGTGTGCGTGGGTTCTAACCGTGTACTCTGGATTTATCCCACATGCCAAATCCCAATTAAGGGGCTGGCATTGGCTGTAAATCGCAATGCAGGACTGCCACGAATTTAAATTCTGAGGCTCGGTGAGGGTTTCCTGCATAAATACAGGGCATTACTATTATGAGTCAAGACTCGAAAGGTTCTCACATAACACAGTATTAGTATATTGTCATCTAGATGATGTTAAACATTCTACACGCGGTCCATCTTAGTATGCAATTCTCTCATTATTCTGCAGTCACCAAAATGCATACAAATACTGTTGTCTAGCTGTAGCGTGTGAACGAGTATCTTTATAAACAATGCGCTCTACAGTGTTGGCATTTAAATAAAAGCGTTGGAAGATTCCAATATAAATTCCAACTTGTTTGTTTCATTTTGCCCAAAAGGCTCCGGCAGGATTCACAAGTAACACAAGGAACCGTGAGAATCCCTTGAATAGGAAGCTCTGCAAAAACTCACTTTGGAATACAGTGCAGTTGTTGTTTACATTCACAAAACCACCAGATAGTCATTGTCAGAAACTGCTTAATCCTTTACATGGTTGCGGTGAGCTAGAGCCTATCCCGGCAGACACAGGGCGCAAGGCAGAGTCATGCCCAGGATAGGACGCCAATCCATCACAGGGCCAATTACCCTATGCAGCAGGATGTCTTTGGACGTAATGTTTTAATTGTATGACTAACCAAGCTTGACGCGTGCTTCGTTAACGCGAATGTTATGGGTAAGCCTCTCCGCATGCTGTCAGCCCCACCGAGGCCGTACTGTGGTGCAGTGGCGCCTCCTGCTGACCACAAGCCCAACGACCTAGCCACTTCTTCTTCTTTGCGATTCTTCGAAGCACGATGGCCAGCCTCTGGACATCGTCGTCTTTCAGCTTGGCCTCGAAGTGTTTGGTAGAATTCGCAGGCAACACCAAGTACCACCTGACAGGGATCGCGACGTGAACGCTTCTGAGTGCGGGTGTTGCGACCTCCCTGCGACCCCATGGCCCGCAGACAGAGTGTTTATCATTACAGCGGAAAATACCCAGCGAGCTCGCAAGCTCACGTAATGTGTTGTCCATACAAATACCCACCACGTGCGACCACGAGGTAAGTTGTCGGTCACCTTTATACACGGTCAGATTCCACATACAACCATAACATGGAACCGGCAAACCGCCTGGCTGCTGCAACTCTATTCATCAATCGGCACTTATTCTCAAACTACGATTCAAAGGGTTTTTAAACACTAAATGGACACCTTTTTGCAAAGGGTCCAGTTTGCAAGCAGCCACACATACTCGTGGCAAAAACATGCAAATTAATGCTATGATTTAGTGTTTAAAGATCTTAACACTTTTTCTCATTGCCAGAAAGGGTTAAACCTCGTATATTCTACATTATTTGTACAACGGCAAAAAAAGGTTAAATAATTTAAAGGGTTGTTGGGTTTTTTTCTGCGGCCCTTGTGCAGCGCTTTGTGACCCTCGGGTGAAAGGCGCTCTATAAAATGCTTGGAATGGGTTCAGATGGTTCTCACGTTGCCCGCTGCAGCCACTGAGTAACCACGACATTCGCTGCAGAACTATTTAAAATAAATATTCCGTTCAAATCGAACCAAGTGAATTTCCTGAATTAATCGGACCGCCGGGAAGGTAAATCGTTACGGCTCAATGGAGACCGGGGGAAATTCCCCGCACCACCGGGTTGCTTGTGTTAGCTCGCCACACACACACACGTCAAATTAGCGCCAATAGCCAACACTCGCAGCCACTCGCACCATGCACGGGCCGCTGTTGAGGATCATTAGCCACTGCAGAGGCTCATTAACTCACTAGCGCCTCATCTCACCAGCAATGTGCAGCGAGTTTCAATGAGCACGCGAGAACTGTATGGGTTTAGAGCCGCGACCGCGTGAGGCCTGCCACAATATTTATCTGTCACTGCGAGCATCTTAGCAACACTACTTTGGTGCTATAGGGAAATATCTTTGACCTGGCAGCAACATTGCGTTTCTAATTTTAGTCCCACGCTCGGCCACTTGTGTGGCTGCGTGTGTGTGAATGTGTGGTTGATGCCAAAAGGTATTTGAACGTCCTATTCCACACGCAGTATGGAAAAGGTTTCCCATACTTGGTGGATTGAATCCAGCAGGCCGCCCTGGATATTACTGCGCGTGCATGAACATTCAAATGCGCGCAATCTGCTTCACAGTGGGCAGGCTAAAGATCCTGTGATGTCGGTCGAAATGAGTAGGCCCTTTGCGTGGTAACCTTGTGTTAACACAATGGCGCAAATCCCGTAATTATTTATTTGCGACTTTCCCATTCATACACGCTTGTCAAACTTCACGTGACTTCCCAACGCAATTCGCTTGCACAACTGATACGAGTGGGTGAGGATTTGTCCCGTTTAGGAGGCTGAGCAATCGCGTGATGCCAGGCGCTCAGTTCACGACCTCACACTTGCGATCTCTCCCCGAGCTGTGACCTCACTCGCCCGGCGCCTTCCATCGAGACAACCGGACAGCTAGCCCCATTCACGATTAAAAGTCCTCGTACATTGAGTCTCCTCTCTACAAAGCCGCCAAAGTGTTGAGCGAATTCCCAATGGAACCTTGGCACTGAGAGACGCCGCAAGCCACAGTGTAACTCGTGGCGTGGAGTCTATCAGTCGCAATGATATATACGGTACTGTGTTCACTTCCTTCAGAGGCTTTGAGAGTCACGGGAAACTATTGCCCATCCTGGTGGTCGCCGCATCAAACGACACGGGAGAGAAACGACGGTGCTTCAAGTCCATTTCCACGGCTCCCTCGCTTCTCGCGGCGACGCTGTTCGCCCGTGTGAAGTGACCGCGCGCAGCGGCCTTCAAAGTCTGTCACTTGAGCTCACAGCACTTGACTGCAGCCACTCTCTGACCCCGGTTTGAACCCGGTCCAGAGGCATTCCGCGGGCTTTACTGTAGCGATCTAAACACAGCATCGGGCCACGAGCTCCCACAGACACGAGCCTACTGTAAATACGGCGGGGAGCACGGGAGCCCCCACACCAACGGGGTCGTCAGCGTTTGCTCGTCAAGGCCTCACTTGGCTGCGGTCTCCACGAACCACTAGATGGCGCTCGCGGCCCACTGATAACCACCGGTTGAGAATGACGGCCCTAAGCAACACCGGCGACTCCCAGCACTCAAGCAATCAAGCCATCGAGACAGCCGAGATCCACGATGACCGTGACCACTGATGCTACCGCACCACCTCGCCATCGCTTCCTTCCTCCCGCCACAACCCGGCAACAGTTGCATCCCACACGCGGAGTTCATACGAAGGCTGTGGATATTGGAGGATGTGCTCCCGCACCCTCTAGTTGCTTCCTTTTCTCAAAACGAATCGATCCGTTTTAGACCGTGCAGGA
>JAZEWU010000028.1:1328230-1363678 GCA_036362915.1 Geotria australis | reverse complement strand
ATTGATATGGGCCAACAGCACGAGGGCCAATATTAGGTTGGCATGAGTGCCTCTACACACCCCCCCATTTCATCTGCTTTGAACAGTCTCATCCCACTCGCGGGGTTTTTCACCGAGGCCCTGGATACGCGTGGCCCCTGCGGTTTGTACGTTTGTTGTATGGTAGAAATCCCACTTCCAGAGCTTGAAAGCTCACACGGGGTATTTTTTTTTCTGCTGTAATAATAAACATATGTCTAGCTACATACGAGTTGTTCTCGGCCCCGACGGTCCCCCGTCCTAGAATCCCCTCTGCCTCAACCACACGCGGAGACTGGTAGCTGCGTCACCACCAGAAGCCACCATTTATCAACCGCGGCGAGTGCCGTATTACTCAAATCGCGTGACTCCCTTTCCAGGTCTCGTGTTGACATTGGACAGTGAGCGGCGAGAGGCGATTTCTCTTCGTGGAAAATATCCATCCTCCACTGACCGGCAGTGTGGACAGGCAGAGGACGCTTGGCTGCAGCCTGGCCTGGCTTGGCCTCGACACAAAGACAAAGATCCCTCCACACACAGCCCTGAACGGACTGTTAGGGGCAAGTGCTATTAGCAAGAAACCCATGATGAACCGCACGGAACACCAGGGGGTGGTGTGACCATGCAGCACCAAATTCGGATAGTCCTGCCTTGCGCCCTGTGTCTGCCGGGATAGGATCCGGTTCACCGCAACCCTGTACAGGATTAAGCGGTTTCTGACAATGAGTGAATTAACATTTGTGTCCCATCACGCTTCCAGAAACTGCGAAGACCAGCGCATTATTAATGGCTATCCGACTGAGTAACTGATAACTCTGCCGATTTATCGGTTCCATCACTCGACACAATCGTGCACCTGTTCCCACGTGTTGCCGGTGGACTGGAGGCTCGGGGGCTCGGGGAGCCAGTTCCCCGCGCGGGGAACAGGAGGAAGTCGTGACATCCGACATTATTAATGAGATCTAAGTTGTTGATTAGAGCACAAAGAAAGCGACGGCTGTTCTGCACAATTGGGTTGCCTGTGAATCGGGTGGCACAGTTGGTGCAGTAAGTAGCGCTGCCACTACACAGTAAAGTCCACCGTTCGATTCCCGGCTCGGGTGCCTTTCTGTGTGGAGTTTGCATGTTCTGCCCGTGTCCGCGTGTGGGTTTTCGCCGGGGTACTCCGGTTTCCTCCCGCAACTTAAACAAAAACACTCATTAACTAATTGGACGATAACATCACAATTTATAGGCCGCAGTGTGTGGCAACATGTTGGCGCCTCTCTGCTGTTTTCCTCGCCGAGCCTCTGAGTCGTTCTCTCTTCGAATTAATACCCTCGAAATTGAATGGATATGTGCCACGCGTTATAAATAGAGTTCGTGATTATTATTACTTTGAGCGGGGGGCCCTCGAAGGGGGGCTGCCTGACCTCAGCGGCCAGCGTGGTGGTGAGTTTGGAGCCGCCGGTCCCACACAACTACAGCGAGCGGCGCAAATGACGCAGAGAGTTGCTCCTGCGTAAAGCGCTCATTTGATTGCTGCACAGATTACAAGCAGTTGTGAAGGGCAAATCGCGTTTAAAGTGGCAAGAGCATTGTTGTTAAAACCTGCCGCATCTCTTGTGTGTGCATGCAGGCTCAATGACGCACGTTGCTAGCTCTTACGCCTCCGAATAAAATGTGCAATCTTCATTAAAATCCCCGCTGCCGCAACAGTCGAGAACCCCATGCTGCTACTGCTGCTGCTGCTGCGACATCACAGTGAAGACACCAGCTCAAAGACACGCCGCTGCATAGGTTTAATTGTCGTGCTGACCAAATTGCCCCGCCGGTGCCCTGAGATGTTGTAACTTGCTTACCCCTCCGCGCTGGCCAATCGTCAAAACAGAGCTACGCATCTCAACGGTTGCTACCGGCTTGCATGTAAAAGGGACGTCTCTTCGCCGTGCGTGAGACTTTGGAGACGGGAGCACCTGAACGGCGCGTCTCCTCTCACCGTGAGGCTCTCCTGGGCTGGGGACTCGGCTCAACCTGCAATGTCACCGCAGCGCGCGGGGAGCGATGTTTGTCCCATCAGTCCCCGCGGAGAAGCTCCTCGTCACTCACTTGTCAATGTGCCACCTCGCCAGCCTCCCCCCCGAAATAGCCGCGTAACGATAATGACCCCGATGGGTCCCGGCTGCCGCCTCCGGGCCGCCCAGCCCTCCCTCCCTCTCTCGCTCTCTCGCATCCCTCGTGGCGCTGCTACGTCAAGTATAAAGAAAGGAAGGCGCTCGCTAGCGCTACAAGTCGCTTGGGAGGGGAGGCAGGGGAGGGACGCGACGAGGGTGGGAGGCAGCGAGCGAGCCGGGCCCGCCGCACGCTCGCACGCTCGCACGCATATGAGCTCCACTTCGGAGCGGGTGCCGACGCGCCATCGAGGGCAGCATCTCCAGGGCAGCATCTGCAGGGCAGCCTGCGCTGGGCAGCCTTCACTGGGCGGCACCGTGCAGAGGGGAAGAGAGGCAGGGAGGGAGGGAGGGCACGTTCCCACGCGTGGCACAACTCCATGCCAAATGTCCAATTTCCAGGCTAGGATTTCACCGGAGACACTTAACGAGACATCTGTTGCGAGCTAATGAAGACAGCGGTCGCCTTACACGGAGACAAGGACGCGGGAGCAGGCGAGCGATCGGCGCAGTAGGAGGAGTGGCGAGGCATCGCGACCAGAGATGCGGAACTTTAGAATCACCAGCGGCGCGTTACATCAGCTGTCAAAGGTGACTTCCGTTGATTCTCATCATCATCATCACTCATCATCTCATTACCGTCCTCATCTTCACCAACGTCAGCAAGGCAAGTCGTATCGCAAGCAGTGTCAGTGCTGTTGTTGTTGTGCATTTGCATCAATCCCGTGGCATGTCCGTTTCACGCAGCAAAAAGTGAACGCAGTACCGGTGATAAATGTAATGTTTGGAACGTGCATCGGACTCGCCTTGCGATCGTATAAACAACTTAAAACACGTGAATCCGTTCTCCCGAAACACGCCGCTACGTGCGACGTGGAACAGCGAAGTGTTTCCACTCGCGGTGCCCACGAAACTCCCTCCGTTCCGCGTCCCACATTCATCAATCGCCGCGTGAACGGGGATCGTGTCGCGATGTGCCGGGCCTACCTCTCCTCCGCCGTCTAACAAACTGCGCTCGGGGCGACAGAAGGGAGGCGGCTACAGAGATGATCTACTTAGAGCACAAATGTTTTCATTAGCGTACATCATGAAAACGGCTCGGTTTGCATATTTTCTCGCCGTGTACACTTCTCTACAGCTGGTCATATATTTTCTAACGGCCATAATTCTAGTGACTGTACTTCAAGCGGGCGGCACGGTGGCGTAGCGGTGAGTAGCGCTGCCGCCTCACAGCAAGAAGGGCCCGGGTTCGTATCCCGGCTCGAGTGCCTTTCTGTGTGGAGTTTGCATGTTCTCCCCGTGTCCGTGTGGGTTTTCGCTGGGCACTCCGGTTTCCTCCCACAGTCCAAAGACATGCTGCTGCGTAGGTTAATTGGCCTGCGGATTAAATTGCCCCCCGGTGGCCTGTGATGGACTGGCGTTCCAACCTGGGTATATCCCTGCCTTGCACCCTTTGTCTGCCGGGATAGGCTCCGGCTCACCACAACCCTGTACAGGATTACACGGTTTCTAACAAATATATCATACATCGGTAGTACAAAACTCTGCCTGTGACCACTTCTCACAGTTGATTTGTCCCAGCGGATTTTACCAAACTTTAATTTCCCTCCTTTAATTGGAATTCTACAAATGCCCATGGCTGCTGTGTGCGCGCGCGCATGCAAATCGGTTCCTAAAAGAGCGAGCGGGAATTTTTCTGAGCACACAGCCTATTAAAATTCGCTACTAAAATTATCCCCAAGCGAGATTGCGTGCCCTCTCCACGGTGCTACAAAACACAATAATAATGAAGCACATTATAATTAATTTCCCCCTCGAAAAAAAATTCCACGATTACGTATCGCGTTAGTTCTCGGCCGATCGGCGACGCGCCGTTGCTTAAAGGTCACGCTCATTCACACATCGCGAGACGGCTGAGCGTGGGCACGGCAGCCCTTCCGCGATCCGCAGCGCAAGCAGCCGAGGAAGGAAGGAAATTACTGGGAGGAAGCAATTTCAGGCGTATTGTTTTTGCCCGTTCTGTGTCCGACGGTTGCGTTTAGCGAGGGCCGTTCGCCAGAGCAGAGCAACTCGCGCCGCGGGGTCACGCGGATTGCTCTCCAACCGATCGCATCATTTGATTTCCGCGCCACGCTCCGGATTACCGTTTAGTTTTGCCCCCGTGCTGATTGTACCAAGGGCCCTGGGAGGCCACATGTTTGTGCCCGCCTTTAGCTCGTTTTAGCAGTTGTCCAGCAGGAAGGGGTGAAGCACGTGGCAACAGAGACAAGGTAGACCAGTAGTTTAAAAACAAACATAGTTACGAACATATACAAAATACTGTAACGTTGCACTAAATAGCATTAGAATTATCGAATCTGTCATACGTGATGGTTGCTCTTCAGAGCTGTTCTTTAGAGCTGGCCGTGTCGACCAATCTCCAGCTCTCCCTCGCGACGTTTCGCCTCCCACATTGGAAGCATCATCAGGCGTTGCAAAGCAATGCCCACCCACTCCACCGTGCCGCCGCCGCCCGCCTTTCCCCCTTTTTTCTGGGAAAGCTGGTAGCTCGGAATGAGTTTGAGCTCAATGTTAAGAGGTGTCACGGTCGATACGATTGAAGCCACCACGCGTTGCCATTACTTCCTCCCTTCTGACAGGGTCGACAGCCGTCACACACAGTTAACAACTGAACTCCGAGGTCTGCCTTCGCAGTTTCATTCCACTCGAGGTGTACATTGTGGCTGCGGATAAAGGTGCCACCAGGCTATATGGTGCTCCCCTTAAAGCCCCCAGTTCCCAAATTGACATACCAGCTTTAGGCTGTGTTTGTGTTTATACATTTATAAATAACATGGTATCCGTAACAAGATGAGAGCACAGAAATCCGGGAGAACCTCGGAGTAGATTTGCTACTCCTTCGGATTGAGAGGCGCCAGTATGGCCCACTGGTCGGAGACATAGAGGCCGACCCAGGACGCGCTGGAAGGATTATATCTTTCGGCTGGTCTAGGAAGCCCTCAGGAAGAGCAGGAATCTGTTTCTGAGGAAAGGGATGCCTGGTCCACCTTCCTTGAAGAGCTGCCGCCGCGACCCTCACCGGGACAAGCTCGTTTAGAAAATAGATGGATGGGTTTTGCTTTATTCTCGCCAACACGATCGTTAACGTCAGTGCACGCATTCTCGTGCTGTGCGTGGCCTCTGATTAGCACGCTAATATGGATCGAGAATAATGGTGTCGCTAGATAATGGCACGGTTCTTATTTCCATCATTAAAACATCGTGTCCACAGATTGTTAACACCGAAATACACACACAAGAGACGCGCTACCTTAGCGAGCACGCAGCCAAACAGCTCCTAATGGACCACTAGACGCCGGGATGGGGCTGCGCGTTCTATATGTCCCCGCATACTAATAGGTATCCAATGAATACCAAGTCCTCGGGACGTAATGCGAATCTGCGGCGCCGTGTGGGGTTCATCTCGTCGTGGAACAATATCTAATGAAATGTGACATGCGCGCCACCGTCTCGGTGACCCCATTGCGCGCGTGCGGTGAGTGGCGCTGCCGCCTCGCACCGGGACGCCCCCGGGTTCGATGCCCGGTTCGGTTACCCGTTTTGCGTGGAGTTTGCATGTTGTAATGATGTACGTTTTTTTTTAACGGCTCGATTCACGACGGTTGCTCTTCAGAGCTGTTCTTTCGGGATAGCAGTCTGTTAAGGCTATACGGGGGATTTTTGTCTTTGTTATGGTGGCAGGGTGGGTAACATCTGCGACTCACGGAAATATTGTCCTGCCCGACGCGGTTCGATTCCCGCCTCGGGCACCTTTCTGTGTCGGGGTTTGTGTGTTCGCTCCCTGTCCTGCGTGAGTTTCCTCCCACAACAACAAAAAAACAACACACTCATTAATTAATTGCCCGATAACATCATAATATATAGGACTGTACAATGCTGGCCCAAGCTGACTGCGTGACCGCCTCTCTGCGGTTTCCTCACACCTGCGTATCTCGTCCATGACCGGCCATGGAAATCTGCACGCCGCGCTACAAATTGTATTATTATTCCCCAACAAGCACAGCGTGTGTTGGTCACAAACGGGGTCACATTTTCAATCTGAGCTTCAAAAGAGTGCCGGTGAACACGGCAAGTTGCCACCGGACAATCTCTCTTGCGGTTTATTTCCACGCGGTGGGAATATTTAATCGACCTTGGCGTCGGGCGGTGGCAGCGAAGGCCGCGAGCGCCTTGTAACTCGCGCGTTTCACCGCTTCTCAGCCGCTCGTTTTCTTACTTCTGAAAAGTACCAACGTGCACCACGTTAATCTGTTGTGACGCTTCATTTATTTATCCTTCCCAAATAACTTCGCGAGACGCAGCGCTGTGTGTCACATCCTGCGTTGCGGTTTTACTTTCGGCATTGCGACGTTTCCCACCGGAGTTCTATGTCGGGCGCCAGCGATTCCTGCGGCTCAAGACAGCCCACGTGCAACGATCGGCATCGCAACCCCCAGCCACCAATGGCATCGTCTCCATCAGCGTAACACGTCCATTGTCAAGCATCCATCCATCGTCAGAAACCGCTTAATCCTGAACAGGGTCGCGGTGAGCCGGAGGCTATCCCGGCAGACATAGGGCGCAGAGCAGGGATATACCCAGGATGGGACGCCAATCCATCACAGCGGACAATTTAGTCCGCAGGCCAATTAACCTTTGCAGCAGCATGTCTTTGGACTGTGGGAGGAAACCGGAGTGCCCAGCGAAAACCCGCACGAATACGGGGAGAACATGCAAACTCCACACAGAAAGGTGCCCGAAGTGGGAATCGAACTACCTCAGGCAGGACTTTCTTTCTGTGAGGCGCAGATGTTACCACTGCAAGAGCAACATCACACATCTTTAACGTAGCCCTGACTCGGAGGGCAAGACGTATCGAGACAGAGCAACCGTTTATACCGAGCGCTAGTTTTTGCTTAAGCCTCGTGTTTTTTATTGTGTGCAGCGTGTGACCGAATGCATTGGTCTGTGTCCGGAATTCTCATCCGAGAGTTAGCGTTTTATCAAAATATTAAGACCTCACATACAATTTAGGTGCTATGATGCATCAATCAATCCACGAATGTAAATCGATTTCAACGCGACGTGCATCGAATCCTGTGTGTGAGAATCAATGTTTCGTTGTTTGTTTATGTTGTGTGCGATGGGTTCGCATGATGCACAGCTTTCAGTCGCTGCTACAGCAACAAAACATAAGATCGGAGCTGTTCTTTCGGGATAGCCGTGTCGAGCGATCTCCCGCTCTCTCTCGCGACGTTTCGCTTGCCACGTTGGAGGCACGATGATTCTATCCTGAAAGAACAGCTCTGAAGAGCTGTTTCACGACCTTTCAGTATATTCGAAGCAGCCTTAATAATTATTTTTTTGTTGCTTTGGTTTTTATGGATTGTTTTTTTCTTTCGTTGTTGACATGCCGTCCTCTTCGCGGCCCTCGTGCAGCGCTTTGTGAACCTCGGGTGAAAGGCGCTATATAAAATGATATTATTATTATCATGAATCGAGCCGTGAAAACCTACATCAGGACAAAACACAGAATCGATCCTTGAATCGTGACAATTCACCAAATCGCTCCGCACCGCTTGCTAACGTTAACATTCTCACACGTAAACGCTGTCCCCTGTGCCCGCAACAGTTCCACCACCGTTCACCACAAAGGAAATCATTCAGCTGTGCAATTTAGTGAAGCGTTGAGGATGAATGTGAGACTTTCCACTGGATTGTCAAGTTAGCGGGTTACCCAATCCCTCCCCATCGCTCCATCGCCAACCAGCACGGTTACACACCCACAGCATTAATGCCACACAATTATATTTGCACATTTTTTAAATATCAATTTACAAGTCCCCTGTCATCCTATTGCCAGATGAAGGCCTCTTCACAACCGTGTCGCGGTCATGGGTCTTGCGGATTGACCGTACTTCACCACATTGGTCAGTGCGAGATTGTACATGGGAAGAGCCGAGGATGCGTTTGAATATCACCCCCGACTTTAGTCGTGGCCGAGAGTCAAACTCTGCTAACCGAGTTTACAGCGCCGCTCGTAAAAAAATTTATAAACGTCGTCTTGATTTGACGAGCGCAGTTGGGCGTGTGGTGCGTGGGCTGGTATTTTGTTCTCAAGTTTCCTCTCTGTGCCAAGCGCCCCTCCGCGCTGTGACACTGGGGACAGGGCCTCACAAACCCCCACAGGGGCCCACGCCATCTTTATCCAATCCCACGCGCGAACCCACACCCTGTGATGACAGACGACCATACGATCGCCTGATGATGCCACCAACGTGGGAGGCGAAACGTTGGCATCATCAAAGTGGGAGGGCGAAACGTCGCGAGGGACAGATGGAGACCGCTCGACACGGCTATCCCCAAAGAACAGCTCTGAAGAGCAAATCTTCATGAATCGAGCCGTGAAAACCCTACGTTAACGACACAATCGTCGCGATGTGATGCACGAGATTTAACGACGCCTCGAGTCCCATCGTGCTGTCCTGCATGGTGGAGTCCAACTAAACCCTGCCTGGCACCATTAGGGTCTGTTTCATAATCGCAATAAGGATAATAAGTACAATTAATAACGCGTGGCACATATTCATGCACGTTCGAAGGTCTTCATTCCAAAACAGAATTACTCCTAGGCACGAGGTATCATGCAGAGTGGGGGGAAGAGTCAAGCCACGCGGTTAGCCGGCGCCAACCTGCCAGACACTGCGTACAAGATATTATGATTTTATCGGCCAATTAATTAGTGGTGGGAGGAAACCGGAATACCCAGAGGAAACTCACGAAAAACAGGGAGAAAGCACAGAAACTCCACACAGAAAGGCACAGAAAGGCGCCGAAATCGGGAATCGAACCGCCTCGAACAGGACTTTCTTGCTGTGAGACGCAGACGTAACCACTGCACAGCCACCCTGCCGCCCCAATATAGTCATGATTTGTTGAAAAAAAAAGGATGCATTCTCCTACTGTAAGAGCAGATACGACGGGTTTATTGGCCACAGTGAAATGGCAAAGTGGTTTTTACGAGTGCTCTTGTTTACATCCTCCGGGGAGCCTGGTCACAGATAGAGATGGTACAGCACGGGAGCACAATAACCGCCTCCAAATCCTCTCATTCATATTTAACCGTGACGTCCGCAATTAACGGAGCACCGGTTCAATTGCCACGGAGCGGGCCCGGAGAAAGACTGCAGTGACACGAGCGGGGTGGGGGGGTAGAGCGATGCAAACCTACGGAGCGGGACACTTTGAGGATTGTGAGCGATGGAAGCGCCCCAGAGACCGACTGAAACCGACAGATCTCCTCCGCGCCGGAGACGATCGCTCGGGGTTCCGGCAGCGTGGCCGACTCGATAAAGGAGCAAAAGCCCTTTACCGTCAGATCCTTTGAAAACAAATCTTGACTTCTGCCAGCGGGCATCGAGCACTCGTCCTGCCAACCAAGGTTAGGGCTGCAGTAGGTTCAAGGCTGGCTCTGCTGATGGCCCGAAAGATGAAGGCTGCACGTGACACGCTATGATGGCCTGCCTCTGCTAGATATGTGTTCGCGAATTACAATTCACCGTAAATCAATGTGCGGATAGGAAATACGGTGCCGACAAACAAACGTGTATCAAACCAACAAACAAACAAACCAAGAACAGATGTTCAGTCGGGTTCTATTTAAGCTCGAAGGGACCGTTGAGCTGTGTAGTTCTTTTTAACAGTTGTCCAGCGGGGAGGGGTACAATACAATCTCAGAGCACCGGCGGCAATTTAGTCAGGACAATTAACCTTGGCAGCAGCGTGTCTTTGGACTGTGGAAGGAAACCGGAGTATCTGGCGAAAACCCATGCGGACACGGGGGAGAGCATGCAAACTCTACGCAAAAAGGGACCCAAGCCGGGAAATGAACCAGGGACCTTCTTTCTGTGAGATGGCAGCGCTACTCACTGTGCCACGTTGCCCCCAGCAGGGGAAAAATGTGGGTGATGAAACATACTAAAAAATAACGTGGACGAGTAGGCCAAATTCCCTACAGGGGGCCTCTCTAGAGCTCCGTCTTGGCAGAAGCCCTTTCTCGCGCAGTGGCTTGAGTGAGGAATTTCAGGGCTGCATCCTTAATAAAAACAACGAACTGCAAGTTTAGTGGTCACGAATGTTTTTAAAGTGCCCAAGGCTCAATGTGTAATGAAAACCATCAGTGTTTTTTATCCAGACTACAAAGCCGCAACTCTCCCGAGCAGAGATACAAACATTGTGCAGAGACGTCCACAGACGCACGAGAGGAGACACACAGTGCGGAGAGAGAGGTTCACAGATGCGTTAGATTTCTTAAAAGCGTTCTCCCTGAGCCGTGCTCTCCCCGGGGCCCCGTGAGTCACTCGCGCAAGACGAGGTGGTGATGGTGGTGGTGATTATGAAGCCATTCGTGGCATCACACAAACCGTATTCTCCACGGTGAACAGATTTACATCGTAAATTTCAAGCGCGATTGTCGTGTTTATACTTGAATTTGAAAATACGACCGCATTTCTGTTGAGACATCTGCCCGCAATATACATTCCAGAAACCCTTTGCATTATGACATGTGCTGTTATGATGTTTAACAGCGCGTATTTGTTGCTCTCTCGAATATGTTTTGCGCTTTTTCCTTGTTTTTCCTTTTGCGATGTTCAGTTGGGAGTTTGAATTGTTGCACTGGAACCTGTTTAGCTGTAACGATCTCCTTATTTGACCGTTCTCTCTAGAAAAGGTAGCCCGTGGAGCCGCTTCAAGCGGAGTTTGTTTTCATGCCTTTATGTAATTCTGGCGTTAGCTGGAATATTCTGAGCCAAATTTGGCTTAGCATTACTTAGAAAAATAATGACGATGATGATGACGATGCAGACAAAGTCGAAGGCGAAGATAGTGATCCTAATGATGATCATTTATCCTAGTAATGATAAATGACGATGATGTTCGTGATGATTACGACAGGTGACCAAGTGAAGGTGATGATGGTGATAGTGGCGATGCTGCTGCTGAACATACTGATAGCTAGATAGATGTATATTATTACGGGGAAAAATACCCAGTGAGCTTGCAAGCTCTGAATGCGGGCTTCCTGCGACACAATGCATGATGACGGCAGACTAAGTCCCAATCCACCAACGCACAACACAATGTGAACCGAATTCTCACCTATTTGTTACCACGTCTCAAGATGCTGCAGAGAGGCGGTGCCCATTTATGTCAAAGTCAGAGGAGGGAAAGAGGAAGTAGGTCTTTACCCAGGAGCTGAATAGGGGCAGTGAGTCAATAGGCCGGATGACTGGGGGGGGGAGAGAGGTTCACACGCTGGGGGCAGCAGAGGACAATGAGTGGCCTTGCCCACTGAGCAAAAGTTCCATCCATCCATGCGTTGTCAGAAACCGCTTAATCATGTTCAGGGTTGCGGTGAGCCGGAGCCTATCCCGGCATATACAGGGCGCAGGGCTGGGCTATACCCAGAATAGGACGCCGGTCCATCACAGGACACCGGGGGCAATTTAGTCCGCAAGCCAATTAACATATGCAGTTTTGGGAGGAAACCGGAGTGCCCGGTGAAAACCCACGCGGACACGGAAACTGAGCAGAAGTTGACTGAAGGATTCCATAAAACGCTTTGGTTGCTGGAGTGGCGAATGCACATAGAGGAGTAGAGTGATGATGAAAGGTTGGAGAGTGATGTTGGATGTTTGGAGTAAATAGTAATGTCACCGGCATACAAGTATATGATGAACATTAACACGCAATACTATTCTGACAAATAGGTTGAGAAGAGCAGGTCGCCACACATGAAAACCTGTCGGAGACATCTTTAAGCCATGAGAAGCGGTGACGTGGGTGAAAAAAAAATTGAACAAATGTAATTTTCATATTTGTTCACGTTTGGAATTAAAACAGCCAACGTTCAAAACAGTTGTAGAATGACAGCCGAAATAGCTCTATAAATCAGGTCCCTGGTCGCAGCTGGCTCCTACCTGGTGTTTGTTAAAGGAGTTAAGTGTAATTGAAAATTCCTGTTTGGCGAGCCTTGTTCAGCGGCGCTCGTCGTTTTGCAATGTTTATCTTTAATTTAACAACCGTGCCTCCTCATCATTTATTTAGAAACTTCCTGCTATTTCCTCATTAGAATCACAACTGCGTGCGTTTATTAATGCAGTTAATCTGACCGTTTGAATTCCTCCGCCCCAGCGCATGAGGTTTACAAGACAAGGAAATGCCTCCAAATCGGCCGAAAGTTATCCCGTTTTAACGTCGTTCGTTTTCTTCCCCGGCCATGACTCCCCGCGACTGCTTCATAACAAGCACTCAAAATAATGACCGTCAGCATGTGGGCCTGGCGCGGGTATTATTCATCGAGCTCAGATGTAATCATGCCGTTATAGCATGAAGAACAACCGTAATTACACAGATTAATCTCGAATCTCCGCGGCGGATCCTGGAACTGACGAGCGGAGTTGCGAGCGTGGGAACGAGTGGAGCCAGAGCAGGGCCCGGTGGGCCCCGTTATCTCCCGCCGCGTCACTCCCGTGAGCACACAGTGCCGCCGCCGCCCACCCTTCATCTCTCAAAGCTGCTGTGATTTAGGAAAATCATAGAAGTTTAATTATATCAGATTAGAGCAAATCGCCACGGACTTGAAATGACACAAGCCCCCTTCTGTGACCCTGTGGGTGCATCCCAGGAAGCGCGGCGCCCTCAGGGTCCCGTCCAGTGTGCTGCACCTACATATAGAGGGTGGTCCAGCTGGCCTGCGGTATAAATTGCCCTCAGTGCCCTGTGATGAACTGGCGTCATATCCTGGGTATATCCCTGCCGTGCGTCCTGCGTCTGCCGGGATAGGCTCCGGCTTACCGCGAACCTGTACAGGATTAAGCGGTTTCTGACAATGGATGGACGGATGGGCGGGCACTCAGCCCCCCCAGCGTGGCCGCCACGCAAACGCCAGGTCCATTAACGGCGAGTTAAACAGCCGCCACAAAGATTGCATAACAAGGCTTGTTTTCCACTTAACGTCGCGAAGACTGGCAACATCCGCGTGACCTCGGAGGATTCAGTCAGCAGGATGTGCCGGGCTCTTTAGTTTACTTCGGCAACAGCACTTATGTAAAACAAAAAAAAATTCCACTGTGGTCGGAAGGAACTTGCATCAGCATTGTTGTAGTTTTCGCTTCCTAAAATGCTCAGCGTTTCAAGCGACGCATCAAAGGAACTCGATTATGTGATCGTAAGAAGTGATTTCGGTGTGACGCTCACGGTGATAACTTCTGAGGCTCGGTCGCCGCTCTCATCTCGCGAATCAAGGAGGCAGCCCGCGCTCTGATCTCAGCATTCTCACGTTTTGTTATTATTATTATTATTTTGGTCTCGCAGACTTCTTCCCGTGAAGCCGGAATATTTTAATTGGAGCTGCAGGCGGAACATCTGCTACCGAGCGATGGCGAGCGCGCCGTGGATCTTCTTACTGCTCGTTGCCTTCCAGGTTGGTGGCGCGCACACACACCGCGCACACACACCGCGCTCACACACCGCGTTCACACACCGCGCACACACACCGCGCACACACACCGCAAACCCCGCGGCCAAAGGAACGCAGGGGCCCACAATCTCCATCCGGACCCCGCGCCCAAGGCAGGAAAGCGCTCGGCGAGGTTGCCAGCGTCTGGCACCTCCTGCTCCTGCCTCGAGCCCACGAGGTAACTTTCCGCTGGCACTTGCTGCGGAGAGTGGAGAGAGTGGCGCGGCTCTGGGTGGGCGATTAACGGTAAAGGCTGGGATGGACTGGCGCACCATCATCGGCACAGCCGATGCCTTGCGCCCTGTGTCTGCCGGGATAGGCTCCGGCTCACTGCTACCCTGTACAGGATTAAGCGGTTTCTGATAACGGATGGACGGATGGATTAACGGTAGAGGCACACCGCTCCGGTCGCCTGCTCACGGCACCGCTGCTGTCAGGGTAGCAGCAGCGACGGTAGTCCTGAAGCAGTGGTTCTTAAGCTCGACCGCAGCCGACACACGTCTGTGGTTTTCCAAATGTGATCTTGCACCCCTTATTAAGAAATACATATTATAATACAATACATATAGAGTGTTAATAAATACAAACATCTGGCATGTCTCGCACCCCTAAGGGCTGCGTGCCCCCCAGGTGAAGGACCATAGAGCAGTGGTGTCCAACCTTCTTAACCACAAGAGGCATCATCAATGTGGGAGGCAAAACGTTGCAAAATCGAGAGAAGGAATGCTCGACACAGCTACCCCAGTAAAACAGCTTTGGAGAGCAATCCTCACACGTCGAGTCGTGAAAACCTACATCAGTACACACGGTGTATATAATTTAAAAACATATCGATCTTGCTGCGATGGCAGCTTTACTAAAGCCCTCGCAGTTCGTGCAAAATCTTGTGACGATGGTTACCCCGCAATTCAGCTGAAAAGATGCACGTTCCCGAATCCGCATTTCCTACGCGGTCGCCGTGAATAACAATCTGATGACATATTAATACGAAACGTAAATTATTCAACGACTGAAAGCATCGATGGGGAGAACATTGTGACAGTAGGCCGGCACAGCGTGGGCTGGAGATCAGTACGTCAGTGGGCTGACAAAGGTCTTGTAAAAAGGTCATCACCGTCGAGACGTTTTCTGGAGAATCATTCGTTGGGACATCTCGCCAATTCTGCATTTGAGTAAATACTGTGATGGTCATATGAGTGTGCATGATGATAAATAGCTTGGGGGAATGCGTCATCCGCCAGTGGATCGCTCTTGGCTGATGATGACGATGTGCCCGGTATGAGAATTGCCTTCCAAAGCTGTTATTTCTGGATAGCCGTGTCGAGCGCTCCCTCTCTCCTTCGTGACGTTTCCCATACATCGAGCCGTGAAAACCTACATTAGTACGACGTGCTGGTCTGTTTTCACATCGCGTGGCCGAATCCCCCCTTGCAAATCACACTTAGCTAGTAGCTCTCTCTACTTCGCTTTCATCGATCCGTCAATTAATACCGTGCGAGCCCTTGACACGTGCATTCGATTGCGCGTGTAAACATCTTACGCTGTTCGATGCGTCTGTGTTTTAAGTGATGGGTTCAAGTGACCCCTGCAGAAGCTCGAGCCGAGAGGCACTGCCGTTCACTGCAAAATTAAAAAATGTAAATGTGTTCTTGAGTCAGATCATTAACGAGGATTACGACGGTTCATAATATCGCCGCAGGGTTAAATTATTAATTTAATTCCTACCTTCAATGCAATCCTTTTCTATGTGGTACAGATTAGTACAGTGTATGCATCCAGTACATTTCATGTGGCTGTAGTGATGTAGGTTTTCACGGCTCGATCCATGATGGTTGCTCTTCACAGCTCTTCTTTCGGGATAGCCGTGTCACTGGGCGATCTCCCTCTCTCCCTCGCGACGTCACGAAAGAACAGCTCTGAATAGAAACCATAATTTCATCTGACTGTCATTGCAAACAATAAAAGCAAGATTGATGTATGAATTAATTTCATAACTTCCAGGGTATGCACACCCGTTCCCAATCACATGTTCCCAATCATATGTTCCCAATCATATGTTCCCAATCATATGTTCCCAATCACAGGCTCCCATTTACATGTTCCCATTCAGCCGTTCAGAATCACATATTCCCATTCACATGTTCCCAACAACTCGCGGAACAAATTAGAAGACAAGTGCTTCTGTGTTGACGTATGTGGTCGCTCATTTCAACCTCGCAAATTAAGCCGAGTGTCAACGTTCCTTTGAGACGTTCCGAGGGTGTCTCCTAAGCGTGTAGAGCACTCAGCGGCCCATTACGTTCCGTGCGCGCGGAAGAGACCAGAGTTGCTTGTTGAAGCTCTAATCCGTCCCAATCCATTCTAAACGAAAATCGATGTTTATTTATTTGGTTAACATAACCGTGAAATACTTTTAGCACAAACCTCATCCTTTAATACAAAATGTCTAATTTTAAACTGGAAGGTCTACGAGAGATTACTGTTTTCACGATACTACTTTCGTGGCGGTTTGAAAGAACAAATAACCGAAGCCGAACATCCGTCAACAACAGTTCTCAAAAGAAATCTATTCATTAAACAAGCATATAACATTTGAAAGAACAATAAATTGAGCAATGGCTGTTCGTCACAGGGATGTAAAGAATGACGGCTTAATTGAGGTTTGTTTTTCATGATCGTTCATTTATAACGTCGCAGAATACACACGACCAACACGGCTCACTCGAGCACACAGTGGCGCCTTTCTCTTGTCTATGATCACAGAGGCCGGGCAGTTGGACGTGCATTAGGTAAACACGATTATGTAACGGTGAATCATCCCGCCTTGGGTCTTAATGGGTTCGTACTCATGCCGGCCTCTTAGCGTCTCGCAGACGCGCGGAGAATTATTACTTCGTTGCGTGCTGGAACATGCGCGGGTAGCGAGAGGGCCGCAGTTTGGATTCCGCGTGACCCACACGCCGTGCGGCACGGGTCACGGCGAAGGTCACGGCGAGGGACACGGGGAGGGTCACGGCGAGGCGGCAGGACGAGCGTCGCGCCACTCGGCTCCTGGGTGCTTGCAGCTAGGGTTGCCACCTGTCCTGGTTTTCCCCGGGGCCATACTCTTTTTCTGAGGGAGCTGTTTTGGTAAAGGGCGGCACGGTGGCACGGTGAGTAGCGCCGCCGCCTCACAGCAAGAAGGCCCCCGGGTTCAAATCCCGGCACGGTGTGGAGTTTGCATGTTCTCCCCGTGTCCCGCGTGGGGTTTCGCCGGGCACTCCGGTTTCCTCCCACAGTCCAAAGGCATACTGCTGCATAGGTTAATTAGCCTGCGGACTAAATTGCCCCCGGTGCCCTGTGATGGACCGTCGTCCCATCCGATGTATAGCCCTGCCCAGAATTACGCAGTTTCTGACAATTAATGAATTAAGGTTTTGGTAAATCTGTCAGCCTTTTTAGGACATTAGTCCCGATTTATGCCAGCTATGCAGTGATACGCGACTCAAGCCAACACATTTAAGCACTGTCCTTCCCGTGATGTGTCCGGGTGTTTTGTACCTCAGAGGCGGCTTGCGCGTGCAGACAACTGCATAAGGACCGTTATTAACTTTCGCGTCGCTGCCATTGTTTAGTTACGCGCATTAACGTTACTGTTTATTTGTGGATTTCCTGTTTATGCAAATTGTTCTGCCCAGCATCTTGCTAGAAATCTTGCTAGAAATCTTGCATGTAGATGCTGCACAAAACTAAAGTGATGAGATCATTATACGTCGACACCGCGACCCTGTACAGGATTGCGCGGTTTCTGAAAATGGATGGATGGATTATACATTGAGTGAAGCGGAACCCAATCAGAATCTGGGTTTGGCTGGAGCCACAGTCACGATCCCAGCTCCAGGGGCCTCAGCATCAGTGGGTCAGAAATGAACGTTGACCTGGCTCGAGTAGTGACCCCACGGGAACGCTGACCTTCATGGACACGACCCCAGTTCTTCACAATCTCACCGTGGCAGTGGATGCATCTGGCAACTTATCGGACGAAGCAGCTCAGAGAGTTGCGAGTTGGTAAAGAGAGGGTTTGACTTGGGTGCAAGGTCATGGTGATTAAGCGGTTTCTGACAACGGATGGATGGATGGATGGAAAGTCACTTAGATTTCTTAAGGGCACGGTCATATCGCGACCGCGCTTTCCACCCGTACGATACTGTAACGCTTCGGCCACTTCATCACCGGTAGCGGACCGGCTTCCTTCCACCTCTGGTCGCAACCGTGCCGGTGACGCCGAGCCGTGCAATTCTGTGCTCCGACAGTCGATGGGGATTTCGGCGAGCGGCACGGCCGGAGAGGTCGCGAAGGCCGCCACCGCGCCGACGCTGCGGCCTCCCGCCAAGCACCTGTCCACGCAGCGCATCTCCAAGATGCAGTACGAGTGCAACAGGAGGATGCTGCTGGAGCCCCCCTACAACGGCGCCGGTCAGCCACCCACCGACAACGCGGCTCCCGAGACCGCGACAGCGCAGTCGCCGTTTGTCGCAGAGATTCGCGGCTCGAAGCCGGCGCCCGACCTGGTTAACGCCGCGTGTGTAGATAACCGTGATGCTACTAATTGTATGCGCCGTCTGGTTCGCAGTTGATGTTAAACATGCCCTGACAATCACTCGCAACGGTAGGTCACTGTGTGCTGGGATCAGGGTCTAAAGTTGGCACATTTTTTAATTGAACGGCAGGTTACTCGATTCGGATTATATGCGGCAATCACCGGCCCCCCGACTGGCATTACTCTTGAAAATTAGATTATCCTGGTCGTAATAATGTCTGAGTCGTTCTCTCGTTGAATTAATACCTTCGACTTTGAATGAAGATGTGCGCGTTATGAATGTAAATTATTATTATTATTATTTATGATATTATTAGAATGCAGCTAGGCAAGTAACACAGCCACACAACATAAAAACAGCCGGCACAGCAGCCATAGCTGCTCAGTGACACAGGTACCGGCAAGCTCGCAAGGCCGCATCCAGACACACGGCGTGGAACACAGCTTGACAGTCAGACAGCTGCCCACAGTAAACACCTGTCACCTGTCCTGGTCGTCGTTTTGTTGAGCGTCCTGCTGTCCCGGGAGATTCGCAAGTCTCCCTGATGTGTTTGTCACGTGAGTAATAACACAACCGGTGCTTAAATCAACACCAACAGTTCAGAACGCTGCTCGACGAATGGCTTTCGCACGCACGTCCATCTCACCATGTGTGTCCTCATAGCAGGGTTATGGAAATACAGGGTACAATGGTGTAGAATTACTATGTATAGGTGTAAATCGTAATCTAGTGGTAGTGCCTTACGCCGATTTTTCCTATTCCGCAATGTTATAATAATAATAATATCATTTGGAGAGCGCTTTTCCTTCGTAGCCGAAGATTACGCGACTGACTTTTTTACTTATTGATGTATTCTTTATGTTTAACTTGCGGTCGTGTGTGTGGCTATGGCTGAATAGTCCAATCCGTGGGCGACACTCTCTACCACAGTTGTCACGGTGGCATTGAGGAATCGGTAAATCTGCTGCAGGTGCCGAGTGCAGAACCAGCGGGCGCTTACAGTTTTGACTCGTTTGCCTCTCGATCAGCGAAACGCTTCGTCAATAACACGCCACTCTGACAATCGTTGTACGTTACGTTCCCTCTTGTTCCGACACTGTGAGACACGCATCTCCCCACGATAAGCCTGGCTTGCTTTGTTTCGTACCTTAGCGGTGACAAGCCACGACAGAGGCAGCTGCGGCCAGGGAAGAGGGACGGCAAAACGCAACAACGCGCGGGCGCGCTGTCACTTTGCAAGCGGTTGTCACGCACACGTTAACAAACGTTTCTAGCGTGACTTTCTGCCACCGCAAACCGGTTTCGCTGCCAGCTTGGCCGCCAGCTATGACGCATACAAAACCTTCAAAACAAACAGCGGCCGCCTTTATGAGGCGCTCGCAGCTCGAGAACCCGCGGCTCACGCAAACGCGGCGTAAATCACGGCTCAAGAGCGATGTGAGCCGGGCCGCAGCAGAACGCCGCCGTGCCCAGGCCGCGACTTATAAGGCAAACACAAATTGGGCACCGGTAGAAATGCCTCCGCTGTTTAGCCGCGTTATTTCCCCGACCCGTTCGACACGACGGCGGCTTCACACGCAATCGAGAACCGCGCTGCGATGGATTTAAAGCCACCAAACGCGCCGGTTTGACCAACGACAGTCCGCGTTTCCACGGAATATGCTCTGCCCAGTGCTCGAATAATCAATACTGCGAGTGGGATCAGCGGCTACGGCTAGGCAATGACCATCGTGGCAACTATCCATCCTTTTCCTTTCGTGGCCCGACACGCGTTCTCCGCATTGCGGAGTATCACAGCACCAGATGTGCACGCTGCTACACAGATCGCGAGGAAGTCTAAGTGAAAGACACCGACTGTTTTATGACCGCGTCTCTATAAAGCGCGGTAATGTAAGCCCCCAGACCACCCACGGCGACACGGGTTACACTGGCCCCAATCACCGGGCCCCCCGTAGCGAGAGAGAGAGAGCGGGCATATCGGATTCGGAGGCCCAATTTCAGCCCTTACATCGTCGCTCATGCCAACGCCGTTACCTCCTCTGCCACGGGGATATGTGGGGTCAGGTGGTCAGCGTGGCATTAAAAACACAGCGATCCGATAACAGCGGCTCGGCCCGCGTGTCGCGGCCGTGCGTGCGTCGACCGCGCTGCTCTCGGTACGCGGGTGTGTGCGCGCGCAGCTCTCTTCCTAAACACACGGGTAAAGGCGCACTCGAGCCGTGAAAACCTACAATCAGTACAGATATTTATTATTGCAGCAGAAAACACCCAGCGAGCTCGCAAGCTCTGAAAGCGGGATTTCCCGCATTGACACAACACAACGTGCGGACTAACCAACGAGCGGACTTTCGGGCGGCTCGCCCCACCGTTTCAAGGACAAATCGAGAAAGCGGCAACATCTGGATTTGCAAGCCCGGCGAGCTGCTAACCATTATGGCCTCGAGCGCAGCCCCCGGTCGCTTGGAAGGCGCTCAAACCCGCGGCTCCGCGCCGCCAACTGGCGCTCGCGTCGCCGCGCGAGCCGCTTGTCGGAGCGGTGAGGGGGGGGCCGAGCGCGCTGCCTCTGCCCGCAGGAAAACACTGCAACCGCACCTGGGACGGATGGCTGTGCTGGGGAGACGTCGCAGCGGGGGAGGTCGCCGTGCAGCACTGCCCGGACTACTTCCCGGATTTCGATCTGCACGGTCAGTACAAAGATTCCCCCCCCTCCGAGTAGCCTTCACAGACCGCGCGGTCAAGCGCTGTTCGCGAGCGGCTGTGAAGGTCGCCACGGCGCGTGAGGTTGGTGGGTGGCCTGGTTGGTGGGTGGCCTGCACCACAGCCGGCCGCCTTCGTCGCCCCGGTGGCGAGGTTTACGCAGCGCGCCAGGCACTCGTTTGAGGCTGAGTCGATCGAGGGGAAGGCCAGAACTGGTTCGAAAAATCGTCACCGGTTTTGGCCGTGAGCGGGAATCGAACCCGGGTGGGTGGGCCCGGCTCCAGCTACTCTCGGATCGGATAGGGGGCCAGTACAACTGTTTGGTGGGGGGCCACCCTAACAGCCGTACACCGTTACGCAGAGCGACCGTGGGTGGTGTAGCGCCCACCCAGCGCCCACCCAGGGGCCGTCCCGGGCCCACTCCGGCGCTCCCTGGCACCGGCCCTACAGCCCTTGGCACCGGCCCTACGCCCAGCCAGGATTGACCCAGCCCAGGCTAAGTCCTTGCAGCTGGAGGTTTTACACAGCCCTGTAAAAAAGGGGATGCTACACATTTTTACGCAGTGCAGAAAAAAATATGTATTAATATTATTAATGTGCGGCTCCATAAACTGAACGTTAGAACGAGGGTGGGAACATGTTGCAGAGTTGAGTTACGAGAGGGGCTGACTAAGCGGGCCCCTTGCAGCATAAATGCGGTTGGCGATGTGGCTGCACTGGGGGCAGGGATATGTGGGGTCAGGGGTCGGCATGGGAAACCGCACGGCCCATTCCGTCAGAAGGGTCTTACCCTTAACAGCAGCCAATCTGCCCGGGCTTATGACAAAATCTCACCGATTCCTCCACCCGTGTTGAGGACTCGCTCACCAGACCAATTGTCTCATCTCATCCACGCTGTTCAACCGCCACACTGCAGCTCACGACACTTGTCGCTCAGATTCCATCCGTGCGCTGCTTTCATTTTGGAATTCCTTCCCATCGTCTCTGTTCCCAAGTTCGTATAACTTTGCTCACTTCAGGAAACGTATAAACACCGATTTACAACGCACAATCACGTGCTTGAACCGCACCGTTTCCGTGCATGTGCAATGACCATCGGCATTTCCTGTAGAGGATGCATTGTGGTCCTCTTGTGTCAGGTCACCATTAAAATAAATTTGAGCAAATGGGACCGACTGACAGCAGCAGCAGTGACGCAGCGACAGACAACTGTGGACTGCTTCCGTCATTATTCGGGCTCATCAGCACAGTGCGGTGACCAAAGCTGCAAAGTCTGGGAACCGTACACGTGCAGTCCCTCACATCCACACCATGTAGCCCATAATCCTGGATAATGTCAACATTAATCAAAATTAGGCCAGAAACCCATGTTTCAAAAACAAAACACAACGCCTTTCACAATGCCGTTTCCTGCCGGTTGTTTGGCATGTTTGGCCCATGAGCTTGTGCTCAGCAGTTGCGGGTTGTTGTATGAAAATCTCCCCGTCCTGTCAGACCTCAGAAGCGAAACAGTTGAGCCTAGTTCACGTTAGCACGGGTGACCATCAGGGCATGCCAGGTGTTATAGGTGTGTCGCTGTGAAGTGGCCAGCAGATGGCAGCGTTGAATATTTCCCCACTTGTACGCACCCATGGGAGGTTTATAGTCCTGGGTACTCCAGTTGCCTGGTAGAATTCGCAGGTAATACCAAGTGTTACTTGAGGCCGAGCTGAAAGACAACGATGTCCACAAGCTGACCATCGCGCTTCGAAGAATCGCAAAGAAGAAGAAGACTCCAGTTGCCTCTGTCGTGAGGCCACTTATCAATGAAATCGCAAAAACATCACTTTCTTTGGAAAATAATTGGCATTATTATAATGTACTACAGGTCGACATTTAATGGAGAGAAGTTGCATATCTGTCAATATTGGGGCTGCCCTGCAGGCCCCTCTGGCTGCCCCCATAGCTGCCCTTCCCTCCCCCAGCACCAAAAATCAGATTCTCCATGCACGGTTGGCGTGGCACAGGGGCTAAAGGTGTGTAAGTGAGTGAGTGAGCGCCAATCGTAAACGTGGGAAGCGATGTGCTCGCTGGAATTATCGTAGCAATTTAGCGTTGACATGACCAACGGGACCACTGTTAAAATATTTTAATGATCTTTAATAAGGTAGGGAATTGCTTCCCCCCGAGTCCTGCCGAAGCATTCTCGATACATGGCCTCCCCGTCCAACTCTGAAAATGTGCCGCGAGAGGGAACTTTGGATATGTTGACGGTCGTATTTCACGGCGTTTCTGCAAAGCAAGGCACTATGCGTCGAGCGATGTTCCGCCATTACGGAAGACACCGAAGAAGCCCGCTTAAATCAGACTCGCGCACTCTGGACTCTGCTGGCGTGAGAGCCGGACAGCGTGTGGGGTACACTAGATAGAGGACGCCACCGCTTTATCATAATTTATATAAGTTACGGCCTTTGGTCAAACCACTGGTGGATGATTGCCTCCCCGCGCCGTGGTCGTGGGAGATGTTTGACCATACCTCAATCTATATCCATCGCACTGTTACACTGTTGCACTTCGATGTCTCCTATTAGATTTTTGGAATTGTTGGTCATTTTTGTCCCGTGCAATACTGTGCGTTACTGTTTACTTTAAAGCTATGGCTAGGGTTTCTTTCTTGCGCAATTTAATGCAGTAAATTCGTTGCGTAAATTGTGATTTTATATTTTGTTTGTGTTGGTTAGATCCAACGTTGGTTGTATCGCAGGGATCCCGCATGCAGAGCTTGCAAGCTCGCTGCGCATTTTCTGCTGTAATAATATACACCTATGTGGGTCGGTGAAGTGATGAACGTGGGGCACCACTGCTGTTAGCCGTGACCCCGAAATCCAACTCGGTTTGAAAGCTCCACCGCTCCATCCGCCCATCGCCGCATACCGAAATGTTTAATTCATCTCCCTCTCCTGGCGAGTATAATTAACGCTAGCCGCGCATGCTAAACGTGTTTGGGTTGAGAAGCGACGCGGCGTAGCGGCCGCGCAGCCTTCTGCCCGCGATCCTTAAAGGTCACGTCGCCAAACGCCCGGCTTCGTCCCGGCGGGCGCCATCACACGAATACAGAATCGGGGAACCCCGCCATCACCCCCGGCGCTCGTTTGCTTTCCTTGCAGAGAAAGTCACGAAGATCTGTAACGTGGACGGGCAGTGGTTCCGCCACCCCGACAGCAACAGGACTTGGTCCAACTACACGCTGTGCAACGCGTTCACGGCCGACAAGCTCAAGGTGAGAGCGCGCGGCTTGTCATCGCGAGTGGGACGCGTTTGCGCACACTCGTGGTTCTGTCGCAAACGCGTTTGTCCCGGCTCGCGGTACTGTCACCACCGCCGACGTGAGCGGCCGGGCCCCCGGCTGAGAGGTGGGATCCGTGCCTCGAAGAAATCAAGCGCGTTTGGCAACTCGGGACTGACGAAGGTGCGACTGACGATTCGATGGCGCCGAGCTCCCAACGCGGACGTCAGGAATATGTTGTGGATAGCTGGTGTGAGAAATATGCCCTGAGCATGCGGGTGATTTTCAATAATCCCAACAAACACACGGTGATAGGTTTCTAGAAGCACGCGCCACTATCGCTGGTGTATCGCACACGCTGCATTAGAGGAGAGGGATTATCCAACAGCTCATTGTTGGTTTAAGTATTCAGGAAATATGTTCATCGACGTCCAAGTAGAGATTAATGAGGATTTCCGAGTATTGCCGAGTGCCGTTCTCTCCGTGTTTATTTTTGGTCGATGCCAAATTTTGCTCGGATGTGGAAACGACACGCGGCTGTCACTCACTCTGCCCCCCGCGCCCTCAAATCGCCGCCACGCTGGCTGCCGCGGATTTCCAGTTCGTGCCAACCATCGTTCAACGCCATCCATCGTTCAGTGACGGGGGTCAGAGGGGGCACCGCAACTCTTGTAAAGAGGGTCCAGTGTCAAGAAAGCTTCAGGGTAAAGTTGTGTTTCTATCGGGGACTTGCACTGGTATACTGATAATTAAAAACGTCTGAGGCCCAAACGAGCAATCATTGCAGAACGTTAAATAACCAACGTATTAAATAACCAACGCGTTATATAATCATCGCACTTGTTGCTGGTTTCACTCTGCTCGTCATCTCCTGGTTTATTTCCCACGAGATAATTCGCCGGATTCGCCGGCGGCGTTCAAGAGCTCCGTCGTAGCGTGCGCCACCGTGCAGACACGCGGTCAGTTTTTAAATCAAGCTGGAAGGAGCCGCCGAGCTACAGTTGTACAGCGGCGAGGGGTAAGCAAGTTACGAGGAGGCTCACGAGAGACGTTGAGGCGGCGCGATTCCCTACGCGGCCGCAGCGGGAAACTCGACACGGCGTCGTGGTCAGGGGGTCAGGGGTTCAGGGTCAAGCGCGGGCAGCTCGTGTCAACGGAGAGGTTCTCATCGCGTACACCCCGCATTCATTAGCGCCGGGGGGCCACGCGGGAACAGGGGGGGCGACCCGCGTCGCTTCAAGCAGACACCGTTAATTCGACTGTCCGCTCAACCCTTCACCGTGACCTTTTCCCGGCGTAAAGCAATAGCTGTGACCTTACAATAATGAAACGAGGGGGGGGGAAGAAAAAAAAAAAACACTGGAAGCTTGTTTCTAAACGCGTCCTGCGACCGGCTTGTGTCGTGCGCGCCCGGGGACGCTTCGCGGGCGCCGAGCGCGGCACGGTCTCCCCTCTTGCGGATAATCAGCGGATTGATTGCGCGCCGCGTCTCCTCGCCGCCGATTACAACCGGCCGTGACCGGCGCGCGCGGTCCGGCCGCTGCGTAACGCGAGCCGGTACTCCGGTTTCCTCTCCCAGTCCAAGTTTAAACTGCTGCCTGGCTTGATCGGCTTGAACTAAATTTCCCTCAGGACCTTGTGATAGACTGGTGTCCCATGCCGTGTACAGTGCAAGTTATCTGCTGACTTGCTTACCCCTCCCCCGCCGGACAACTGTTAAAAAGATATACGTAGCTCATCGGTTCCTTCCAGCTTAAATACAAACCGACTCATCTCCCGTCTCGCAGAGTCGTGATGTAGCACGCGCATCCGTAGACTTATCAACAAGATCGCTTTTACAGCGGTGATATTGTTTCCACAAAGACCTTCACCCGCAAACGATACATTTTAAAAATCATATTTGCTAAGGTAATAGCCGATTTTCGCAGGTATACCATTCTAGATTCGTTTGCCGCGGCAGGTGAGATCATTTGAAGGCATCCTCGCGACGCAAAACATCCGCCGGGCGTGCTCATCATCGGAGGGAAATTAGCATTTTTTTTTTAGCTTTTGTTCCGCCGAACAGATAAATAAACGTTGCCCGGGAAGACGCTCGGCGAGGGCCCATTAGCGGCGCGCTCTAGCCTTGACGATAACTTATCGTTTTTCTTTGATTAGCACCGTATTTGCCGCGCTGCTATAACCGCGTAACCGTCGCGGAATATTAAACACGAGCGCCGCGCTTGCGAGGCGCTCGCCCGTGCGGCCGGGAGACTCCGGCATCAGCGGGCCGGGTCACTGGAGCGTGCGGTGCGATAGCAGAACTGGGGTTTACATCGCGGGAGCCCGCTCCTTATTTGGGAATCGATTCTCGAGCCTAAGCCCCAGGGTGGCAGCTGGTGAAGGTGCAAACAGCTCGGAGATTCGGCGGGCGTAGGAAGATGGGGGGGTGGGTTGGTCGTGGGATGAATTCCAAAGCTGCACAATTACAGCTGCGTCACACGGGTCACTGCGGTAGGGGGTTCAACTGCACCGGAACTCCACACGGCGCGGTCAGTAAAGTTCAACTCCCAGGAAAGGGGCGAGCGAAAGCTCAGGAGCAAGTCCTCCATCACTTCCTTGCCGGCTATCCCCGGTGGTGAAATTTGGCCGCCGCAATGCAACGCGTGTGATTGCAGCCGCAGTGCTGCGGTGCCTCAGCACGGCCGGCGTGGGCCCTGGTCATGGTCAGGTCTCCGTTAACCGCACCGAAAGGTCGTGAAACTGGCAATGACGGAGCGCCGCCCGCCCGCGTGTGTGTGTGTGCGCGCTGGCAGATGGCTGTGAACCTGTTCTACCTGGCGGTGACGGGCCACGGCGTCTCCATCCTCGTCCTGCTCATCTCACTCACCATCTTCTTCTACTTCAAGTGAGTGTCGGCGCTCAACGCGCGCGACAGCTCGGCTGCATGGGAGCTGCCGGGAGCTGAGCTGAGCCAAAACAAAACGACCCCCCCAGGCCCCCCCTGTAGTCTTAACAGAGACTGTCGTGGCGAGTACCGTTATCGAGTAGCATCTATGAAGGCCGACACGGCACACGACGGGAGGGGTGGTTCACCAGCACTACGCGGAAATGTCTATGCACCGCACTAGGTACTCATTTGAGGCTGAGTCGACCTAGGGGAGGCCCATGACCGGTTCAGTAAAATCGTCACGAAATACAACCACCCTACAGAATCTCGGCTCGTTCCACTCTGTCTGTATATTTTTAAAACGTCAAGGTCGGCTGTTCAAGACTCTGGGATCGACCTGTTGATCGGGATCGACTGGTTGGAGACGGCTGCTTTAGCTGATTACAGGAACCGTTTAATAGTTGTCCAGCGGGGAGGGGTAAGCACATTACCACATCTCGGGGCACCGGAGGAAATTAGTCAGGACAATTTAACTAGGCAACATGTATGTGGACTGTGGGAGGAAATCGGAGTACCCGACGAAAACCCACGCAGACACGGGGAGAACATGCAAACGCCACACAGAAAGGCCTCCCCGAGCCGAGATTCGAACGCGGGGCCTACTTGCTGCGAGGCGGCAGCGCTACACACCGCGCCACCGTGCCGCCAAGCGAGCTACTCAGTTCCTACTCCGTTTCTCCAGATTCTCACAGATTCGACCTATTCACATATCCGCCCGTGCCTCACGGGTCAGTCCGCAGGCAGCAGCGGGAGATTGTGGCGAGCGAAACACTCACGATTGAAGAATCCGGGCTGAAAAAACTGATTCATCGTTTGTTGTGCCGGACCCTCCGGCTCCCCCGGGGATTAATTCCATTTACGGTCATTAACGCCGGTGCCTTTAAACACAATGCATTTTTCGTTTCTGGTAAATTACATCATTGATGCGTGGGCATGAACTGTACGCGAGCGGCGGGCGTGTGTTGTCGTTCGTGTCGCGTGGAGAGCGCCTTCGTTTAAATGTCACCGCATCTCGTAGCCCCGCCATTCAAATCACTCCTAATTCTCCCTGTCCTCAATCACATCTCAGAAGCTAAGCAGGCTCGAACCTGGATAGTGCCTGATATAGTGCCTGAACAGCGCTTGGATGGGTGATAATCCACGATAAACTAACTGGTTGTTATTGTAGTGCGAGGGGCTGCTTGGTGGACCATAGAGGACAAGGCAGTAAAGCTACGGTTGTATTATACTTCTCTGCAGCGCGTTGTGACCCTCGGGTGAAAGGCGCTATATAAAACGCTATTATTATTATATTTCCTACCTTCACCAACCCGCACCGACCGGCACGGTGAACTAATGTCCAATCACCTGACATTCGCCGCGGCCAGGAATCGAACTCCGGTTGCTGGCTCGCGCCAGTGGTGCCGATAACTCCACGCACGCTCCGCGCGTCGCTACAAACCGTGGATTTTTATCGCATCGAGAGAAGCACTCGAGTGCGTCGCGTCGAGCGGTATATTTCATGAAACGCGTTCCCACGGGCACCGTCTCGTGCAAACCCCGCAGCGCAAGTTTGTTTGATCTGGGGGGCGGACGCAGTCGCGTTAGTCAAACTTCAAAGGCGCGTCAAACACTAAACCAGGCTGAGTAACGGCACGCGGGCCGCTCGTGTCTATCGCGCTATGCGTCCTGGGTCTCGGCCGCCGCGCGTTTGACGAATCGGTATCCGACGCCCATCGTTCAACGGTCCCCGTCCGCGCACTGGGTCCCCGGCCGCCTGCGAGCGCCGCCGGCAATTTGTCTGCGAAGCTGCAAACTACAAGCAGCCTGCGGACGATCAAGCGCGATCGGTCTGCACCTTAAAGCAATCCGTAACTCGCGTTAGATATAGCAGAGATCGGTTTTGTTTTGAAAGTAGGAATTTAGGGAGGGGGGCCCAAAGCCTTCGGTCAGAGGTGGAATCAACCACCTCCCCCATGCTCCCAACAGCCCTTCTGATGCTTTGAAGCTCCATAGTCTAGCTCTTTCTAGAAGTTAAAGAGAGCTATACTATGAATACCATTAGGTCACGAAATCCTGCGTATTAAAGCTATGTGGAGCTCGTCTCACACCTCTTGTCTTCTGTCCACAGAAGCCTCAGCTGCCAGAGAATCACGCTTCACAAGAACCTCTTCATGTCCTACATCCTCAACTCCATCATCACCATCATCCAGCTCACGGCAGTGGCCAACAACCAGGAGCTGGTGGCCAGCAAGCCGGTAGGCGCTCCGCACATAATCACGCGTCGCGGTGCACCGACGCGACCGCGCTCCCACGCGCGTCGCTCTGTAGCGCGCTCGCAGATTCCTCCGAGCGGCCCTACCGGCTCCCAGAGCGCTCCGTATTGACACAGGGTCCTGCCGGGTTTACTTAGGAGCACGGGGACAACACGGCGCGGTAATTTCCAGTTGCGTTCGACGACGGGGTCAGCGGGAGTTTATTTTGATAGGAAACGCGTCTCGGAGCCGCGAAGCCTACGTGCGCGGCGCACCGCGACGAAGCCGGCCTCTCTCCTACCCCGGCCACTTCGGCTCCTCGACTCCCTCTCGTCAACCCGCACCCCCCGTCGCCAGGTCTGGTGCAAAGTGCTGCAGTTCTTCTACCAGTACATGATGGGCTGCAACTACTTCTGGATGCTGTGCGAGGGCATCTACCTGCACACGCTCATCGTGGTGGCCGTGTTTGCCGAGAAGCAGCACCTGTTCTGGTACTACCTGCTCGGCTGGGGTGCGTAAGCTCGGACCGGCTCCCCCGCGCGGCTCTCCCCCCCACCCCGGCTCGCCCTCGGGTCGGCTTCCTCTTCTTTGCGATTCTTCGAAGCGCGATGGTTAGCTTCTGGACATCGTTGTCTTTCAGCTCGGCCTCAAAGTACGATAGCCCACGCGGCCTACCTCTCATTCCTTAATGATACAGGCAATGCATCTCTTTTAACGAAACCTCGGTCCAACGAGTTTTCGTTTAACGGAGAAGACACATAAAAAAGCATTCATTCATCGTCAGAAACCGCTTAATCCTGTACAGGGTTGCGGTGAGCCGGAGTCTATCCCGGCAAACGCAGTATTAGTATCAGAGTATTCGTTTAAATAATACTGCACAGTTTTAAAGAACTATGTTATAGACCTATCTTGACGGATGAATCGCTTAGCGGATAAGCCTTGACAGCGCATTCTATCCATTATAAGAGGTATGCTTTGTAGTTTAACATTACAATTTATAATCCGCGCAGTATTCCTTCAGTGTCGAAGGTATCCGTTTGAAGAGAGAATAAGTCTGAGGTGCAAGGAAACCGCAGAGAGGTGGGGGGAAGGCAGTCACGTGGTTTTCCGGCGTCAACATTTGGCAGACACTGCGTCCTATGTAATATGATGTGATCGGCCAATTAATGAGTGTAGTGTTTAGTTTTGGGAGGAAACTGGAGGCCTGGAGGAAACCCCACACAAACTCTACACAGAAAGACGCCCGAGGCTGGAATCGAACCGCCTCGGGCAGGACCTTCTTTCCGTGAGGGACGGATGTTACCGCTGCGCCACCCCTCCTTAAGTTTGTCTGATAGGATTCCAGATTCATTTCATACCCACGAAGTCCAGGGGCAAAGGGCCTTCTGGGTGGGAGCCAAATAAGCTCTTGAGCGGCACCAGAGGGAGGAGGGCCGCGCTGGATTCTCGCGTCTCTCCCCAACAGTGTTTTATTTACGAGACACCCAGGACTGTGTGAAATGAAACCCGGGAGGAAAAGAGCTTCGCCGTTTAATTTGTATGTGTCACATCCGGCCATCCCTCAGCTATCCGGGCTGACAGCGGGGCTCTAAACACGTACAGTATTTACCGTTTACCTTCCTTGAAGAGGGGGTGAACGCATTATCGGTTTTAATTTCTTCCTGAGGTCATCCCATTACTCGCCGACAACATCCACAAGTAGAAAATGGCCTGACCGCACGATCGCGAGTGCTCAACGATTCACTGCCAATTTTTAGCGATGACAAAAAAACCCAGTTATTTATGACGGCACAGGTGCGACGGGCGGGTTTCGCAGCGTTTCACCGCGCGCCGTACCTCACGGGCTCTCGCCATCGGCACTTGCCCCCGCAGCCTGTGCAGGCTACCCGGGGGTAAGCTTCGTCATTGTGTGTGTGCTCCCGCAGGATTCCCCATCATCCCGGCTCTGCTGCACGCCGCGGCACGCACCATCTACTACGACGACAAGTGCGTGCCGCGTCGCGGGGCCGCGCGCCCCCTCGCCCGCTCGCCCGCCCGCTCGGTCGCCGCGCGGGAGCTACGCCGCCACTCGGCGATCTCGAAACTCCCACGGCCCGATGCCCGCTCTAAACCAGACAGCCTAACAAAAATTACGAAATTTAAACGTACGACTTATATAACGTGGGCGGCACGGTGGCGTAGCGGTGAGTAGGGCTGCCGCCTCGCAGCAAGAAGGCGCCGGGTTCGAATCCCGGCTCGGGTGCCTTTCTGTGTGGAGTTTGCATGTTTTCTCCCCACGTCCGCGCGGGTTTTTCGTCACACACTCCAAAGACATGCTGCTGCGTAGGTGAAATGGCCTGCGGACTAAATTGCCCCCCGGTGCCCTGTGATAGACTGCCGTCCCATCCTGGGTATAGCCCTGCCTTGGGCGCCGTGGCTGCCGGGATAGGCTCCGGCTCACCGCGACCCTGTACAGGGTTAAGCGGCCTCTGACGATGTCGTGTTGGGTGCCTCCTCGTTGCAGCTGCTGGATCAGCTCGGCGACGCACCTCCTCTACATCATCCACGGCCCCGTCGTGGCCGCGCTGCTGGTGAGCGAGCCCGCCGTGACGCCACGCGCTCCGCGCACGCTTGCCAACCGTCCGGGTTTTCCCCGGCATCGACCCCTTTTGTCATCGTGTTTCCCCCGGTTGCGCAGTGAGTAGCGCTGCCGCCTCACGGCAAGAGGCCCCCGGGTTCGATCCCCGGCTCGGGTGCCTTTCCGTGTGGAGTTTGCATGTCCTTCCAGTGTCCGTGTCGCTTTTCGCAGGGTGCTCTGGTTTCCTCCCACGGCCCAAAGACATGCTGCCTAGGTTGAGTGTTTTGACTACATTTCCCCCCGTTGCCCTGAGATGATAATCAGTTTACTGTGACCGTGTCCACGCAATGCAATGTTTGTCCATTGTAAAATCCTTCCACGGGGACATTTTCAACGATGAGCCGAATCCAGAGTGAATGCCTCCGCTTTAAAAATTGGAAAACTCTACGCCGCCGCTTTTGCTTCAAAGCGCTTAAAAGTGCTCCGTGTCCAACGAGAAGACAAACAGCTCCCAAGTTACCATCGAATGCAAATAGCAAAAACATAAATATATCTGAAGGCTGCTCAAGGACAGTGGCGCATGTTGTTCAAAGAAGGACGTGAAGAACGCAGTTAACTGGTGCGCCTGTGACTCACACTCTCAGGGGCTCGCAGTCAACAGACAACAGCACGGGAAGCCGACAATCCAGAGGTCAGGAGGTCACAAAATCTGGACCCTTTCTCCCACGAACACTGGGTACTTTCGCTCGGCAATCAATGGATAACTCCAGAGTTCCGCGCACTCTTCTCACGTGCGTCATCAGAGTTTTGGAGCTGCGGCTCGACCCGGGTGTTTACCCAGAGCGGACTTGTTCCTGATGCGGAAACATTTCAATTTCGGAAACATTTCGCTGGTGAACGTTTTAACAACAGAAGTCGAGACCGCGTCGAGGCAGGATGCAAGGACGGTGAGAGTCACTGCGTTCATGGCGTCACCGTTGAGACAATATCAGCGGCATAGAAACGACGGTCAACATTCAAACTGCGATATAATTTCCCCACGCTGCGGGAGCTACTGACATTGTACAGAGAGTGGCCGGGTACGGCCGATCTCTGTGTACAACATAGCACAGGGGGGGGGGCGCTTCCAGGCGGAATCCCAGCGCTTGTGTGTGTGTGTGTGAAAACGCAGAAGTGTTTCTAGATGTGAGAGCGAAACGACGGTGGGGTGGAAGAGGCGCGCGTTGGAAGTTCAAACCGATCGAGCCAAGCCCGGCGGCTGACACGCGTGACCCCCTCAAACCCCCCCCGCCGTTCACCTGCCCCTTCACGCAGGTGAACCTGTTCTTCCTGCTGAACATCGTGCGCGTTCTGGTGACCAAGCTGAAGGTGACGCACCGCGCCGAGTCGAGCATGTACATGAAGGCGGTGCGCGCCACGCTCATCCTCGTGCCGCTGCTCGGCATCCAGTTCGTGCTCGTGCCCTGGAAGCCCGAGGACCGCTTCGTCGGCGACATCTACGACTACGTCATGCACGTGCTCATGCACTACCAGGTGGCGACACTCGCACGAACCACACGCAAGCGCTCTGTGACCCTCGGGTGAAAGGCGCTCTATACATGCTATTATTATTAGAATTATTATGCCACATGCACACGTCACACATACACACGCACCACAAAGACAAAGACCCCCCGTGTAGCCTTAACAGACTGTAGGGGAAAGTGCCGTTAGCGATCACCTATGAAGGGCGCCACGGCACACACAGAGGGGGTGGATGACCAACACTACGCCCGGCCGCCTTTGTCGCCCTTTGGCGATGTTTTCACACCGCACCAGGTACTCATTTGAGGCTGAGTCGACCTAGGGGAGGTTCCAGGACCGGTTCAGAAAATCGTCACTGGTGTTGGCCGTGAGCGGGACTCGAACTCGGGTCGCCAGATTTGTAGCCCAGCGCGCTAACCACTGGGTATAGCCCTGCCTTGGGTATAGCCCTGCCTTGCGCCCTGTGTCTGCCGGGATAGGCTCCGGCTCACCGCAACCCTGTACAGGATTGATCTGTTTCTGACAATGATGATGACGATGATGCTGTCGAGAGTTGGTCGTTCGGGATAGCCGTGTCGAGCGTACCTCTCGACAGTGCAGCTCTTGCGAGAGATTCCCATAATTGGAGCGATCAAAACCCGCATCAGTACGTAGGGCTTACCAGCATCCACGTTCGAAAACATCGCAATCGTTTTTCAATATTCTCTTTGGTGGACTTTTCTCACACCTTTGCCATTCGATCTAGCAGCGCGGCCCTACCACAACCTGTTTAGCGCTCAACGATCGCCCATACGAGCGCTAACCCAGGCTCAAACCCTGCTTAGCTTGCGAGGCAGGACCGAGATTTGATGCATTTGAGGCAATTTGGTCAAAAGGCGCTTTAGAGAATAACGACGCGCGATGTGGAATGTCGCTACGGTGCCCTTTGAGATGCACGTTACGCGCGGCTGACACGGCGGCGAAACCCCAATTTGGCTGGTCGCGTGCGGCGCTCGGCCTCGCAAGGTGACATCACCGGCAGAAATAGCGCCTCGAATAATGATCGCGAGGCGGCATTGTTGTCCGCGGCGTTTCCGCTCGCAATCACGGCACGCCGTCTCAACACAATGCCCGCCGCCCGTCTGTGTTGCAGGGATTTCTGGTGGCAACGATATTCTGCTTCTGCAACGGCGAGGTAAGGAGCAGCGGCCTTCCTCGGCGTTTGTCACTAATCGCGCCGGCTTCCAACAATAAGCTTCCAGAAATTGTTTGGCCCCGTTATTTAAAGAGACGGATGAAAATCCGTCACTGTGCTGCCATTCAACGAGACGCTGCACCGCACGTCTAAAATATGGTGCAATAATCCTGCCAATGGTGGCTTTCTGTGCGGAGTTTGCATGTTCTCCCCGTGTCCCCGTGGGATCCCCGGGCACTCCGGTTTCCTCCCACAGTCCAAAGACATGCTGCTGCCCAGGTTAATTGGCCTGCGGACTAAATTGCACCCGCTGCCCTGTGATGGACTGGCGTCCCATCCTGGGTATAGCCCTGCCTTGCCCCCTGTGTCTGCCGAGATAGGCTCCGACTCACGGCGACCCTATACACTGTACAGGATTAAGCGGTTTCTGACAATGGAGGGATGATCGTTATCTCGCACACCACTGATGTTAGCCTTGGTCAGGAAATGAACGCAAGTTGCAGAGTTCATAGCGTGGTGTACAAACCACTGTGCCATCATTCCTGGCAAAACGGAATCTTGCCCGATTATCTAACATTGTTTATTACCCACACTCTGTCCACAGAGCGCGCGAAACATTTAAATAATTTCGCACATCACCGATGAAGCGGCCATGAAAAGCTTGCCCCGAAAATTCAGGTCACAGGATTCCTCGCGCAGTGAGCCAACTACTGCTCTGGCGTTCCCTCCGTTAATTCGCACCTTTAATTGCGTTGCGAGA
>JAZEWU010000028.1:1290640-1328154 GCA_036362915.1 Geotria australis | reverse complement strand
ACGTTAAGCCCAAGATCCCTGCAGCTCCGCGGCCAAACAATCCTCAACCCCACCGCTCCCCTCATCCCCTCTACCCACCGCCCCCCGCTCCCGCTACCTCCACCCGCCACAGAGCTTCCGCTCTGCCGTGCTGGAAACAAAAACATCTAAAAGTAAAGCGGCCGGTGACTACCGATTTATGGAAAACATATTCCCAGAATGACTAATATTTCCTCGCAAATTATAGAACACCGGCAGACCCGCTCTGAAAACAGTGTAATGCGGCCCAGCTGCTGGTCGGCGTAATAGGTGTAAATTACACGCGTTAACTTGCGAGCAGAGAAGATCAAACACGGCGGAGAGAGTTGCTGCAGAACTAGTTGGTGCTGGCAGCCATGAGACGACGCGAAACACGCAGGTACCAAGGTGGGATTGCAAGTTATCGGCCAGAGCAGGGGTCTCAAACCAGTCGATTGCGATTGACAGATCGATCCCAAAGTCTTCACCAATCGACGTTCACATTTTAAAAATATATATAGCGGGATGATTGGAAAATCTGAGACTCTGTACGGTGGTTCGACAGATAGAGATACACAGAGATCTATACAAATACATAGAGACTCGTAGAGATACACAGACACTAATAGAGACACGCAGAGATACACAGAGACTCAAGCCGAGATTTTGTACAGTGGCGGCTGTGGGTCGCAAATGCAAGCAGCTGGAGATAGTGTGCGGCTCGCACAGATTAGGTGAGTGTTATGCACAGCGTACAATTTGATGGGTTTTCGTAAAGTAGACTATTTAAGGTCAGTTCCAGTGCGGCATTTAGATTCCAAATGTCATCTCGCGTTTGTAAAAGTTGGAGACCGCTGATCCAAAGCGTATGCTGCAAAAGGCAACAGTCGGGAACATCTTAGCCCAGCTCTCCCCCTCCTCTTTCCTGCCTCCAGGTGCAGGCGGCGCTCAAGAGGTACTGGATCCTGTACATGCTGCGCGTGGGTCACGAGCGGCGGGATCAATACTTCATGGCGTCGACCTCCTACACCGCCTCCGTCACCGAGCTGCCGACGTACCCGTGCCCCAACGGCGAGCACCACGGCAGGAAGGCCAGCAGCGATGCGGAAGCGACCACTTTCAGATCGGAGGAGACGTACACTTAGCGGACGAGCGAGGTGGGGGGCGGCGTGCGGGTCGATGCGCCCGAGCCGCGGGGGGCTCCCGTCGCGCGGAAAAACACTCGCCGGAGACGCGTGGCCGAGTCCGCTTCCGCGGGGAAACTTCGCGGGTGCCGGGGTTACGCCGGGAGCGCGAGGCCGCGCGGATCGGCCGCCCGCGCCGCGCCGCCGGACGCGACGGCGGCTCCCTCTCGCATCCCGACGCCGCAAGCGAGCGCGGCTTGGCACGCGGGCCGGGGCGGAATCGGACCCCTCGCGCCGCCCGCCCGCCCGCTAGCGGACGAGGAGAGAGGGAATCGAGGTGACGAGTGCCCGCCGTGCCGACGGCACGAGAAAAACAGCTGTGGAGGACATTATACACGCCCCATTAAAGCTTAAAGTGAAATCCACGGCTCTCCGCTAAGCGTCCGGCCTAACGATGAGATTTCTCTTCCTGGAGAGCCCGGGACTCGGAACGTCGGGAGAGAAACGATCGCCGCTCGCTGAACGGTTGTTGTATCCGCGTGGGGCCATTTTTTTTTTTTTACACAGAGCCACGTTTTTTTCATTTTGAACGCGTGTTCTTTTTTTTTGTAAAACTGTGACCGCGGCAGACGGAGATGAGACAGAAAATGATCGCGAAGCGGACGGCCGCGAGTCAACATGTAAGGAGCGTAACGTCAACACGACCGCCCGTACCTGCGTCGTTAAGCCCGAGATGACTGTCGGTACCAACGAGACGTACGGTCGCGAAGAGACGGCATTACTAACTGCGGAAGCACAAACATCAGGTGCCAAGTGACTCGGTGTTGAGTTCAGAGAAGTTGGTCATCCGTGATCAGGGCATGCAGCTTTGGCCACGATCGTGGTTCAAACTACACGTTGTCGTTGATGGGAAATGAGAGGCTACAGTAGCCTCCCAGTTGAAAGATCTGGACCAATTATTAGAATTATCTAAAGGAATGGAACACATCTGAGAAGCTATCCCCCGACGTAGTGGAGTGATCGGACGACTTCATATGCAGGAGCTACGTGGATTCGTATGTCGCAGGACCGCCTAAAGGATGGTGGTGACTGGGGAGGCCTCATCCAGAAGTGGATTGACCATGGCTATCAATGACGATGATGCCGGGTCATTTAAAACAGATACCAGCAAGCTCACCTGGACACCGAATGCAGCATCGACATGGTCCAAAACCGCTTTTCCACTTGCACATCCGGAACCGTGCCAGGTAAGCGCGGTTTCAAGCCAGGAATCACGTGGCACGTTTCCACTGCACGAGCCGAGCCGTGCGTCGATCGCCGCGCACCCAGCCCGGCTTGGCCACGAACCAGCGTCAGACAATGACTCGTGTGGCCAGTGTAGCACGGCCCGATATAGTTCCAGTGGAAAACCACCCGTGCTGTGCTGGCCCCGTTGCTGGCATGGCTCGGATGTGCAAGCGGATAAGGGGGTACAAATAAACACCGGCTGCATTAAATGCAGCGGGACGGAATCCAGGTACCCGCGGGTTATTGTGAGTGCTCGCGGTTTAAATGGAAAGTGCAGTTAACAAAGGGTGTCCTTAATACGCCGTGTCGTGACACACGTCACAGAAATGACAGCCGCACTTTTAGCCAAACCGGCGCCGACGCTCACAACCACCGTGGGTCAGCGTTGCATCGGCCGCAGTGTTATGTTACGTCTCCACGCGAGTGCTCCGTCTGTCGATATACGTCATTCAGAAACGCTCATCACCAATGTCCTGTTTTCGTCCTGTTGTCGTGCCTTATAAATATATATCGTGTCTTAGGCCTTTAAAATGTTTGAACGCTCGTAACAACAAAAAAAATATTTACAAAAATTGTTGGAAAATTATTGGTCGGAGAATTGCCTTCCAAAGCTGTTCTTTCGGGTTAGCCGTGTCGAGCGTTCCCTCCCTTTCCTTCGTCTATCCCGAAAGAGCAGCGGCGATCCTCATACGTGGAGCCGTGACAACCCTACCTACATCAGTGAAATTGAAAGGCCTGCAAGAAATCCCATGAAATTCGATGAAAACATTACAGAGGCTGCACACAAGCTGCGGTCAACCTTCTGACGCGAGCGTGGCAAAAACAAGCGGTCGCTCCGCCGCACGGCGCTCACAGTGCGACTCACCCCCGCGTGGCGCCGAGACGCCGCTAGCGGACTCCCACCTCCAACTCGGCACCGAGCGCACGCGTCGCAACGCAACCCTGTTTCCCAGAAAGCGGCGCTATCGTCTCCCGGTGCCCTCTAACGCTAAACGCGCCCCCCCCACCCCACACACCACTCCACCCCTGTCATCGCACACAGAGTGCGGCCGACCTGTCTCCGATGGGCACAGTGCCGATCCCGGGGGCCGCGAGCCGAGTGCCCTTGTTGTGGCCCGCATTTTCCATCCAGCATCGCCCCACATCTAGTAATAATAATAGCATTTATAGAGCGCCTTTCACCCAAGGGTCGCAAAGCGCTGCACAAGGATGCGGAGAGAACGGCATGTCAACAAGATCAAGACAGATTAACTGAGAGTCGAGCAATATCGATAAATTATAGGACATCAAGACAGCGGAAAAAAAATACTAATAATTCTCCAACAAGCAAGGAGGGAACAGATGTTCCCGAGCAGACACAGATCGAGAGAGATCCAACGTCTCGGCACAGCACCACTGACCCGCACCACATACATCCCATAGTCTTTGTTCAGCCGTTGTTCTCATCGCATTCTCGGTCGTACGTATCGCCATCGTGTCGCGCCAAATACGGCAAGTGCAAGTGGCATCTAAGTGAAACGCAAAGACGGTACAGTATTCGCTAGTTTGGGGATTCGCGCCCGTGTCCGGAACGTATCCCACGTCAAGGTTAAGTGTTGACCGCACTGCGTGTTGTTCGACAAGCGCAGTCAGGTTCAGTTGCTCGGTTCGCGAAGCAGAGCTCAGCACGCGGAGCACACGGGAGGGCCACTCGCAGAGTCTCCACCAGAAGCTCAGAGCAACCCTAATGACCGAGCGACAAGCGTGGGCGGAGCATCATCGGTTGGCCTCGCGATATCGAAAGAAAAATAATCCTCTCTGCGCCGCCCGCACTCTCTCGCAGATCCAATTTAAGCCGCCTTGCATAAATAAGCAGGTATTTTTTATTTATTCATCTAAAGCACAGCCAGTCATTAAACCAGTTTACTGACAACAACGACGCGTGGGTGCTGCTAATTCCAAGCGAGGAAATCACTCCTCCTCCGCACCAAGCAGGCCGTGTGCGTGTGTGCGTGTGTACGGGGCGAAACTTCCTCTGAAATAGTATTCTGGGATTCGGAGGCAGGATGCGATGTGGCGTCCTGGGCCACGCGGCTGTCGTGAGGACCGAGAAGAGAGAGCTTCACCGAAAGGCCCAAAGATCCCCCGTGTAGCCTTAACAGACTGTTGGATCACGTGCCGTTAGCGAGCACCTATGAAGGTCAACACGGCACACGAGGGGGCGGGTGACCAGCACAACGCCCGACCGCCTTTGTCTCCCTAGTGGCAATGTTTACACAACCGCACTAGGTACTCATTTGAGGCTGAGTTGACCTAGGGGAGGTCCAGGACCGGTTCAGAAAATCGTCACCGGTGATGGCCGTGAGCGGGAATCATAGCCAGGTTTGTAGCCCAGCATAGCGCTAACCACTGCGCCACCGTTCCCCCACTTCACCACATCCTCGTTCATGCTCGACGCACGCCGACTGCACAACGCTAAGTGGTGCACAACTTAATTTCTAAACGCTCAACGTCGTTATGCCTACCTAATGGACTTCTGGCCAATTACTCAAGCATCTCAAACCGCCGCTGGAAATACGTACCGCAATGTTTGCGCAGGTCGTTAAAAAAAATGAATGAATAATATCCAGCGTTCAACCTTCTTATCTTCGTTTTTTTTACTTTAGTTTATTTCCATCCATCCATTGTCTGAAACCGCTTAATGCTGTGCAGGCGTCGCGGTGAGCCGGAGCCTACTCCGGCAGACACAGGGCCCAAGGCAGGGCTATGCCGAGGATGGGACGCCAGTTCATCACAAGGAACCAGGGGCTATTTAGTAGTCTGCAGGCCAATTAACCTATGCAGCAGCATGTCTTTGGACTGTGGGAGGAAACCGGAGTGCCCGGCGAAAACCCACGCGGACACGGGGAGAACATGCAAACTCCGCAGAGAAATGGACCCGGGCCGGGATTCAAACCCGGGGCCTTGTTGCTGTGAGGCGGCAACGCTACTCACCGCTACGCCGCCACCGCGCCGCCCACTTTAGTTGACTTTTCCTAATATCCCCTCCTGCGCGGATGGACATGCATAACGAGACATTCATCACAGCTGTTCTCAGAGCGAAAAACACATTTCCCAGAACTCATTACTCTGTGAGTCACGGCTTTCTAAAGTGACGATTAGGGCAGCGTGCCCCAGGCAAAAGACCGCTCATATAATCGATTACATCTTAAGCGATGGCAGAAAAGCAAAAAAAAGAGACAGTATAATGATATTCCGCTAAATTAAATAAACGCTTAACATCTTCAACCGACTGGCTGCCTATTTGCGCGAGACTCTTGTCATCGGCCCAGCAAGTGTCGTCAGGAGCCACAATTGAGCAATTTCACTGCCTAGTTTTGGGACAGGTTGCGAGTTCAAATCCGTGTGGCGTTTGATAAAAATGAGCAGAACTTCAAGTCAGCAGGTTCTGTCCTATCGGCAGACTCTCCCCTGCGATAGGAATCTGGAATTTTCCACCGCCGGGTGAGGGCTCTAAACAGGGATTGAGCACTGCCGCAATTGGGAACAGCGAGTCACTTTGATTTGTGAATTTACGAGCAGGGCACCCAACAGGCACATGGGACGCGTGGTCCAGGATGCAATGTGGAAAACGAGTGTTCGCAATCGCCGGAGAGCGAAGGCCCAGAGCTGTGTCCACACGAGCCGGTGTGCCGAGGTTCACTGCCGATGTTTGTGCGCAACCGTACTGTAAAGTATTTACGAAGTAATGTATTTCTTTATCAATGTACGTGTAGTAAATTTAAATCGTGTGTATTTTTTTTTGTTTGCCTATCGAGGATAATTATCACGATGAATATTTTAAATTAAATGTGTAAGCGATGAGAATAATTAAATATGTATTGCCCGTGTGTGTACATTCCTGCTGAACAAATAAAGGCTTTCATCCCGCGCTCTATTTTTTCTAATCGCGTACAATTATACCGCATAATTGCACATCGCTGATGCGGAATGATACCACCGGGGCAATCTCGCTCACGGCTCAACGCATCCTCCTCACTCGCGGCTCAGCGACAACAAGTTGCTGCCGGCTGGCTCGAAAAACTTTATATTTATTTTCCGCACAGCTTCGCGACAACTCGGCAATCGGTGCTAGCCACGTCTCCCCGCGACACCCCGCCGTCATGCTCCGGCGGATCGCTTCCATCAACACGAAGCGCCGGGCGTCGCTCCACGGAAGCCGCACGCGGCTCCCCGTAATTGGCACGGGTAATGGGACCGGACAGGGCCACAATTACTCTGTGCCGCGGGCGAAACGCGGGGGCCACTTTTGTGGGTTTTTTTGGTTGTTGCGCCGCTCTCCTCCTTGAGCCAGAAACCAGGCAACCGGCGGTCGGTCGGCCATTATCGCGGGCGCACCGGAGCGCGCGCGGCGGGGCCACGTGATTGATGGCTTACTTTGCGCGCGACAAGGACAGCGAGTAAAATTGGTGTCGCGGTTTGGAGCGGAGCTATTTTTACAAAGTACAAAAGAGCTCCGTGCCACCGAAGCGCGCCGGTGACGCGGGCCGCACAGCTCCGCGCCGGGGCCCCGCGTGGCCTCCGAGCGTGACACGACGCGGCGACGAACATCGAGCGCTCAGGGGGCCCCGGGACCGGGCCGCGTCGCTACCCATCTCGCCAGGTGCCACGTCCGTCCGTCCACCCGCTGTTCCGTCCGTGAATAAAACGTTAACCCCCCGAGAGGCCGGGTCGACTGAATAAACCGGAGCGTGCGATGCCTTCCATTACGGTGCTTGTGAAGACGCTGGGACGCGTGCCGCTCGCACAAAGGCACTCAGAACTTTTCAACGTTTCCATTTGCTCCAAATGAAAGCACTGATTGACACTAATGTGGAGCTGGAGAGCCGAAATTGGACCAGACTTAAGCGGAAAGACTTTCTCTGTCGGCCAAACATCCCGAGATGCAGATCCGGTGGATTACTTTCGAAGGCATCCTGCGCTATTTATGGTTCGTTTTAACGCTCATAAAATAATTTCATGCTGTTTATAAACATCACGCTGGGGACTTACGGTTGGGGTTACAAATAGTTACACAGTGGTAAAAATATTGAGATTATGTTAGAGTTAAAGGAAGTTTTACATTTGCGTTTTTACTTCATTTGACATATTGTAAAGACAAGCCACATACAACCCAACACTGTTGCACCATGTAGCAAGCGACTGCGGTCTGCACTGTTTTATTGGAGAGACAGCAACACTACACCAGCTCTCGCCTGAAGCCCTCCCGTGGGCAGCAGACCTCGACACTGGAATTTACCTCCTACACATATTGCCAAACGCCACGCGATGCCCACCTCTATAGCAGGTTCAGGAAGGAAGGGGCACCGTCTAGAGTGCTTTACACACCGGTGCCGGGACCTCATAGGTTAGCTTTGCGACATCGCCCAGATATCACAGAATGTTGGAATCGTCCAGAACATTGGCCCGAATCGTTTTTCTTCGTCTCCAGACGTAGCACCGGTAGGGCAGTTGGAAAGTCTTTAAGACGTTTAAAGACAAGCTTCACTATGTAACCAGGTTTCAGGCGAGACGTCCTCAAGCCCCGCTGAGCCCGTCGCGTGGCCTCCTGTTCCCCGAGTTCCCGTCGCATTCGTCACCACAAATGACCCCGTCGCTTATCGAGCCGCAGAACGTTTTCCTTAAACGAGACTCGTCCGCAACTAAACACGGCCGACACATTTTCCACGATTTGGCACAAAGCATTACCCTAATTTGGACATATAATGGCCCCTGTACCGATGTAGGTTTTTACGACTCGATGTATGACAATCGCTGTCCGGCGATAGCCGTGTCGTGTGTCCGTCTCTCTGTTGCGCGACGTTTCGCCTCCCACGTGGGAGGCATCCTCAGGCATTTGTTAAGCCACCTGGTTCCAACTTAGACTCTGGGTGATTTAAGTGAGACGTGCCTGAAGATGCTTCCAACGTGGGAGGCGAAACATTGCGAAGGAGAGAGGGGGAATGTTTGACACGGCTATCCCGAAAGAACAGCTTTGAAAAGCAATTCTCAGACAACTGTCTCGTAAAAAAAATAACAAGACAAGACAAACAGGCGTTTTAGGCAGGGGGACGTTGAAGCGTGGCAGCTGCCACTATAAATGTACGCCGTTCTAAAATTGATGAGGCCTTTTTGCATATCTAATGCCATTTGTACCTCAATGATATCCCCCGCGGGCAGCTCTCAATTAGAAATTATGCAGTTTTGTTTCACTCCACTGGGACACCTGCTGTGTGTTGTCTTCTTTTACGCGATTTACGGAAGAGAAATCCGTCAAGCGCCCTCCCGCGACGCGCCTCGCTTTCGTCGTCCAAACACGATTGCGGACAGCGGCACAAACGATTCCGTCGAGACGCCAAAGCCCGCCGACTTCCGCGCGACGTTATTTAGCCGCGAAACCAAAACAATATTCGTCAAAACAGCGGCGGGTGACCGACAGACGAACGAGGGGGCGGGAAGGCGTGAAGCCGGCCGTGTCTCAAGGTGATCTCGTGACACCGTTTACGAGCGTGCCAAGGACCAACGGCAAAATCACGAGCGATGGGGCATTTGAGAAGCGCTGCCTGGCCGCCGGCTGCTCCCGATTGTGTTTCGCAGCGGCCCATAAAAGCCATCAGATTTGATTCTCAAGGGACGTCAATTTTCGCACAGATAAGACCGCCGCCCGGTTCGGAAAAAAAATCTAATGATAAATCCACTGCGAGTGGATATTCCCCGAGAGCCTCTCGATATTATAAGCAAACATTCAGAAAATATTCACATCCCACGTCCGTAGAAACGTCTGTATGCACTGATTCAAAGTCACGGAACTCCACGCGAGCAACCTTCACGAGGGAGGTCGCTCGACACGGCTATCCTGAACGAACAGCTCTGAAGAACAACCATCAGCATTGATTAAATCTGCAATTCTCAACCAGTGTAGCCCGTGGAGACCAGACCCAGGCGGGCCTTGATTTGCAAAAGCCTGAGAACCCCCTGGCTCAAATCACCCAACACGTACGTTGGAAGCAGGTAGCTCAGTATCTGCGTCTCGCTTCGGCTGGGCGGGGGAATTTTGCGCGCGTAATAAATTGTAATATTATTATTAGCTTAACAAACGCAGGTTATCCAAGGTGGGCGCCCAGCACAGCCCCAACGCGAGCCACCAAACGCCAACAGCGGCAGCACTCCGACAGGCGTGCCACACGGCCCGTGCGGTGAAATGGAACATACCTAGGGTCGTGCGTCCAGTCAAATAAACCCCCGGTGCATTCCTCCCGCCACCCCCCACACCCCCGTTTCTCACACACTGTTTTCGGTGCCCATTTAGCCGTCGCCATATATAAACTGCGCGCCACGAATTGCTCCCGAGGGAGAGAGAGAGCGCCGGGCTACTCCACGCGTCTGATCATAGCCGGCCGACGGGAGCGCGGGGACCACAGGATCGGGGGGCCACTGGACTCACCCGGAGAGAGATGGTCCACCGCGCGTCCACCGCCGCCCCACCTCGATCGGCGACGCTACCTCTGTAGGGAGATAGATGGATGGATGTTTATGGGTTACAATGGAAAGTACCCAGTGAGCGTGCAAGATGGCTCCTGTCTCTAACGCTGGCTCTTATCTGTTCAAATAAATCTATAAAAATCTAAAATTAAAATTGAAGTCCAGTCTCGCAACATTCATTGGGATGACTTAGTGCTTTCGATCAGTGTGTGTGTGTGTGGGGAGGCCTGGTCATTGAATTGTGTCTAGGGCCCCAAAATAAAGATCGCCACCCCTGCTTCCTGTCTACCGGCCGGTGGGCCCTGGCGCAGTTGCAACTCCGCCAAGTGGCGTAGCTGGAACAACGGCGCAGTGCTATTTTTGAAAATATAACTTACTTTCCCGACATGTAGAGCTCGTAATTTGTTCAATCGCCGTCCCTGAGCCCGCGTCCGGCCCGATCATATCGCGCTAAACGATGTGTGTGTGTGTGATGCCAAACCGCTCCAGACGGTTACACGCGCTAACCAGATGGCGGCATGCCGCGCTCTGGCGCTGTGAGCTGCACCGGTAATTATTCATTTTCCCCAAATGTCTTATTTACCATTTTACGCGACTCACAACAAAGATCACCCGTAAAGCCTTAACAGGCTGTAAGGTGAAGTGCAGTTAGCGAGCACTTATGAAGGTCAACACGGCACACGAGGAGGTGCGTGATCAGCACCACGCCCGGCCGCCTTTGTCTCCGTAGTGGCAATGTTTACACGCTACATTTGGTACTCACTTGAGGCTGAGTTCACCTAGGAGAAGCCCAGGACCGGTTCAGTAAATTGTCATTGGTGTTGTTGGCCGTGGGCGGTTATTCAAACTGGGGTGGCCGGGTTTGTAGCCCAGCGTGCTAACCACTGAGCCACCGCTCCCCACTACGGTACTGACACACCCGGACTAATTCGCAAGACCTGTTTTCACCCGAACACAAAACTACTTTGCGCTCACGGATAATGAGATGGAAAGTGCCTGCAGACTCACGACACCAATCACTTGACGGCATTACAAACTGTGCACTCGGCGGATGATGAGCCCGTTTGAGTGGATTAAAAAAAATAAGTAAAAAAGCAATTATATCAAGCACTAATCCCCCCTACTCGCGACACGTAACGCCAAGGATTATAATCACAATGAGCAATTCCGAAACGTTGTCGGATTTCAGAATTGTAATTTGTCAAATCACAGCTTTTGGCGGGAACTTACACGGAATAGATACATGTTTATTCTTACAGGAGAAATCACCAGCCCTGTGATGGGCTGGCGTCCCATCATGGGTGTGGCCCTGCCTTGCGCCCTCTGTCTACCGGGATAGGCTCCGTCTCACCGCAACCATATACAGGATTAAGCGGTTTCTGACAATGATGATGATGTAGAAAATACCCAGTGAGCTTGCAAGCTATGTGGTATTCTCGCGACCCAACAAACGTTGCATCTAACCGACGTTCGCAGCTGCGGCCCAGGGGTTAGCGCGCCGCGCTCTAAATCGCGCCACCTGAGTTTAATCCCTAGCCCAGGCTAACATCCGCAGCGAGCTGGTCCCCGGGCGCTGGGTTTGAACCGGCCCGTGAGACGCGACCCGGGAGACGCGCGGTGGGAGCGGCTCATTCTCTCCTCCGGCCGGAGCCGCACAGCGAGGCTGTAGGGCCCCCTCGTGGCGAGGCTGACCTGCATTAAGTAAACATTCACCTTATACTAAAATTAACTCGAAGGCTTTCATGACCAATGTGATTCATAGTGAGGTTCTGTTTGTGAGTTTAGGTCGTGTGAAGGTGTGTAAGTGAAGTGCACCCGGCGATATACCGGAGCAAACGAATGAACACATGCCTCACTTTACCTCAAAAGATGGCACCGAGGTTTCGCTGGCATTACAGCTAGCATCATTGTCACGGCTCGATGCGTCAGAATTACCTTCTCATATCTGTTCTCTCGGGATAGCCGTGTCGAGCGCCACCCCTCCTCTCCTTTCGCGACGTTTCGCGTCCCACGTTGGAGGCATCATCAGGCGTTTTGAGAATGCCTCCAACGGGTTTTCCCCGGGTACTCCGGTTTCCTCCGAAGGTCCAAAAACACCCTGACTAAATTGCCCTCGGTGCCCTGAGATTTTGTAACTTGCCGACCCCTCCCCGCTGGACAACTGTTAAAAACAGCTATATAGCTCAACAGTTCCTTCCAGCTTAAATTAAAAAATGACTGACTTACTGACACGTGTGTACACTTGTTCACGTGCAGGGTCGCGGTGAGCCGGAGCCTATCGCGGCAGACACAGGGCGGAAGGCAGGGCTATACCCAGAATAGGACGCCAGCCCATCACCGGGTGCAATTTAGTCCTCAGGCCAATTAAACCATGCAGCAGCGCGTCTTTGGACTGTAGGCGCAAACCTGAGTGCCCGGCGAAAACCCACTCGGACACCGGCAGAACATGCAAACTCCACGCAGAAAGGCACCCGAGCGTGGATACGAACCGGGGTGTGTATGGCTGTGAGGAGGCAGCGCGACTCACCTCGCCACCGTGTATCGTCGATGCGAACAACGGCAGGCGTTCACTCACGTTCGCATCCACCTCTGCCCGGGTGTTCGTGATTCACGTGGAGTTTCCGAAGCAGCCATACGAGGCGCGAATGTACACACGAGACGTGGAGCAATTGAGGAGCTCCGTGGTCAATTAGCGCCGCGCCTCGTGCGATGACGATGCTGATGAGATAATGGCCCAGAGATGAACACAATGGAACAGTGAACAGGTTTGCCATTTGCACGTGCGCTCCATTAAGGGCTGGCGCCATTTAAGTTTACATAGTTAGAATTCTTTACATCCATCCATTTTCAGAAACCGCTTAATCCTGTACAGGGTCGCGGTGAGCCGGAGCCTATCCCGGCAGACACAGGGCGCAAGGCAGGGCTATATCGAGGATGGGACGCCAGTCCATCGCAAGGCGCCTGGGGAAATTTAGTCAGTATGCCAATTAACCTGGCAGCATGTCTTTGGACGGTGGGAGGAAACCGGAGTGCACGGCGAAAACCCACGCGGACACCACGGGGAGAACATGCAAACTCCACACAGAAAGGCCCCCGAGCCGGGATACGAACCTGGGTTTCTTGCTGTGAGCGCGCCCGTGCTGCAGTTACAATCAGAGACCACACTGCGACGACACCGAGACCAGTTTCACGGGGTATTTTTTTTATTTGACACCGAGTCTCTCGCGACATTTGTTCACTCGCCACAGCGCGCCGTCGCGAGCAATGTAAACAAGCGACCGCAGAGCATTAGGCAACACACACACCCAGGCGACATCAACTTACCTACTCCCGCGTAGCTTCTCGCGGGTGTTGCCCACCGCGTCTCCCCGCATTGCGGATTCTGGCCGCGAGCCCAGCGGCTCTCAACCTCCAGCACCTGAAGCCCCACTTGGCCCCACGTGGATATGGTCTCCACGGACCACTAGGTGGCGCTCGCGGCGCACTGATGGGTCGGTTGAATGTTGCTGATTTTCCGTTCTCTATCGTTGTTGGCGTGCCCTTCTCTCCGCAGCCCTGTGCAGCGCTTTGTGACCCTCCGGTCTTCTTCTTTGCGATTCTTCGAAGCACGATGGTCAGCTTCTGGACATCGTTGTCTTTCAGCTCGGCCTCGAAGTGAAAGGCGCTCTATAAATAAAAGGCGCTCTTTCCGGTGAAAGGCGCTCTATAAATGCTATAATTATTATTACTAGCGGTCTTAGCCAAGGAGACACGGCTGTCCCGAACGAACAACTATGGACAGCGATTCTCACACGTGGAGCCGTGACAAACCAACATCGTTACAACGCGTGAGATCAAGCGACAAGCATAGCTCTGTTGATGCCAGTGACAATTCGCGTTGTCGCAGCCTGGAGTTGTATTCTCCCCGTGTCAGCGTGGGTTTGTCGCCGGGCACTCCGGTTTCCTCCCGCAGTCCAAAGACAGACTGCAGCTGCATAGGTTAATTGGCCTCAGGACTAAATTGCCCCCCCGGTGGGCTGCGCTGGACTAGCGTCCTATCCTGGGTTAAGCCCTGCCTTGCACCCTGTGTCTGCCGGGATAGGCTCCGGCTCACCGCGACCCTGTAGAGGATTTAGGCGATTTCTGACAATGAACGGGTGGATGGACGCAGCGTGGAGATCGTGCGTGGATGACGCGCGGCCACGTGGCGTGCAGCAGAGGGCAGTGCAGCACGACGCACGTCCCCGCACCTCCCATCCATCCACTTTCAGAAACCGCTTAATCGCGCCGTACAGGGTCGCGGTGAGCCGGAGCCCATCCCGGCAGACACAGGGCGTAAGGCAGGGGAATTACCCAGCATGAGACGCCAGTCCATCGCAGGGCGTCGCACCTCCCTCCTTCCATCAAACGGCACGGCCAGCCTCGTGGAGGCATCATTAATCAGCACTGACGATCATTTACATCAGGCTTCCTGATGATGCCTCCAACGTGGGAGGCGAGAGGAGGAACACTCGAGAGGAGGAACACTCGACACCGGCTATCCCGAAAGAGCAGCGGAGCAATTGTCATACGTCGAAGCCGTGAGAACCGACAACAATACAGCAATACAGCAGTCAAGTGTGGTCAAAACAATCCCCACGACCCGCGCGGTGCAGCCTTCATCCAGCGGTGGAGCGCTAAAGGGCCGCTCATTTGCACGACCTGTATGTACAGGGTCACGAACGACGGTGATGCTGTTTGGTTTACGATTGCGGCTTACAGACGATCAACATTGCATGGTCACATTAACTACTGAAGTTGATATTTCGGGATAGCCGTGTCGAGGCGTTCGCCCGAGGATGCCTCCAACGGTGGGAGGCGAAACGTCGCGAAGGAGAGAGACACAGAGGGAGGGAGCGCACGACACGGCCATCCCGAAAGAACAGTACTGGAGAGCAATTCTCACGCATGGGAGCCGTGACAAACCTACATCAGTACATTAACTACTGAGTGCCGTGAAGCCCAATGTTTTAACATTTCTCAAACACGATACGACGCACATCACATTGCGGTAACATAGACACCACTGTCACCGTACGACGTGTGGCTTTACATCCTCACATACAGCTAGTGTGAACATCATCGTCGGTGCTCGTGTTTCATTTGTAACAACAACAATCGTGTTATTTAACTCGAAGGCTTTCATGACCAATGTTATCCATAGTAAAGCTCTGTTTAAGCGTTTAGGTCATCTGAGACGATAAGTGAGCGTTGTGTACCCGTCGATATGTTGGAGAATCGAGCGAGCACAAACAGCACGTACCTCCAAAGATGTTACCGACACCTTTCCAAATCCTGAAGACGCTGAATGCAAGTTCCAGCGAAACGTCGGTAACGTCTTTGGAGGTGAGTGCCGTCTGTGCCCGCTTGATGCTCCAACATATCGACGGGTACACAACACGTGACCTAAACCCTTAAACAGAGCGTTACTAATTGTGTTATTGCTGGAGTGGAGGAAATGAAGTACTGGCTCGTGGTGAACCGCAGTGACCACGCGGTCAGAATAAGGCACAGAGGCGCGGCGGATGCATCATACATCCCTTTCTATGGGTTGGGTCACGTACAAAAATATGCGTCGTAAATTCGCCTCCACCCGACAATTAAAAACAATAAAATAGAATCGTAAATGTTGTGGGTTCCGCTCTCCAACATACCGGTGTGCTGAAGTAGTAAAGAATTGGCACGTTTTGTTCACGTGACTCACCCTACTAATCGGTCGTGTCGGGTGGAGGCAGGTTTACAACATGACCCAACCCATAAAAAGGATATATTATGGATAACATTGGTCACGAATACGTTTAAACACGACAGAGAAAACTAGGCAGTAAAGCAAGCACACCAATACTACAGCTCTTCAGCGATTCTAAGTTGTTTCCTGCACCAAGCAGCGTGTTTACAGCCCTGAGCCGCTGGGAGGAAATTCCACATTCTCATCACAGGGGCGAGATCATCCACAGGACAACATCCCGGACGATATTGAGTTTTGTTGCCAGATTTGATATAAATTAGAAACATGAAAATGAAACAAAAGCAAACATCGCTCTCCATAGCTGTTCTTTTCAAATAGCCGTGTCGAGTGTTCCCGCTCCAAACACGGCTATCCTGAATGAACAGACATGGAGAGCAATTCTTAAACATCGAGCCGCGACAACCCTACATCACTCATCGCTAAAAAAAAAATCCCAACGAAGCGTGGATAAATAAAACAGGGTACAAAAATAAATTGACAGAGAGACGAAAAGCGGAGCTTGGAACAAATGCATATTCGTGACGTACAGACGGGTGAGCAGTCACGGGGGGGTGAGCAGTGCGGGCGGCGCCTGTCACGTGTGAAGGTGGCTGGTGGGCGAGACCGCGGACTGAACGGCAGCTCGTGGACGGAACCCGCTCGCCAGCTCGACCACAAGCAAACCAAGCAGCGCGCCGAGAAATTCACGTCGACTGAATAGTCTGAACAGTCTGAACAGGCGGCGCGTCCTGCTGCTCTGACGTGGGATCCGTTACTTACACTTTTCGAGCGAAGTTTGAAAAAGACCGCCCGTCTCCTCGCATCCGTCACCTTGTCTCTAAGTTCCTGTCTGCATTCACCTGCTCGTCTCTCTCCGCACGTCTGTGTCTCCGTCATTTGTGTCCTCGTCGCTGCTGAGACGGCGCTGCCCCAAAGCGTCAGACTTCAGTGGAGATGTACCGGTCACTCCCGTCCGTCAACTTCGGCGCCTCCTCAACCACCCCCCCACCTCCCCACACAAGACAGAGAGGTCTCACAGGAGGTGGTGGTTGTGGTGGTTGGCGTGCGGCGGCGCGGGTCGGCTGGAGGTCCAGGGTGGAGGGTACACGGCCGACAGGTAGGCGCCCGCGGGGGACCCGTCTTTGTCCGCGGTCTGCGGGGCCGCGAACGGCGAGTCCCAGGCACCGGGGCCAGGGTAGTCGACAGCTCCTGGGTGCGAACCCAGCCAGGGCGTCTGCGTCTCCCCGCCGCAGCCTCCCGACTGCTTGAGCAGCTTCTTGTACTTGGAGCGTTTGTTCTGGAACCAGATCTTAACCTGCGTCTCGCGCGAGAGGAGCACGAAGAGAGGGGTTAGTAAGGAGGATAATAATAATAATAATAATATCATTTTATAGAGCGCCTTTCACCCGAGGGTCACAAAGTGCTGCACAAGGCCCGCGGAGAGAACGGCATGTCAACAACGACAAAAACAAACTAATTAAAACCAAATCAACAAAAATACATGATTAAGGCCGCTTCAAATACACTGAAAGGTCGTGAAACAGGCCAATCTTAAGAGCGGCAAAATCTGCCAGCGTCCCCTAAGATGGCCGTCACTTCCTTAAAGACAAACACGGAGAGAAACAGGGAGGGAGGGCGAGCAACAGGGGGAGACATAGGGACACAGAGACAGGAAGACAGAGAGACCGACATCAGGATGAGGAAGATGATAAGAATAATAATTATACGAAATACAATGTATAACTCCTGCCAAATATGCATTCTGTTTTGAAGGTATTAATTCCAAGAGAGAACGACCGGAGGCGCGAGAAAACCGCAGAGAGGCAGAGAGAGCGGAAGGCAGCCACGCGGTTATCCGGCGCCAACATTTTCCAGACACTGCGTGCTCTATATTACGGTGTTTACAGCCAATTAATGAGTTAGTGTGTTTAAGTTGTGGGTGGAAACCGGAAAACCGCGAGGAATCCCACGCAGAAGACACAAACTCCAGAGGAACACGCAAACTCCACAAAAGAAATGCGCGCGAGGCGGCAATCAAACCGCCTCGGGCAGGACTTCCTTTCTGTGAGGCGCGATATTTAACCACTGTGCCCCCTGCCGGCACTCCGGTTTCCTCCCACCGTCCGAAGACATGCTGCCAGGTTAATTGGCGTACTGACTAAATTTCCCCAGGTGCCCTGCGATGGACTGACGTCCCATGCTCGGTGTTCCCCTGCCCTGCGCCCTGTGTCTGCCGGGATAGGCTCCGGCTCGCCGCGACCCTGAACAGGATTAAGGGATTAAGCGGGATCAAAGCCTTCGAGTGTCACATAACCATCGCGCTTCGAAAAATCGAATCGAAATCGAGCGGTTTCTGAAAATGGATGGATGGATGGAGGGTCATCCCTGCCGCCCAACAGCGAGGATCAGGCGGAGGAAGTGCGGGGCTCCAGCACCTGCGTCTGCGTGAGGCCCAGTGAGGCGGCGAGCGAGGCCCGCTCGGGGAGCGCCAGGTACTGGGTCTGCTGGAAGCGGCGGTTGAGCGCGTGGAGCTGCAGGCTCGAGTAGATGCTGCGCGCCTTGCGCAGCTTCTTGCCCCTGCGGTCCGCGCTGCCGGCGCCCTGCAGCGAGGAAGGCCGCTTCTCACCGTCTGCAGCCAGCGGTGGAAAGTTGACTGAGCGTTTCGCGCAGGCACCGTCGCGGCCGCGGGTGTTGCGGAGGTTGCGACACCCGCACTTTCACGGAAACACGATTACATCCCCCCCCCACTTTTTCCTGAGTTAGTCTCATATGATATGTTGCGACACCCGCACTTTCACAGAAACATGATTCCACCCCCCCACTTTTTCCTGCAACACCCGCGGCTGCGACGCGCCTGGCGCTACGGTCGCATTGCAACCCCCCCTTCTCATTGGCCCAACACTCGAGACAGCTTTCGTTGGAACCTAGTCTCAGTGCTTAGCCAAGTGTTGCCAAAAGGCAAGCAGTTGTCAGACGATGCAAGTATCCATGCCCATAGTCTGGAACACAACAGTTTGAAAATATATGTTTATGTTAGAGCATTGGCAATATCCCATGACAGACAGATAATAGAACAAGCGCCCAGGTGAAATCCTAGGTAGCACCACACAAGCTCAGGTGACACCACAGGTAACAGCCCAGGTATCAGGCAGCAGCACAGGTGAGAGCAATATGCAAGAAACAGAGCCACAGGTGAGCGAGAGGCACAGGCGAGATGGAGCCACAGGTGAGCTCCCAGGTAACCCAGCTGTCACGCACCTTCCCCGGGCCGCGCCTCGGCCCCCCGTCCGCTCAGCTGGTAGGGCGGCAGCGGCTGTGAGAATGTCCCGGCTGCCGTCTCGGCGCGGGGTCTCCCCGGGTAGCCCGAGGCGGCGAGGGGGGCCCCGTGCGGGACGCCGCGCGGGAGCCCGTGGCGGGGGTCTGGCTCCGCGAACCCCGGCAGGCCGGCCTTGAGGCGCGACGACAGCGGGGGCGCCTCGAAGTGCTGCGGGGCCTGCATGGCGCACGGGGGGCCATGCGGGCCCGCCACCCCGGGCAGCGCGGCAGCAGCAAGCGGCGGCAGCAGAATCAGAAGTGACGGCAGCGAAAAGTGGCAGAAATAGCAACGGCAGCGGAATCTAAAGCAGGGATATCAACAGAAGCGACAGAGATGACAGCCAGTGTGGCAGCAACAGCAGCACAAGCAGAACAGCAGTCGCTGCAACTTGAGTGACGGCGGCGTTGGAAGCGACAGCAGGAGCGAACTCGGAACCGCAGCAGCAACGCGAGTAGCAGTGGCGGCGGCGGCAGTAGCTGCAGCGGCGGCAGCGCGGGCCCGGCACTGGGGCGGCCCCGGGCGGCCCGGAGTCGGAGGGGAGCCGGCGAGTTCACGGGACGCCGAGACGCGCAGCTCTGCGGGGTCGCGCGGCCTTAGCGCCTCCTATATGCGGGGCACGGGAGCGGGGATCCAACCTACAACCTCCTCCGCTCCGTCTCTATTCCCCTTCCTCCTCCCACCGGGAGGACCCTTCACACGCCCACCACCACAACCACCATGATGATGATGATGATCACACCACTCCGGCCGTAATCCCCCGCTGTCGTCTCCCCAACACGCGACTCCCTCCCTTACCTCAATCTCCACTTGGTATCACATCGCTCCACTATCACACCGCACCTCCACCGTCATCCCTATTGCTTGACTCTCAGTTAATCTGTCTTCCTTCCAGCTTAAATAGGGACTGACTATTGCTCACACGGTATAACGCATATGCATCAACGTGCATACGGGAGCTGTATTGACTAACATAAGAAATTTCCTCTCGATTTGAGAATATCTGCTGTGTATATGTTAACCAGGTACGTGCATACATAAAACACGACTGTCCGACTCTCTACTTTGAAGCGTACTTTCGTGGCCCAGCAGTGTGTGTGTGTGTTTACTACAGTATCTTGATGCTGGTAAATTGAGTGTGAGAGCTGCGCAGGTTTAAACGCGCGGCGGAGCGGATGGGACCGCGAGCCGCGTGTTTGTGACACGGGCTGCGTGTCTATGTTTACTCGCAAACGGAACTTGGCCCTACAGTCTGTTAAGACTATACGGGGGATCTTTGTCTTTGTTTGTCTCTGTGCCACTGCGGCCCGACACAGGACACGAGTCAGCCGGTCCACGTCGAATGTAATAAAGTAAATAAACAGTGTCTGATAAACAACAAACATCGTTACATATTGAAGCTGATCCGGTTCTCTATTGCATTGTCAACACACTCGATCTGTTCGTATGCACGAATGTGTAGGTGCGGTGCTGTCTACCCGACGTAACACGATTTGAGAAAGCGCCGACGGTTTGGTGACTGCATCGTCCAACTTATTGCCAGACGCTGCGTCCCGTGTATTATGATGTTATCGGCCAATAAATCAATGAGTTGTGCGAGGAAACCGGAGGAAATTCCCGCATCGGATGCCTATCCGCGTGGAGTGGATATGTTCTCCCCCTGTTCTGCATGGTTCCCTCCGGATTCTCCAGTTTCCTCACATGGCTAAAACACACATAGTGTACAATGTAACTGGTATTGGACAAAACATCTCAATGCCTGAAAAATTACCATCAAATTACTAATGTGCAATTGTAAGAGCTGTTCTTTCAGGATAGCCGTTTTGAGCGTTCCTCCTCTCTCGATGCGGCTATGCCGAAAGAAAATCTCTCGAGAGCAATTCTCACACATCGAGCCTTGAAAACATACATCATTACTTTGCGATTACAATGTAAATAGCAACATTGTACTGATGTAGGTTTTCATGGCTCGATTCATGATGGTTGCTCTTCAGAGCAACGTGGGGAGGCGAAACGTCGCGAAGGAGACAGGGAAATCGCTCGACACGGCTATTATCCCGAAAGAACATATCTGAAGAGCAACATTACCAACTCCTGCAAAAAAACCTGACTGAGCCCTCCCAACGAAGAGTCCTCAACATCAAATCGTGTGACCAACCAACTACAAAATGCATGGAGACCCTACACTGGCTATCCATCCACAAACGCATCACTTATAAAACGGCAATAATATGCCACCGCGCTATCCACACAGGACACCCTAAATACCTCGCATCACTACTCCGGCCACTCGCATCAACACAATCCCGTACTCTGCTCAGCTCATCACAGCACCTACTCCACACACCGCGTTCACGCACAACCTTCGCGAAACGCCGTTTCTCGGTCGCGGCACCCACAACCTGGAACAGCCTGCCACACCTATTGCGTCAAACACAGTCCCCTAACAGCCTTCAAAAAACTCTTAAAAAGTCACCTCTTCACCGACTCACAACAAACCGACTGAGCAGGGTGTCTCCGCGCCTCCGAATCAACGGGTGCAACGCGCCCGGCGAAAATGCGCGCGTTACAAAAGTAGATTATTATTATGTATTATTCTCAGCGAGGCTTTCCCGCGGTAAAGCAAGCGTAACAATAACAGCGATACGTGTACGCACGCAAGTGTGCGCTGTGTGTCAAACATGTGCACACGGAGGACACGTGCGCACGCATCCTCCGTGGTGCTGGCCGTGGCGCGGTTCACCGCAGATCAAAAGCCGAGTCGCTCGGCTGCGTTTCCCAGAGCGGAGGAGGATTCGTGGTCGAGGCTGGGAGTCCGGGGGCTGGCGCGGCCGGGGGGCTGGCTCGGCCGGGGGTTGCTCAGCCGGGCCGGGGAAACACAAACACGGGTATCGGAGGTCGTCCTCGCCGGCCTTCCCGCAGGGCCAGCGGCGAGCACACAGAGGTGGGCGTTTCACCATCCATCCCATCCATTGTCAGAAACCGCTTCATCCTGTAACAGGGTCGCGCTGAGCCGGAGCCTATCCCGGTAGACGCGGGGCGCAAGGCGGGGCTACACAGAGGATGGGACGCCAGTCCATCACAGGGCACCAAGGGCAATTTAGTCCGCAGGCCAATTAACCTATGCAGCAGTATGTCTTTAGACTGTGGGAGGAAACCGGAGTGTCCGGCGAATCGTTATATATAGGAAGCAGTGTCTGGAAAATGTTGGCACCGGCTGGCTGGGTGATTGCCTTCCTCCTCCCCACCCACTCTGGGGTTTCCTCGCGCCTTCGCATCCGCGTCGCGTCTACGACCAGGCGTGCACTTTGCGCGCGTTACAAAACATATTAGTGTTTTACTATCAACCTGCATTGAGCAGCCGCGTGGTGACATGTGGTCAATCAACAATCTCCCCGCAACCCACCATGGCGTGGCGGGCGAGCGTCTCCATCCAGCAGTGGATCCAGCAGCGGATCAACTGATTGGCTACACCGGGCACTTTAAGCATTCCTACGAAACCTAAATGAACCCGACGGCACGCCTATTGATTGCATTGCACGAGAGCAATTAACACACACACGGTGAGCTAACGGGCACGCGCTCACATTAATCATTTTCTCTTAGCCGGCCCGAGCGATGCTAAATATTTATTGATTTTGTTAAAGCACGAAAATGAGGCGCAGCGCTTGATTGTATCCGCCGCCGCGCTGGCTCGATTCTCGTGCTCGTGCCCCCGTCACCTCCAACAGATGGTGTTCTTGGGATGGCGCAATTTAGCAGTGGAGTGGCGTGGCTGCTCCCTCTGTTTGTTTTCCCAGCCATTTGCTCTAATTGCCGCGTGCGTCGGAGCAGTAAACGCTCACAGATGAAGCCGGCGAATCCGCACACGCAGGGGAAGGCTGCCGCCAACTTCAGAGTTCCAGTTATCAGCTCGATCTATTAATACACGCACGCGGTTTGCGAGCAGCCTGTGTGCCTGCGCGTCGGTTGTGCCGTCAACTGCACGGCTCTGCGTTTCCGTTAAGAACTCCGAGAAATCATAATAATACTGAAATATGAACGTGGGCGGTGCCTCTCTGTGTGGAGTTTGCGTGTTCTCCCCGTGTCCGCGTGGGTTTTCGCCGGGCACTCCGGTTTCCTCCCACAGTTGAAAAGCCTTGCTGCTCCATCGGTTCATTGGCCTGCTGACTAAATTGCCCCCGGTTCCCTGTGATGGACTAGCGTCCCATCCTCGGGAAAGCCCTGCCTTGCGCCCTGTCCCTGCCGGGATAGGCTCCGGCTCACCGCGACCCTGTACAGGATTAGAAAGTTTCTGATCATGGACGGATGGAAAACTGTTGGTGGTTTAGAAACGCCATTCTCAACCGGTGGGTATGGTCCATGGAGACCATGCCGAAGCTGGCCAAAATGGCCTTGAGATGCAAAATATTGAGAACCCCTGGTTTCGAATATGAAACCCCGTGAACATCAGTGAATGTGTAGGTGCAATCAAAAGCTGCTTTGGTCAGATGGGGCTGCAAGACCGGCCCAACCACCCGTGAATGTGGAGAAGCAGACCATACTATGGAGCACTGCCTTGTCTGCGCTCTACTACCCAAACTCTGCAGCTCAAAATACCTTGCAGAGTTCAATAAAAATGCAAAGAACTGTGGAAAGAAATGGTAAACTGTCATATAACCGTCACGCTTCGAAGAATCGAAAAGAAGAAGGAGGTAGATGATTAATTACATCGCGGGACTGAGAGGCATCGACGGCGGCGTGAGGTCCTCATCCAGCGCTGGATCTCAGCACGGCTGATGATGAAAACCCCATGGATCACTCCTCGCCTAAAATTGGTTTCAGTGCAGTCAGTTGTATTTGGCTGGGCGAGGCGGAGCAGCGGTGCGCGTGCTGTGGCTAACATCATGTGAGCTAGCGGCGCGGCACCAGACGGGTTTGTAGCCAGACAGGGCCCAAGCCCACTCACTGCTCTAAACGGTCAACTTTGATGTTGTTTGGGTGTTTTCTCGAATGCATATTGCTGCTCTTATTGTCTCTCACAGCGATTGCTAGCATGCATGCATGCATCCAATCCGACCTTGCGCATTTTTATATTTCGTGCCAATTGTATTTTCTGTGACCATGTTTCCTATCTATGTTTCGTAAAAGGTGATATTCTACGATTTAAAAAACAGTTCTTTATTCACATTGCTTTTCATTGTCAAGTTCGCCTTTCCAACGCACTCCCAACCAACTATAGGTTATACAAAGCCTGCAAAATCTGTACTGTACTGATGTAGGTTTTCACGACTCCATGTATGAGAATTGCTCTCCATAGCTGTTCCTTCGGGATTGCCGCGTCGAGTGTCCCTTAGCTCTCCTTCGCGACGTTTCGCCTCCCACGCTGGAGGCATCCTAAGGCTTCTGATAATGCCTCCATTCCTGATGATGCCTCCAGCGTGGGAGGCGAAACGTCGGGAAGTAGAGAGCAGGCACACTCGACGCAACTATCTCGAAAGAACAGCCATGGAAAGTAATTCTCAAAATCTATACTGTCGGGTGAAGTTTGCAAGAACTGTGTTGGTACACCTGCGAGAGCGGTTAGGATTCCTACGCCTTTCAGGGGTCACGCAATTAGCCGACGGGTAATTATGAGGGCACCCGGGGCGAGACGGATTCACTGGGGCCAGACTGATGACCTCTGTCTCCATAGTCATCTCGCCAGTGTAAACCCACGCACAGGTCCCGCGGCCCGTGTACAGAAAATAGCATCGCTCTGTAAACAGATAATTATATGGGAACGGAATGAAAATTACAGGAAAGGTTTTCTTTCTGTGCTCAACTTTTTATTCCTTTAAAGTCGGCTCACCGCTTAATGTATCGGCTGCATGGACTGCACGGTGTGTCAAGCCACTTGCAGTGGCGATCGGGGGAAGAGTGAGTGGGATATTGGACAAGTCTGCAGCCTCTATTGACAGTAGTAACAATACAAATCAAACGAGTAAAGACCTAACTCCAGGTTAATGTAAGGAGATTGTTATCGGCCGTATACACACGGCTACGTTAATGTCTGGATTTCGCCAACTGAAGCGTAAACACTTTAATTCAGAATGTTAAAAGGTTAGATTTTTTCTCCAAATAATACTCTATCTGTCCTATTGCTTAATGTTATAGCATACGAGGAATCCATTTCCACGTGTAACTCTCGCGGCTAGGAGAGCAACTCCTTAAAAGATCATCGAATAGTGTTGTAATCCACACCGAGGCGCACGCAATTTGTACGCGTCGCCGATATTGTTCACCGCGTGCCAACCCAAACCTGAAATTCCCAGAGATGAAACAAACCAAGTTAAGTGAATAACCAAATTTGTTTTTTGTGAGCAAAGGTGAATTGACTGGTTGATGCCAGATTTAACCAAGGGTAGTTGCCCGGATAATAAGAATAATAGACACCATTTATAATTCATGAATAGAACGTAACGTTCGATCGAGATCTTGGAGGTGCCCATACAAACCTCAACGCCCCTCGAAATCCAACCTGAAGAGGTGACAGCCTAAATAATCGAGTCTAAAAAGGTGAAAAGCTTTAAAGCTTAAAATATAAGAGCCTGGACAGCTCAGAGTGTGAAGAGGTGAGAGCCTTGAGTTGCTGCTTGAAGGTGGGCGACGCTTGGATGCAGTCACTGTATGCTGGGAGTTCCAGATGCCTGGTGGCAACTACGCAGAAATGCCGCTCAGACAAGACGGTGCGATTTGGTTTCCGCCAAGGCCGTTATAATGAAACTGCCCTCCAAATTCAATCGGCTCAATACTCGCCTCTGCAAAAAATATCCCTATAATCTCACTCCAGTCTCACCCACGCACTCACTGTTCCAACCATCGCTCGATGGAAAGTAACTTTTTCCTGTCCCCATATGAAACCCACTTATCCCGGGCATCTGTGCAATTGACCCATTCCCCCGTTAAAATACGACACCTTTGCCTATAACTCTCCTCTTTAACGTCGACATACCTCCTTAACCCAGGATGGCCATGTCCCACGTATGTACAGCACTGTGAAATGCAGTTGCATTGAGACACTAGAATATACAAATCGAAAATACACTGTAAAGCATAATTTGCAACCAGTGACATCGTGATGAGGACACCAATCTCATCCAACAGTCCTCGATGCTCCGCTGTAAACGAGTGGTTTCTGCATTTTCTGGTCGACACATCTTCTCCGCAAACACTGCCCGTGCCACCTGCGGGGACCACAGAGGCAGATGGCGAGATAAACCTCGGGGACTCACAAAGCCCAGGAGGTGACTTTAGGTCCAGCTCCAACAGGTGCCTTTGTTTCCTGGCAGAGGCTGCGACACGAAACACAGCATTGTTTCTGGAGGAACAGATGGCGAGTGATGCTCTGTGTAGTGTTAACCCTTTCAAACGGCTCCCAGTCTGGAATAACGTGGTGGCGAGCAGGCTCGAGTCACGCATATGCAGGACTTTGTCCGTATTGCACAAAGGAAATTACTTTAGATATTGCCAATTGCTGCATGCAGAAGCACGCATCGGGTTAATACTCCACCGCACTAAATACTCTTTGATGCAAGCACCATCGGTAAAAGTGTAAAAAATATCGAAATTTTAAGTTGATTAATTACACCTCCAGCAGTAACGGATGGAATGGATGAGCATAAACCGGTTGGGCCAGAGCCTATTGTAAAGGTTAATGGCAATTATAGTCACTTAAATCTACAAATGGTCAGAAAAAAAATCATTACAACTACAGCAGCTGTACCGTACGCATATATACATAGGTGAAACAGCCCTATTGTTTGTGTTAAACCGATCTCAACTTGCTCTGGGGAAAATCAGTGCATCTGCATCAGCACGCAACGCTCTTAACAGATTTTCTTAAGGTAAAAAAAAATAGAATGACCGTGTGTGTAGAAGCTAAGGCAGGTGCTGTAAATCGAACTGTGTTGTACGTGCTGAAGGGTTAAGGCTCCAGGGGTTACGTGTCCTCCTGTGGGAGCCCCCGCTCACTTGGCGGCACGCTCCGTTTAGTCCATCACCACGAGTGACCAGCACCACCACACAGGTGCTCGCGCCGCTCACAGCCGTGCCGTACGCGTGACGGATACTGGGGTCTATCATGAATAAATACGTAGAGCTTTCAACAGCACAGTGTAGCGCTCAATTGCAGTGGAAGCATCCTAAAGCGATGCAATACAACGCGGATCATTGAAGTCATCTTCCGGAAGCAGTCTTGCATGTTTATTTTCATACAATTTGGTAGAAACAGCTGTTCATGGAGCCAGCTTTCACTTCGCTGATAACAAAGACGTCAATGCTGTATTGAAGCAAGTGTGTCTACATACTGCAGTGCGTTTGAAAACTAAATGTATACATGTGTACTTCATATACAATAAAACATTTACACATGTACCTTGCATGTATACAGGAAGGTGTGCCGGCTGTGATCCTCATAGGCATCCCATACAGCCTTCACTGAATATTAGAACTATTATCAGCTACGCGAAACCCAACTGTTTCGGTTACACTTCAATAGGTCTACGCTGATTAAACAAGGCCCAAAGATTTCCAATTTGTCGTGGTTCACCACCCGTTAATGTAAAGGGGGTATACATTTTTCCTTAAATAATTACATTTTGTAGCCCATTATTAGAGGACACGTCGGCAATGCTGCATTAGCACCCCACCCCCGATTCGTCAACACCACTGCCTTAACAAAAAGCTACATAATAGTTGACATTGTGGCCAAAGTATATTTTATATAGCAGACAGGGCAGAGAGATGACGTTATAAGGGTTGGGGGGCTTCCATGAATCCATGGGGCATGATAATAATTAAAATGTTTACTGACCAGTTTTATAAAACAGGCATGATTAATCATCTAGCATGCTTAATAGAAGTAGCCATCGCTACTTCTATCGACGTGTTCTGCCCAGGCCACTTATTTTTAAAGTACCTACTATGCAAACAGAAAGAATCCAGCTCAAGCATGGAAGACAACATTCAACTTTATAAACACTTCAGTTGAAATCTTGTGCAGGAATGCACATAACTTAAATGGTGGTGTTGCAACATTCGTAACGTGAACAGTTAAGAAGTCTAAAACACAGTGTTATAGTCAGCGAGACATTGCGTTATTTAGCAGATGTTCTGATACTTGTAAGAAAAAGGAAACAGATGTTAGCTGAGCCACTGTAGTATCTAGGCAATACAGTCCAGAAGTTATATCAGCTGTGCCATTACGACTCTTGCAAAAGCACAAACACTTTACAAGAAAGGCGCTCAGTGCTGCCGTTCCAGTTTTGCTCAAATAATCGCTTACAATTTTCCGATGAACAAGCGCCATCCGGGCGGATGACATAAGCTACCGCACGTGGATTACTTCCAATGCTGCACAATACCTGTGCGACCTGAGCGCCTGCAGAGCTCTTAAAGGTAGATATGTACACGGAGGAACTTAAACATTCAAACTACAATACAATCCAAAATGCAGTAATTATTGCCCCCGTTTGAGGGTGCGTTAATCATCCAGGTGACCCAATAATTCAAACGGCCATGTGTTATGTGGTCTGTTCCCTGGCTGTACAAGTGCGAAAAGGGGGTGGTGGCAGTTGCTGCACAAATTTGATGAACAGCACTGGTAAAGCAAAAGGCAGCCACCGTGTACATCAGAGTTAACTAAATGCTTTGTAAATTGCTTTAATTCCCATACGTAGGTTCGCTTACAAGTGTGACCTATGATACAGCAGAGAATTGCTGAAACTGCAGTGCCACCCTTTAGTGCTCAGTATGACCGCAACCCACTTCCAATTTTCTGGCACCACAGTTGCTACGAATTATCAGTGCTGTGTGAATCCCCACCGCAAGCCGAGCTGACTGCTCGCGTCGTACAGCAGCAAGTACACGAAGTTTTTTTCTCATCATCACTAGATCTGGCGTCACAGGGCTCGCCCCAGCTTTGCCGAACGAAACACACCGCGGCGCGCAAACATCCGCGCGCACGGGCGAGCCATCGGCGTCGAGCGGCCCCGATGACCTCGCCGTCACGGGGGACTAATTAACGGCCGCGCTACGTCGCGCGGCTAATGCGCGAGCGCCCGTTCCGCGGCCTCGGCACGGCGCTAGGCCCGCGCGCACTAGGCCTGGGCGATGCGCTCCAGCACGCGGCGATACTGCACGAGCGTCTCCTGCAGCTGCTCCTCCAGCCACTGCTCCTGCCGCACGGGGTCCAGCTGCTGCAGCTGCGCCGTGAGCTCCTCCGAGTTGAGGAAGCGCCGCATCTTCTCCAGCTCACGGTTGTTCTTCTGCTCCAGCAGCGCGCAGACACGCACACGCGTACCGAACGAAAAACACACGCACAGGTAGAGCCTAAAGCAGAGCACACGATAACCGGAACCCTATTCATATCGATGTTTGGAATGATGGTTAAATTGTTAAAACTTACAACAAAAAGTGGTTATGTAGAATTAAAAAAAAATGTTTGTAAGAATGGGATCATACAACATTTGGTATTGATAAAACAATATAACGTGCTTTGCATTATTAAATGTCTATTTTAAAGTTATGTTATTTATGGACAATAACAATCTGTAAAAAGTTATTTGAATAGAATAACTCAACAAAACTAAACATCCCAAGAGGAAATCCTAATTGGGCGACATCAACAATTGCCACATTAACCACATTACAAAAAATCAGTACATTTGGTATTAATAACATTCTTTTAGCGCAAAACCATCAAGAAGGTGCTATCTTTCTCAGATATAATCTGCAGCTGGGGAGACGCTGCTGTGTAATCCCAATTGAGAATTTTCTTTTGCACGTCATATTTCAAATGTTGGCAAATTTGGACCATGACCCCGGATATTTAACATCCACCGAGAAGCAGACCGCACACATTTTACGGTTAATTCACATGCAGTAATAACCAGGGCCACGTTTCTACTGAACATTTGAGCCAGTACACAACACCGGATGTTTCTTTACAGTTGTTGCTATTTTCGATGTTTGTCATTGTTACCTTGAAGGGCAGGTTGAGCCTCTGCTTCACGTCCTGGCAGTAGAGTTCGAACTGCTTCTGGTTGCTCCCATCGGTCGCCTTCAGCCTCAGGATCTCGTACACACGCCGCGCCTGCCGCTGCACGCCAACAGTCAACGGAACACAGACGTCAGCCACGCAGGAGACGAGAGAACCCTCCATTTCGGGTTCAGTTAATAATGGGGAAATAGACTCATTATTTTGTCAACTTGAATGTAAGTGCTTTTGAACTATACTTTATACGTCACTTTGAAACGCATTTGTTTAAATGAACGTACGATCATGAATTAGGGATTGATAAGTGTACTCTATATTATTTTTCTATTGATGCCTTTGGATATTTGCATGCGTTTTAATTTAACTACACAGCTATATTTAAACGTTAATGTGTGAGAATATTGCTAAAAAATGTCTCATTAAGGTCTTGTCCACAGTTGTTATACAAGTTTTTAGCATACTTATCAAGTTATCAAATTTGGATGAACATACAATCAAGCTTAACACCTCTCCGTCGTGAAAGCTCAGCAGGGTTGAGTGCCCCGCAGGCCCGGGGGTGTGTGCGGGGGGCTGTGACGTTTGACAGCGAATACGAATGCCAAGGGCGGCACCCATAATCACACCTTGTTGACCTTGAGGCGCAGCTGGGCGTCGGTGGCCATGGTACGAGTGAAACCGAGCGCTAGTTTGTCAGGGGAGTAGGCCGGCAGGGCCATGCACAGCTTGGTGTCCACGAAGTCCCGCAAGCGCGAGAAGTTCTCCGACGGGTCTTCAGCTGTGGACAGCGGCCGCACGTGTCTCACCAGATACGCGACTACAAACCTTAAACTACACCTGAGCGTCTAACATAAAATAACCAGAAATATTATTTCGTGAAATTGTGTTTATATTCTTTGAAATGTGTGCGTATGTCAAATTGTATATGGTATATAGACAATTTAAATATCTATTTAAAAAGAAAACCAAGAAATGTACCGATAGCTTATTGTACACGCTTGCTTAACAATGAGTATGTTCGATATCAGTAATTCGATATTTGTGCTCAAATTACTTAAATTGTAACACGAAACTACATTTAAGTAGCAACTACCTGGTGGAGAGTCCTTTAGTGTTTTACAGAGAATAAAATGTAACGGGTTCAATGGCCATCTTAACTATTTGCCAAGACAGGCAAAATGGGAATGGAAAAAAATAAAACACTGGAATTGGAGCAAGAAACCACTCCCGCTTCCCGGCACGAAATTAAAAAAAGCCACGCAACAGAAGTGTAATTGCCGAACACTGTGTCTGGGGTCACTCTCTGGAGTCTGCTAACAAATCCCAGCCACCCCAGCAGTGTTACTGAGCGGTCAAAGGTCGCACATTACTCGGGCCTCCCCAGGCGTGGCTGCAGACAGCTGCGGGGTGTGGTGAGGGTGGTGTACCCGTGATGTCGAGCACACTGGGCTCGGCGATGTAGGATCGATGCACGGCCTCCAGCAGACGGGCGCCGTGGCTCTCGCCCTGATACGGTGGGAGCACCAGCATCTGGCTACTCAACGAACAAGCGCAACACACACGTGTACATGCACAGTGCAGGGCTATTCAGACAATTCTGTTGCACACAAGACACAAGCAGTACGGCCTGTGTTTTCCCATCTACTGTGATAATCACTCCCTGCCTATATATATTTGTATGATCAACAAATATCCATATGAAAATCCATGTAGATGCGGTATAAGATACGTGACTAAGTGTGCTTCTGTGCACTACAGAAGCAGAACATGTCTTCCTCCAGCGTTGAGACAAACCACAAGGAAAGCAACAAGGTTTTACAGCCCACTGCCAGAAACTAGTCCGGGATAAGCAAGTCTGCGGCTGGAATTGTCTGCTTGTTGCGCACAAAAGTACACTTTAGAAAACTTCCATTAACATTCTCTTTGTAAAATAAAATTTCAATCACAAAGACATATGCACATAAAGCAAAGTTACAGTCAAACGGGGGAATTTCAAGAAATGCAACAAGTGCAGGTAGGAACGGTGGCATGGTTGCGTATGGTACCTGATGCGTGGCCGTGTTTTGTCCGGGTAGGCGTAGTAACTATAGACGGTCATGTAGCCTGCAATAGCGTAGCGGGGAGAGCCATCCTGCATGTACATCTCGTATCTGTGTAAATGGACACGCACCTTTGTCTTAACTTACACAATACGGCAGGCACCCTATTAGCACATGAGCATGGCTATTATACTGAAACCTTTCCCAACCAGGCAGTGGACATGTGCTGTATTTTGTTTTAATGTACGTTAACTCTAATATCAATATTGCAATATTTTTTGGAATTAAAAGTCGGAAGGTGCGAAATTGTCATCACATTCTGAAATCAAGAAAAAGGTCACACCGTTAGCGCATCCAATATGGTTTGCTTTAGACATTTTCAAGTTTATACATTAGAATAGAAACCATATTTACAGTTTCAAAGTAGTATCCATTACCAACGTAAAGCTGCAGGAAAGGCCGTGTCTCCAAAACTTCAACTCTTGTCTCACAGAAGTGCGTCAACGTCGAAATAAAACAGCTTTGCAGGCTGTAACTTGGGCTAGGAGTGCTATGCCAGACACCGCTATAAATGCGTGCTTTGTCAATGTTTTGTCCTGGCTCACGAGCGCGATGCAGCTGTTCCTCCAATACCAGCGCCAAATGTGTCGTACGCCACTGCTACGCGACTGATCTCAGACACGCGGGATGAACTGGCAGTGAAGATACCATGATTTGCTTATATAAAAAAAAATAGGATAGATTATGCAATACGCATTGATTAATTGTCACTTTCCGTTTGTCTTTGGCATTATAGAATTAGAAAGTATGAAGCTGATGGGTAGCTGTCAGGCAAAGTTTGTTTGCATAATTGTAAATGTATGCTCTGGTGTGTCTCTAAGGTTGGGACAACCCTTTGATCAATTTGGCAGGTTTTCTATAGGGCAAGTCCCAAACAGCGTTTTTCCTAGCTTGGTTTATATAGGCTCATATACACAAGGGTTAGTATGCCTTCCATTATGGACACAGCGCTAACGGCCAAATGCATTAAATGTTAGTTCGACAACTAAAAATCTACAAAACCACTTCTGTATTTCACCTATTAAAACGTGCCATCAACTTCTGCAAAAAAATAACACTTAAATATTTCACAAATACAAAACGCCAGCGTGACTTTTTGGAAAATGTTACATCATTTCACAAACTGATACTATATACTTTGTGTCATTGTCATGCTCTCCGCGTACTCGGATCACGCATTCCTCTATATGAAGAGCCAGTACTTACAGCAGGAAATAGTTCCACCTCTCATCATCCACATCAATGAAGCTTGCAGTCTCAATGAACCAGAGGAGGAAGGTTTGAAGCCTGGAATGGAACTCTTTGAAACCTGAATTCGTCATGTCAGCCTGTGAGGAGAGACCGTGGTTCTTAATAACACTTGCACGCCATTACAACCTATAGCAACAGTCACTTATAAGATGAAGAGTGAACCGCGGATGTAATGATTCATCGATCCATTGGTTATAATGTGTATGCTCACCACACATCTGTCAAACTGCGTGTGAATACAACCATTAGAATGTTTACCAATGTATGAATATAACAAGCAAACAGTAATTAATGTTAGTGAAGCTCCAATATCTCCAACGCCTCAAAGCGACTATAAATTACAACGGAATCAGCAAATAACTGACAACAAAAAACCCACGGGTGTCCATGATGAAACTGTACTAGATGTAAATTCCACTGGAAGAACCATGCAAGGATTCTTAAACAAAGTGGTTAATACGGTGTTTTGTCGAAATACAGGATTATACCCACAGGAAGCACTGGCTCACCTTGTAGATCTGGTAGGTGATGTCTCCACCCGTCTCCTGGCTCGGCACGGCGTACGTGTGCAGAAGCTCCCCAAACGGTTTAAACGAGGCATCTTTCTCAAGCAGAGCCACAAAGTCATCCACGTTGGAACAGCAGCCTGGAGGAATGTACTTGCACAGCTTTGCATATATGTCGTCTGCCTGAAAGAGGATCACAGGACATTGTACATTAGTGTTTTATTTTGATATACGTTTTATACAGATGACCAAATCCTATAGAGTGATTTCACAAACACTTTTCAGGGGACAGGTCAAATTAATTGATTTGGAACTTGAAAAATGGGATATCAGCAACGGTGAATTCACAAATCAGGCTTAAGAGATCAAACGTTCTGTTGCATTTATAAAAATATCAAAACACACGAAATGAGAAAGTTAATCCCTATCGTAATTACGTATTGGGTAAAAAAGCCACATTTTTGCCCATCCAGCATTTAAAGAAGATTAATGATGTGAATAACATTTAGGAATAATTCAGGAAAGTGCCGAAACATAATTGGTTGCCGATTTCACTTAAACAGGTGAGATCTGAAAATGTTGACCTTGATGCCAACTCAACATGGCCTACTCTTGTGAATTGTCAGAGTATTTTAAAGCAGACGTCCACTATCAAAGCAGGTGGCACATCTTTACGATTATTACATCTGCAGTATTGATCAGGGTGGCCACTAGATTTGAATCATGAACCTATGGAAAAAAGTGGCGAACGTGCTACTGCTAGGCCCTATCACCACCGATCATAAACACAAACAAGCAAATATGTTTCAAAGCTTGAAAAGTTTTATTTAAAAAGCAGTGTATAAAAAAAGCCTTCGTGGTAAATCTATATCTTAATTTCAGTTTTCCCACTACATATAACATTTCTAACAGGAAAAAACGATAACAGTAACTTTTGCAAACCTTTTACAAATCTGTGAATGTAATGCCATATTGCTGAACCGATTTATTTTACTAGAAGGCAGAGCGACTTCACCTCTAGGCCGTTGAACGCTTCGCCCACTCGGGAGGTGTACTTGATGTTTAGAAGTGTGGTGAGGCGACACGCGCTGTAGTACAGCTGGATCTGCAGCCCCTGGTATCCAAACACCGTCTCACTGCCACAACACAGGGCCACCACAGCATCGCACGAGCAACCATGAAGCACTCGGTACTCCACAACACTCTACTAAAACATGTCTGGGATATAACCATTCAAAACCAACACACTTTATATAATACAGCGGTGTAGAAGAGTCACACTATTTGTAAGCTAACCACGCGCTGGCGCATGTCCCATTTGCTTACGTCCCCAATGCCAGCAGTGGGGGCAAATTTTGGCAGTTTTGTATTTTGGCAGTTTCGTCAAACTAAAAATGTGGCCATAATTGTTAGGTTTTGAACTTCACTGTATGTCCATTTTCTAAATCAACCACATGGTAGGCATATTGACACAACTCCAAGCGCATTTCACGGCATAATAATACGCAAACGATTAAAACAATGTCATGGTGCAAGTACATAGGCTGAGCTGTGCCGACGTACTTGTCATCAAAAACTTGGTGACTATACTCCGGCTTAAAGGTCGTGTCATCGTCCTCGAGATCCTCCAAGTTTCTCACTGCAAACACACAAACCGCACTGTACATTGGGACATAACAGCAACAAGTCAAGCCCGATACGTTCTACCACTGTGGATTCAGAGCAACAGTTGCATGGGTTACATGCATGCAAAATTCATGCCGGGTAATACCATGAACAAACACCGCAGCAAAATCGTTCTCCCCAGGTACCACACGATCTATTAACAGATGATGTATTTTCCAACACGGTTTACACATTGTTTTACCGAGTTTTAGCGAGATGGCTTCGTTTGTGTCCGATTTATATGCAGCCAACTTTGCTTGCATTTGACTTAAACCTAGAAGCAAAAAAGAAAAACAGTGCAAGTCAATGCACAGCCAAACTTTCACATGCTACAATAATCACATCCCCAACCACATCACCCGTTCATAAAGACATCACGAAATCAAACCTCCACTCATAGATGTAACAACCACTTCCCTAAATCTTATCCTATTCCTGAACCGACTCTAAACCTAACCTCTTTCCTATACCTAACCCCATCACTTAACCTTACATAACCCCTAACCACAACTCTACCTATAAATCGAAACTCACTCCTAACCAACACATCATCTTGACACGTGTCCACATTCGTAACATTATCCATAAACATAATGTATATGCCTCGCCTCATCTAATAAATTAACAATAACCTCACCCAAAACCGTGAATAAACGTCAGACCAGCCTTAAAATCCATCCATTAAACCTTCTCGCTCTGATTTTACACTATTGCTCAGTTTGCAATATCGCTTTGGTTTAATGTTTGTTTAGCTTAAGATCTGGGTCACCAAAATGAGCCCATCATCTATAATTTCACGCCGTAAGGACTAAGTGACAACGCGTTAGTGAGCGATTCGTAATCGAAAGGTTTGGGAGTTCAGATCCGAGTTGGGGGTTTTGACTCAGCCCATCATCGCTCCCGGCCAATAAAATATCAACCACTGTGTGGAAGTCAAGAGTGGTACGCTCCACGGATGAACTCCACCATAAGCACATGGCATTACCCCCAACCACTTGCTCCGCTCTGCAAACACGAAGGGAATAAGCACCAATGCCTCAAGGCTGATTTCAGCAGGAATCCGGGGGTCAAGGTAGAAGCGTTCACGTCGCGATCCCTGTCAGGTAATACTTGGTATTGCCTGCGAATTCTACCAAACACTTCGAGGCCGAGGAGCTGAAAGACAACGATGTCCAGAGGCTGACCATCGTGCTTCTAAGAATCTCAAAGAAGAAGAGCAGGAATCCATCCGAACCTTTTTGAACCCTCCTATCACAACAGTAATATTACGTCTAAACGATAGTCCATCTGAAACTTTCACCGCATTCTTATCCCCGTGCCATAGCCACTAAGCCGATCCTCATTGCTCACTCGCCTTATCCTCGCCGTGTTGCCCCTCTACCCTATCCCCTCAGCTGGCGCCTCACTCCGTGGCACCGACCCCGCGGGCCCAACTCCGTCGCGCGCAGGCCTCTCGCCTGCTCTGGCCCACCGCGCCGCCCCGCTCCGTCGCCCTCAAACGCCGTCGTCTCACGTGGCGCCACATTCGCGCGGGGAAGACAACGGCGACAACAGAGAGACGAGGGTAGGAGGATAAAGCAGGGAGAGAGGCGCGGGAGACGACAAACCTACACTTACCCGCCATTTTCACTTCAAGCCGCACGCAGGCGGGACACCAGGCCTGAGCAGCCGCGCGCCTCGCGCCGATCTCGCAGAGCCGAAGGTAGCGCGAGGGTCCGCGCGACAGTCGATTGCTTGGGGCTGCGAACGAAGGGGGCTTTGCGGATTCCCGCGCATTTCACTTGGAGGAGCCGAGGCCGGAGGAAGGGAGGGGTCAGCGCTGGAGGGGGAGGGGCCAGTGTGGGAGGGGGCGGGGGGTCGCAGGAAAGGGTGGAGCTTTGGTGGTTAATCGGATGATCTTCTTTGCGATTCTTTGAAGCGCGATGTTAAATTACAGTTTCCCATTTTCTTACACAGCCCCCTTGCGTTTTCATTGAACTCCGCAAGGTCTTTTGAGCTGCAGAGGTTGGGTA
>JAZEWU010000028.1:1255405-1273935 GCA_036362915.1 Geotria australis | reverse complement strand
CGGGGCTGGCTTCTCTCCTACTCCGGGGTGGCCCCTGGTGAGCGGCCCAGGGCGGGTCTGGGGAGACAAGCCCCCGGCTGGGTGCCGCACAGTTGGAGTTATTCCTGGTGGACGAGAGGGTGGCCTCAATGAGACTTCGGGTTCTGAGAGGAAAACTTTGACTGTTGTTTCTGCGTATGCGCTTTGTGACCCTCGGGTGAAAGGCGCTCTATAAATGCTATTATTATTATTATGCACCAAATGGAAGTTCAGAAAATTCTGCCCTGTTGGAGAAAGTTGGTGCAGTGCTCGAAGGGTGCCGTCTACTGGACTTCTGTGCTAGTCACGGATTGTCCATAACAAACACCATGTTCAAACACAAGGAGGCTCATAAGGGTACCTGGCACCGTATGTTCTGGACACTCGGGTGAGGAGAGGGGCAGAGCTGCCAACTGATCACCACTTGGTCGTGAGTTGGATCCGACGCACAGGGCGCCTGCCTGATAGACCTGGGAGACCTAAACGAGCAGTGAGGGATGCCTGGGAACGTTTGGCAGAATGCCAGGTGCGGGAGAATTTCAACTTGCACCTCCTAAATAACGTCTCCTGCGTCACCGGGAGAGGTCAAGGACATTGAGTCTGAGTGGCTCTTGTTCAAGACCTCAGTTGCTGAGACGGCTGCGAAAATCTGCGGCCTGAAGGCGGTGGGTGCCTGTCACGGCGGCAACCCTAGGGAGGAGAAACACTGACCTCCACTGAGGAGGTAGTCGAAGAACTCCTTAACTCAGTGGACAGGCCCTCCTTCCAGGAGGCAGTGCTGGATACCTGCGGTGGGTTCGGTCCATGACTGCGGCTGAAGCAATGACAGTGGCCAATGGCCTCCAGAGTGGTAAGACTTCAGGGGTGGATGAGATACGTCCGGAGATGTTGAAAGCACTGGACAGTGTTGGGGTGTCGTGGTTAGCGCGCCTCTTCAATGTTGCGTGGAAAGCGGGTTCAGTACCTCTGGATTGGCAAACTGGGGTGGTGGTCCCCATATTTAAGAAAGTGGACCAAAGAGTGTGTTCCAACTACATAGGGATCACACTCTTTAGCATCCCAGGTAAAGCCTGTGCCAGGGTTAGGTCGAGGAGACTTCGTCCGTTGGTCGAGCTTTCGGTAATGACCAAAAGAACGAGTTTGCGGTCACAAGCGGCAGAAATGAAGTTTCTCCGTGGCAAGGTGAGCAAAGAAATGCGGCAGAACCTCAAAGTAGAGTCGTTGCTCCTTCGGACTGAGAGGAGCCAGTTGAGGTGGTGCGAGCATCTGGTAAGGATGCCCCCTGGCAGACTCCCCTGGGAAGTCTACCAGGCACGGCCCACTGGGAGGAGACATAGAGGCCGACCCAGGAAACGCTGGAGGGAATACATCCTTCAGCTGGCCTTGGAACGCCTGGAAATCCCTCAGGAAGAGCTGGAATCTATTTCTGAGGAAAGGGATGTCTGGTCCACCCTCCTTAAAGAGCTGTCGCCGCGACCCTCACCAGGACAAGCGCTTTTGAAAATGGATGGATGTACTCTCTCCCCTCTAATAAAGACAGTTACAGTATCAACAAAACACAATTGATATTACCAAATCGTCACAACAATACTCTCCCCGATAACACCAGTCAATAATAACAATGCCATTTTCTAACAATTACATTATAGCAAGACCGAGGGAGGCGCCGTATTCGCATGGCCACTCTGCCGGCCGAGGCGTGCCTCGGGCGGCCACGCATCCCGGCGAGACCTAGGCTGCCCTCCGGCCTACTCCGCCTCTTTTCTGTCACTGAGCCACCGCAATGACTCCCAGAGCTCCACGCGAGTCCGAGCAGCGTCAGTACTCCTCCACACCCCTCACCGCGCTCGTACGAACACCGCTGCCGTCGTCATTCAACTCTTGTTATTGTTGCTGCCGTAGACCGAAGCAGGAGAGACAGACAGAGAGAGAGCGTGAGGGCCTAAATGTATCATCGCCCCTTACCTTTCTGCGCGTCATGTTCGCCGCTCCGCCGCGCCTGAGGACGCCGCCGGTATGCGCGGCGCGTACTCGGCAGTCTTCGTGTGTGTGTTGTGTGCTCGCTGCGTGCGTGCGTGGCGTAAGAGTGAGGGGCTCGTGTAGCCGTCTCTCCGAGGGAGACGCTGGGGCGCGAAACCGCGCGACTCCCGCGACCAGCGAATGGGGCGTCACGTGACCCCACCACCCGGCCCCCATTAGCCGCAGCTAGCACGCTATCAACAATATCAATAACAAACAATAATACGCGTTACGAGAAGGCGATAGTAGTAAATGCGATTGTTATGATTACGATGACAGAACAACACGGTGGCGCGATGAGTAGCGCCGCCGCCTCACAGCAAGAAGGTACCAGGGTTCGATTCCCGGCTCGGGTGCCGCCTTTCTTTGTGGAGTTCGCATGTTCTCCGCGTGTCCGCGTGGGTTTTGCCGGGCGCTCCGGTTTCTTCCCACATTCCAAAGACTTGGATGGATTCCTCTCCAATGCCCGGATTACACGGTATGTATGCCTTAGTATCTATGCAGTGTAAGTGACGGCCATCTTAGGGGACGCTGGCAGATTTTTGCCGCTCTTAAGATTGCCAGTTTCACGACCTTTCAGTGTTTCGAAGCAGCCTTAATCATTTTTTTTGTTGCGTTGGTTTTTATTAGTTATTTTTCTGTCGTTGTGCAGCGCTTTGTGACCCTCGGGTGAAAGGCGCTCTATAAAATGCTATTATTATTAACACAGCCAAGCTTAGCCACGCTCTCTTGTTCACACATCACGTCACACAGAAAGCTGGCAGCAGCATTGAGTATGAAGTTTAAATTCCTTGCTCACATCATCATGGAAACGGTTCAAAGGAACTGCTGCAGCCAGCACATAATGGTGGCAGCACAAAAAGGCTTTGTGGAATGTGCACGTTCCCAAATGTCACTAGAATACACGCAGTCTTTATTGTGTTTTGCAGTGATGATGAACCGTTCTTTACAGACTGTAAGTTCGCAAAAATGCAAAACGCAAACTTTATTTTTTCACTCATTCTTTAACGACTCCAGCATCAAATATGGCTGTTTTATTCTGACAAATGATATGCATTCTTTCCGCCTTCATTTATTATTAAACATCTTGCAACGAATGCAGCAGCTTCGCTTGGAAGCTCTGCTCATGCAGATGTGCAGATCTGCGTTTCAGGGCCTAAAAGCTTTTCAAATAAAACACGATTTGAAGACACCCATCCCTGTCCAGTAACGCCTTATACACTGTATACTCTTCCCAATCTTCTTCTTTGCGATTCTTCGAAGCACGATGGTCAGCTTCTTGGACATCGTTGTCTCTTCCCAATCACGCAATACTAACCCTGCGTAAATGATGAGAATGCATTGGTATGCATGGCTCTTAAAAGACAAATGCAAACGTAAATTTAACATTACGTAATGATATGCTGTAGGATTAATATAACAAGCCATGACACCACAATGAAATTAAATAATTCAAACAATGTTGCATGTCTGGACATTGTGTTTTTGATACACCTTGCACATATTACACAAAACACTTAACCATTTCATGACGTTATTAAGTTTATCAGAACAACCATTTGTGCCAAAGGTTTCAAAGCAATTTCATGTATAACTCAATTTCGGAACTGTAAACGGACTACACATCCTAACAACTACAAGTTATTAGAAAAGACAAATAACGTAAAAGGGAATGGTTGTTTTTTATTGTACACTTAGCCTGATTGAGGTTGCATTTCACAAACAAGCATGTCTCTGATGCCCACACAAATGCAGATCAAGTGAGATAATAAGGTATACTGCCATGTCCATGTTATCATTGCTTATGTGAGTTAACACAGTCAAGTGTTTACCACTCTGCAGGGGTGGATTACCCAACTAAACACGATATGCAATAACACAGATGGACTAAGGCCAGAATATTAGACGAGACTTGGATGAATTCCTTGCTTGGAAAGTTATTAAAATGTCAAAGATGTGACAGCGGCAAGGCTGCATTGAAATTGTTGGAATTTCTTCGGTGCGTGGGAGCAGCCCCCCTTGTGGTTGTTGACAAGTAATATTAAAGACTGAATACTCTAATACACTTCCCAATCAGTGACACATGTCACTAATGGATGTTTACCCAAATATAAACACCACTCCATTGAATTATTCAGTCACTTTATGTTGTGTTGATGGAAAGTTTATATGTATATATAAAACAATTGTCTACACAGCAATAGCAGATGTAAGCCCAAGACTTAACTGTCTTGCTGTGTTCAAACACAAATTCAGGTTTGTAGTCTACAATAAACAAAAATAAACAATATAAAACAGTTCACAACAATGACAGCCGATCTCATCTGATCTCAGAAGCTAAGCAGGTTTGAGCCTGAATAGTGCGGTGATGGTCGACAACCGTGCATAACAGGCGTTATAATCTGAGGGCCGACATGACGGGCAGCAGAGCACAGTACAATCAGACGCATTAATGTACTGTACCTATACGCATCCACATCTCCACTCGCCACCTTTACCAACCCGCACAGACCGGCGTGAAGCATGATCAAATAACCCTCGCCACGCCCCGCACGGCATGCCAAAACCCTCATCCAGCAGCGGATTGACCTAAACGGCAGTGGGCGTGTAGAGCAGACGGTGGATTTGGGACCGCGAGCGGAGCGACGAGGAGACGCAGGCTATCGCCGGCGGAAGGCGCGCGAGATTCTCCACGCGTTGGGTTCCTCGTAGCGGTTGTACAGCGGCTCCAGGCGCTGCTGCTTCTTCTGCTTGCTGAGGCGCGTCGGGTCCGACACCTTGAAGAAGGCCGGCGCAAACTCCACAAGCCACTTGGGGTCGATGGTGGTGACCTCGCGCATGTACTCCTTGGTGGTGAGCACCAGCTCGTGGTACACCACCCTGCGGGGAGGGGGTCGCATGGGTGTGCGGTGATGAGCGAGCACGACGGTAGGCAGGGTTTGCAATACAAATTATGTGAACATGGAACAAGGCCCTCTGCTGTTGGTCTTTTCATTCCCGCCTCTTTCCCTATATTAGTCTGGGTGTCCTTTGTATTTGCTATGTAATGGTATGTTGTTCCAAGGTGCCATGGTGCTAAGTAAATGCAAATCGTCATCCTTATGTCTGTAGAGGCAGCCAAGCATATACTTGAGCCTTCAGCACGAGCAGGTTTACCCACTAGATTTTTGGGGCCAGGGCAACGGACTTTATCGAATTTATAGTATTTAATAATTTGACTAGTCTTTCATTGAATATCAACCAGCCTATGAAACTAAGAAGTCACGCTGTCCTGCAGCACAACGCTCTCCCACACACATTGCCATCGCACGGCGACGTAACGTGATACAGAGCTACTTCTTCTTCTTTGCGATTCTTCGAAGCGCGATGTTAAATTACAGTTTCCCATTTTCTTACACAGCCCCTTGCATTACAGAGCTACTGCCTGGTAGTTACAATATTTCTCCATTGGCCGCCACTGCTTGCTATTCCTGCCATTACTGCTTCACAATCTATGGGTTGACCACCAGGTCAACGGGATGCAGTTTATCTCACTGTAACCTCATTCGGTGTTTTAACAAAGCATTTGACCGCTGGCGTTTTGACCGCTGGCGTTCATCATAGTGGTTGTGTGAACCTTCAAGGCTTCTCACGCGTGAGCACGTAGAAGGCACTGGCGCCCTGCCCGCCCCCGTGTGCACTCACCACTCTGGCTGGCGGTTGAAGAGCGCGCTGGACGGGTGGATGTAGACCACCTGCTGGTCCACCAGCGTGCGGTAGCCTTCCTGGGGGTCCTTCTTAGCCGCGTTCCTGAAGAAGCCACTCAGCACGGCTTTTTGCACACGCACCGTGGCCTTGGCGCACGACACCACGTCTAGCTTGTGCCTGCACCGCGAGTTTCAAACAACACACGAAACGTTGTATCGTTGTTTTTAGGGGCTTAATTAATAATAATAGTTATGTATTACGTTTAGAAAGCGCCTTTCACCCAGGGGCCCCAAAGCACTGCAGGAAAGAGAGGTGGGGGGCAGGCAGCCACGCTGACAGCCGGCACCAACCCGCCAGACACTGGGTCCCTGTATATTATAATGGTATCGGCCAATAAATTAAAGTGCGTTTTTTGTTTTGGGAGGAAACCGGAGAACCTGTAGGAAACCCACGTAGAACAGTGATGAAAATAGCATTTTCACAGCTTTCTACACTAAACAAAAGCACATAGACATAAAGGCCAGCAACACACAAAATACAATAGGGGTTAAAGATGAAATACATAAATCTGTCACACAAATCTGAAAATAACACGAGTGACACAGACACGCCCAGAGACAGAACATTCACAAACACCACAAATATACCCATTAGTAATGCCTGTGGGTTCTGCCAGGACAAGGTCAGATATCACTTGCCACAGGTGCTTTCTGTGGTGGGTTTTAATCAAAACGCAGGTCGCTGGGACGATAACGTAGAGTGCAGACCACTGCACTGCCTGTCTCTTACACACACCCACGCACCTGTCCATGATTCCCAGCATCTGTTTGCGCACATCCTGTGCCCGCCGCAGCGTGCGCGCCTGCACAAAGTTCTCGTAGCACCACGCGTTGGAGAACTTGTTGTTCTTCCACGAGTTGTAGACGGCAAGCAGAGTGAGGTGGTCTCCCTCCGCTTGGTTAAACTTGGCCTTTTTCTGGTCGGCGAGCGCTTGTTTGTCCTGGGAACACGAGATGTGGTTAAATTTAAATGTTATATAAATCAGTATTGTAGTGTAATGTGTAATCACGTACGTTTTTTCGAATTTCTTACTAAACATTGGGCTAAGTCAAAAAAACATCCACATACCCTATATTTTCACACACAAACAAGTTCACTTCTACGAATAAAAATTAGCAAATGCATTTCCAAAGTAGCATTCTGGGTGTTGCCAGGACATTAAACAGATCAGAAAACTAATTTTGAACCAACGCACTTGAACACTCGCAGGAATCCAGCAAAGAGCTTGCAAGCCCACTGGGTAATTTTCTGCTGTAATAATAAAAGCATTTTATAGAGCGCCTATAAACATCCATCTATCGATCGCATTAACATTTCTCCTGTAACCATGTCGGGCAGCCCGGGGCACACCGGCTAGGCCTAGGCTCTGACATTCTCACCTTGGGGCGGTAGAAGACGTTCTGTACGGACAGCATGGACACGATGGTGAGCATCTCCTCGCTGCAGCCCAGGTGCACGGACATGATGAGCATCTTGCACAGCATGGGCTCCAGGGGAAACTCGGCCATCTGCGCCGCGAGATACGGCACGCACGTCACGAGCGCGCACGGGGTGGAAACGCAACCCCCAGGGGCCGACGGCGCCACCTGGACGGGGCCCCACCTGGCCCCCCGTGGTCCGAGGCCGGAGGGGCCCGCCGCTCGTTAACAACGACGCCGCCGACGCAGGAACACTTGGCTCCCTCGCGGCCGAAAACATTTTCAATTATTTTCCACGTAACGCGAAACTTAATCGGGGATTACTATTAAGATGCCATAAACGCTCGAAAATTAAAACAGTTTTGCTGTCGGTCAATACAAATGGTCCTAAGTGGTGTCGGCGGTTGCAATCTACCAAGCCCATGGCTCTTTCTGCTAGGTATGTCCTAATCCACCTCCCAGTAATTTTATTTTTAATTGTGACATTGATTAAAGGACAAGCGGTTTAGAAAATGGATGGATGATAACAAACATCTACCTATATAGTATAGCTATTTTTATGAGTTAGGTCATAAAAAGAGCCATACTATGGATAACATTGGTCACGAAAGCCTTTGTGTTAAATCTATCTACCTATCTCTCTTAAGCCCTCCCACCAGCCGCAGCCCGGCAGCCGGCCGGGGAGCGGAGCGGAGCGAGGGGCGCCGCGGCGGCGAGGCCGCGTGCGCGGCGTGCGCGGCGTACCCGGCGACCCAGACGCGTGAGCAGCCCCTCGTCGTCCAGGGCCCCCAGCTGGTAGAGCTGCTCCATGGCGGTGATGAGCGTCTCCATGGGAGGCGCGTCCATGAAGTCGAAGGACAACAGGTCGTTGATGCCCATGGCCTGCACGGCGAGAGGACTCGATTATAATGTGCAGAGCCATGTGGTTTTTGTTAGGGTACATCTCCCTAATTTGATTGGCGTCCCATCCTCGGTGTTCCCCTGCCTTGCGCCCTGTGTCTGCCGGGATAGGCTCCGGCTCACCGCGACCCTGTACAGGAGTAAGCGGTTTCTGAAAATGGATGGATGGATCTCCCTAATTTGCACAGCAACGCTTTAACGTGGACCAGTATCAGCGTGAAGGATTCCCTTGTCCAGCAGAACACATGTCTGCAGTTTCTATAGAACCCATGCCCGTCAGAACCACCAAGCGGTGCACACAGGCAGCTCCCCACCTTGAGGGAGAGCACGGTGCTGGCCAGGTTGGTTCTCTGGATCTCGGGCACGTTGGTGGTGAGCATCTCGTCGCGGTAGGCGCGCTCCGTGTACAGTCGGTACGTCTTGCCGGGGCCCGTGCGCCCGGCTCGACCGGCACGCTGCTTCGCCTGGGCCTGGAAGAGACGGGACGAGCAGGCGTTATCGCAATGGCAGGAGGGTGGAGGCCAGAGCTGTGTGGTCCGAACGTAACCGCAACGGAGTGCGAACAACTGCGGAGAGCGCTGTTGGATTTATGTACACTGTTATCGTGTTAATGAATCCGTCACAGAAACCTTCGCGGATCACACATTTTGCAAATAGCACCTTGCGCCTCATATACATGTACCCATTGGCCCTAAATATAGCACAAAAAACCACGAATAAACACTTAGACGCACTACATAATGTTGGAAAAGCTGAAAACAAAAGATATTAGGACGTACAAATGCGTTACATGCGATGGTAGAGTCTCCATGAGGAGACTGGTTTGTGGGTCAAATGTCAGTGGACCCTAACACGCAGCACCCGTCAGACCGGTAGTGTCCCGTCCCGCATGGCCAAATAGTCGTGTGCGTTTAACAGGTTATTTGGCCATACTTTATCATTCCCGATCAGTGTGTGTTGGTGACGGTGGGCAGCATTGCACAATACAATGCATTTTGCTGTGCTGCCCTCTGCTGACAATGTAGGTTTGCTCAACAGCAAATGCCAGGTAAATGACAGAGGGCTGCTGCTGGCGATGCTCACCTGTGAGATGGGGGTGACCACCAGCTGGTCAATGCCTGTCTTAGAATTGTAAACCTTCTGCTTGACGAAGCCAGGGTCCACCACGTAGTAGATGCCGTCGATGGTCAGCGACGTCTCCGCGATGTTGGTGGCAATGACCACCTGTGTCACGCACAGCGGGCACGGCGAATGGCATGGGGCAGCTTTGACTGACGTTCAGTAGTAACTGGCATGTGCTGCGGTGAGATCTCCATCAGTGGCCAGGGAACCAACGTTATTCTTTAAGAGACGCCGCCATACCACATTCAAACATTCATTTACAAACAAACAAAAAATCAGCACGGCTTTATTTTTTCTAAAGTCTAAACGATCTTAATCAATTTAACACGAAGGCTTTCGTGACCAATGTTATCCATGGCTCTTATTATGGAGGCGGGTTTTTACGATACTTGTTATTTTTTACGTGACCTAACCTGTAAAAAGACCTATACTATGGATCTTAAACAATGTTTGACATTTTGCTCCACATTTGGCGCTTCTTCGGGAACTGAAGAGATTTTTCAGGAACTAAACAAGCACCTGGCACGCGGAGCGAAACATCGGACTTCGTGCTAACAACACGCGGCACTTCCTGCAATTACATCCGAAGAAAGAGGGCACATGAGCCAGAGCTGGAGCCAGAGCTGAAGGTAGAGCTGGAGCCAGGGCAGGAGAGGGTCACACACCTTGCGGCTGCCCGGGGGCGCGGGGTCGAAGATACGCGTCTGCATCTCGCTGGGCAGCGCAGAGTAGACGGGCAGGATGATGAGCTCCGGCACCTCGGGGCCCAGCGACTTCATCCGCTCGTAGAGAATCTCGCAAGCCGTGTCGATCTCCTCCTGACCCGTGAGGAACAGCAGGATGTCGCCTGCACAGTGCCGCGGACAGAGGTCAGACAAGTTCCGTTCAAGCAACTCACGAGGATTAGGCGAACGTCAGTAAACACCAGGAAAGCGAGCAACTGCGTCCAGGTGATTAGGCGAAAGGCAATGCATTTGCAGAGCATAATGAGGAAATGTAACCTTAAGAAGCCTGTTTATAACAATGTTATTTACCTTCCAAAAAGGCCTGTATTTAAGACATCGGGAACATTTTGTTACCAATTGCAAATGGTTACATGGTTTGTAATTACACGAACGCCCTTAGAGAAGATTCATAATTTTTACAATATCTCAGGGCACCGGGGGCAATTTAGTCCAGACAATTAACCTCGGCAGCATGTTTTTGGACTGCGGGAGGAAACCAGAGCTCCCGGCAGAAAACCCACACAGACATGGGGAGAACATGCAAACTCCACACAGAAAGGCACCCGAGCCTGTAATCTAACCCGGGAGTGAGTGGGTCGCGCGGCTCGGGCACCTGGCGGCTCTGTGAGGTGGATCTGCATGACGGTGATGAGCGACGCGTCCAGGTAGTCCGTCTCGGGCTCCTTGGTGTAGAGGATCTCCACGGGGTAGGTGCGCCCGGGAATGGTGAAGATGGGCGCCTCGTAGAAGTACTGCGAGAACTTGACGGCATCCAGCGTGGCCGACGTCACGATCAGCTTCATGTCCAGACGCCGCTTGATGGTCTGACGGGCAGAACGGGACGCGGGGACTCATCGTAAGGCCCGGAGGTAACGAGCAGATGCTGCACAGCGGTCCCTCGCTTTACGATGGCCTCGCGATACGATGGAATCGCTTTACGACACACGCTCGATGAGTTTGCATGTTCTCTCCTCGGTGTCCATGTGGGTTTTTGCCGGGCACTCCGGTTTCCTCCCACAGTCCAAAGACATGTTTCTGTATAGGTTAATTGGCTTGCGAACTAAATTGCCCCGGTGCCCTGTGATGGACTGGCGTCACATCCTGGGTATAGCCATGCCTTCAGCCCTGTGTCTGCCGGGATAGGCTCCGGCTCATCGCAACCCTGTACAGGATTAAGCGGTTTCTGACAATGAATGACTGAATCACATTACGATCAAATTTCACTTTACAATACGATACGTGGGTGGCGCAGCAGCCATTCGGCAACGCAAACGCACTTAGCTTGGGTAGCTTCTCAGCCAATAGTGGCGCTTTCAGTGTTTCCATCGGTGCTTACTTTGAAACACGTGTGTGCTGCTCTTACTGTACTAAGGTATTATTGGTCTCGCGTTACGATGGTATCCCATTACGATACGTGTTCTGGAACGGATTAATATCGTACAGTGCGCGCAGCCTTGAGCAGCTCACCTTCTTGAGGAGACCGAAGAGCACGTCGGTGTGGATGGTGCGCTCGTGGGCCTCGTCCAGCATCACCACCGAGTACTGCATGAGCTCCGAGTCGATCAGACACTCCCTCAGCAGCATACCGTCCGTCATGTACTTGATCTTTGTCTCGGGACTGGTGCAGTCCTCAAAACGGATCGTGTACCCGACCTGCCGGCGTCACGCACGCCACACGCGAGTGGCAGAGGAACATTTTACATTTCTGAACGCTCACACCGATCCTTGTGAGGCCAGGCCAATAAGCTTGAGGCCACTAAGAATAGTATCAGACCCTCACAGTAAATTATAGCTATCACTAATAGCAATTATTTATCAAGGAAAACCTTGTCGAGTTAAAAAATACCAATTGCAAAATTCTACAATAAGATATTTGTCCAATCCGTTAGAGCGACATTTGAATGTTTGACATTTGAGAAAAAACAAAATATCCGAACATAACCCATGCTGATGAGAGGATAACACTCAAATGGATCCAATCCACTGCTATTTTTCCATCTCCAGGCCACTTTGCAGCCCACAACTACAACACCTGATGTTCCAGGAAGTCTGCCACCTGAGCTCAATTTCACTTGAGCTTCGATTGGATCATTTGAGCATAGACGAGCTTGAATTCTGTGACCCGACAACAAGTTTGAGATCATTACGCATGTTCAATTCTCACGTTTGTTGTGTCGCAGGTATCCCGTAAAGAGCTTGCAAGCTAACTGGGATGAGAGCCTGTTGTGTCAAAATGATGCTGCTAGTCCCCTGCAGGAGCTGAAGGCCGTGACGGACGAGAGACGCGCACGCACCTCCTGCCCGAGGCAGCAACCGAACTCCTCGGAGACGCGCTTGGCCACCGACATGGCGGCCACGCGACGTGGCTGCGTGCAGCCGATCTTGCCGCGCGTCGTGTAGCCCGCCTCCGCCAGGTACTGCGTGATCTGCGTCGTCTTGCCCGAGCCCGTCTCGCCAATCACGATCAGGATCTGGTTGTCGTTCACGGCCTAAGCGGGGAAAAAACACGGCGATCAAAGTGCGTGAGCGCGGCGCTCGGCATCGGGAACGGTGCGACGGAGATTTGATGCAACCGGACGTGACCGGCAAAAACGACTTGGCCACAAAATCGACACCACTAACACCGCATTCAACAAACTGTTGCGCCTTGCATCAGAAGTAACGAAGGCAACGCAACTTCAGCTGTGTTCCTGACGTCTCCACGGCTGCGCCTCACCTGCACCAGCTGCTCCTTCAGCTTGTAGATGGGCAGGCTCTCTCGCTGCTCGATGATGGACATGGCCGTCTTCTTGCCGTACGAGGCCTTGTTGCCGCCGAACGCGTGCTTCTTCCACTCCGGCATGTCGGGTGGCATCATGCCCAGGCCTCGCATGTTCGCCGCGATCTGGCGACCCTCGGCTGCACACGGCAACACACACGCGGCGCTCAGTTCGGTACGGCCGTTCGGCACAGCACGCGGCGCCACTACGCGTTAGACTACTGTACGCGTACAGCCTTTTTGTATAGATTGATGTAGAGATGGAGATCACTCGACACGGCTATCCCGAAAGAACAGCTCTGAAGAGCAACCTACAGCCCTTCTGTCAATACACTGCTGGGTGACAGCTTGAACATGCCAGCTCACAAGCACATATCCACCAGCGGAGATTATTAAAACCATACGAGCACACGTGGACTTTTGAGATTTACTTTGCCTTCACGTGATGTATTTTGTATCAATGTTTGGCTATCTCTAAAGGAATGAATTTCCTTTGTAGACGCACATCCTTTTGTCAATCCCCTGCTGGAGAGGCTGTGCACCCTCCGTGGGTCTTGGGGTTATTTTTTGATCATATTTCACAACGCTGATCAGCAAAAACTTGGCACAGACATCAGAGCGTAATACATTACAACAATGTTTGTTTTCCGCACCGCCCTCTGCTATCTGTTACGTAGCAGCACAGTGTGTACCCATAACTGAGCCTAAGTGAGGAGTGGGTGCTCTCGTGCGTGTGTGACAGGGGAGGAGGGTGTCTTTGCCGTCAGGAAGAGGGTCGATCCAGTGCATGTTGAGGCCGGTGGGGATGGAGTCCATCTCCGCCTCGCGCGCCGCCTGCTTCATCTCGCGCCGCTCCTTGGCCAGGGCGCTCTGCATCATGGCGGCTTGCGACAGCGAGCCGTCCGGGTTCTGGGCAACGTGGGCAACAACATGGATGAGGGCGGCGAGACTTCCTTATACCAGCATTGCGACCACAGATAACATAATGACTTAAATTGTGAATATTCATTGATTCGCAGGGGCATAAATTGTCAGACGCACAGTAAGCAGCACAAGCTGGAGCTGACCTTGACAATCTTGACAGGGCTGAGGTCGGTGCTGTGTTTAGTGTGGCCTCGCAGGAACGGCGGTTCCTCTTCCACCAGCTCAATCTCCACGTCCTCATCTGAGAACATAGTGCCACCCATATCTTACCACCCACCACCACAAAGCCACATGCTATAGCACCACCTCCCACCACAACACAACCGTGCAACACACGGTTCCAGTTTGAGCCACATGCTTATTGCTAAGGTGCACCTCTTTCACACAGTCCCCAAAGGTGTCAATCGTGAATGGCCTTCACACCTTCATCGTCGTCTATCTTGGGTAAGACTCCCGTCTCCTCATCAAAGTCTGGGTACTCTTCTTTCGGAAGGACATTTGCTGCAATCATCTGTGAAATTAGAAAAATCAGTAACGGACAAACTCAACAGATACCACCTGAAACTTTTTCCGAAATAGTTAATCAAATCATCATACGTAGCACACGGAAGAATGAGAAACAAACTTCACAAAAAGCAAAGCAACTGGACGCCAGCTCCGGACTCTGGATCAGCGGTGTTGACATCGCGGCTCACCGCTCGTCGCGTCGCTAGCCGTGCCCCCGCGCGCCCGCTCTCACCTGCTTGATCTCCCACTTCTCGGGGTCGGAGATCTTCGTGAGGCGCTTGCGCTCGAGCAGGTCGTCCTCCACCTCGGGCGCGCTCACGAGCGGCATGTGTGACGGGCGGTCGGGATTCCTGGCGGCCGCCGCCTCCTCGCCAGCGTCGGCCACCAGCAGGCGCCGCCGCGTCGGGTTCAGGTCCTCGCCCGTCTCTTGCTCCACGTCCTGCGCTCGCCAAAACAAAAGCGCCCGTCAAACTCCGACGGCCGGGCATGCGCTACGAAGCAGGCATCTGATGTATTTATCGACTGCTGTTGATTCTTGCGGCAATGATACATTCGTTAGACGGTGCGCATCGGAATAGTTTACTGTTTGCGATTTACACAAATTTTAGGTTTAGGCAAGGTTCGTTTGAGCTGGATCTGTCTGTGTTGATGACCCTGTAGCTACTAGTCACTTGCATTCCGAGTTGGCTGTGTGTTCAAAGCTGCTTCAGGCTAATGGAGGGTATGAGACAAGACACATAAATAATAAGAAGTGAAACTTAAAAATGTATTAGCTCACAGAGCTGGGGGCGAGGAGAGTTAATCATGCATGTCTAGCTATAACTGTATGTTAATAGAACCTTGAAGCCATGCCAATGTCTGAATCTTGTGTTGGAGCCAAGGCTCTGTGAATGACAGGTCCACCAACCTTCATGCTCAAGCTTGTCTTGGTCCCAGTGAAGGAGAGCACCTTGACCTTGACCTTCTGACCTTTGGTGACGACATCAGCTACGCTGGCGACGCGGCCCTCTCGTCGGATCTCGGAGATGTGAACCAACCCCTCCCAGCGTTTCCTGCAAGTGCAGGGCACCGCCATTAGTCCTATATACGATCACTATTGTGGGTCAACATAGCTGAAATACCACTGCAGTGGTAAGAAAACACTGACCAGTGTTCCCATGTATCTATGATCAACAAAGGATGATGCGTGATACGAGTTTAGCTCAAACTGACTTAAAGAGCTCTGCCAGCTCAGGAAGGCTCATTTAGCGTTGCACATCAGTTCATCCAGGACATTGGAAACAAGAGTCAATGGATCAGGCAGATGTCTGAAACTGCCAGAACTACTAGGCTGAAACGTGGCCAGGAGATGGCAGTCGAGCAAATGGAATGTGAACTTTATGCAAGAGTGGATTTTAGTGGAGTACTTTGGTTAGGCCTACACCAGCCCAAACTAATGAGTGTGTTAAAGTATGGTTAAATAACCTTCATTACAAATACCGTGTAGGGAAACTCCCACCCAGCAGTGGATTGACAAAAAGAACTGTGCATGAGCGAGCATGTACTTTAGTTACTTCCCACATGCAAAAACACGCCTTCAAAATAATTCACCAAGTAACCCAACGCAGCTACAGCAGCAATGAAAGAGAATTTTCAGACCAAGCACGATACTTTTCTGGCTAAATAAATTCCAACATTATCGACGGGGCATAATTATTAATGTCGGTCGTGCTCCGTGTCGCGAGCGTGCGTGCGCCGCGTACCGGAGTCCCTCGAGCTGCACAAAGCATCCGAACTGCATGATGCTCGACACTTTCCCGCTGTAGATGTCGCCCACGTTGGGCTCCTCGGGCGGAGGCTTGTCCACGTGACGGTCGGGCCAGCGCTCCGTCTTGTCTTGCTCGGGGCTAACGGAGCGCGTGCGCTCGCGGTGCCTCCGGCGCTCGTGGCGCGACGAGCGGTGCCGGTCGCGGGATCGCGAGCGGGAGCGCGAGTGGCGCCGGAGACGGGAGCGGGAGCGGGAGCGCGAGCGGGAGCGCGAGTGATGGCGCCGCCTGTGGTGCCGGTCGTCGTGCCGCGAATCCCGCTCGCGGCTGTCGCTTCTCTTGCTGTTGCCGGCCTCTGATCCGTCGACACTGATTAACAAACACAAGAGAGGCACCGTCACGGCGCATTGCTCCGGGCCAAGATGAACGTTGGTCGCAAGAAAAAGATGTGTCGGTGTGTACGCGCACGGCTGGGTCGGTGACATACCTGGACTTAGTTTCCTGCCCCGAGAGCTTTGGGATCAGAGCCTCCAGCTCCGCCATGGCGTCCACGGCCACTTTTATGTCTTCAGCCTTCAGCATGGTTTGCTGTGGACACACACACTCTATCTGGTAAGCTGAGTCAAGTTTTTTCCAAAATATATCATTCATACTAAACTGTGCACCTTGATGCTATGCACGACTGAAAGCGTACAAAAATGTGTCGCCAAGCATGCTAATTTCAGTTATCAGCATTTGAATATAAGCCATTTCAAGTAAAAAAAAAAGCTCCAGCCAAGCCAAATACTGGAAACTATCATGATTAATATAAAAATTGATAAAAGTTTGGGCTTAACAAGACCACCATTCATTACCGCGTATTTATCTTTAGAAAGGTAAAAATGCCCACGGTATCCACACAGCGAGTTGAGTTGCAGTCACGTGTAGACACGACACCGATACGCGTCGTGTTGTGCACGCCACTCGCGTCGCAAGGCAGCGGGAGCTGCTGCTCACCCGCACAGCATCGTCGTCCGCCCTGCAGAGTGCGGGGAAAAGCTCCTTCATCTTCTCCTGTTTGGTCTTGGTCGAAGACGATGGAGCCTCAACTGAAAAACACATCAGGCAAGGCTCATCAGTAAATTACTTGCTTCCTGATAGAGAAATGGTGGCATATATCCATCCATCCATCGTCAGAAACCGCTTAATCCTGTACAGGGTCGCGGTGAGCCAGAGCCTATCCCGGCAGATACAGGGCGCAAGGCAGGGCTATACCCAGGATAGGACGCCAGTCCATCACAGGGCACTGGGCATATAAGGGTTTCCAATTTTAGTTGTTCTGGTTTGCATGTGTATAATCTGTGCAATGCACAAAGTGCAGTAACCAGTGCTTACCGGCCAATAAAGAATAGAATCGTGTAAAGTCCTGCATTCAACCAAATTAAGTCAGGCTTGATAATAAGTCCACACTCGGATATCTGTACTAAAGGTACTGACACAAGTGAAAGACTGTATACACAAATGCTTCCAAATGCCATGACTCAAAACCAAAACATACCCGAGTGGTCGTTGGATGTCTTTGAAGCAGGTTTCATGGTCTGGATTAGACGCAGCAAGTTGTTAATTAGTGGGTCCTGTTAAAATAAACAAACGCAACATAAACTCAATCAACATATGAGTTTCTGGATCACGCTTTAGTCCACAACGTATTGCAAAATGAGATTTGGGCCTTGATTCTTGGAGTACTCACTGAAAATTCCGCTCCATTTTGCTCCAGGACCTTTTTGAACTTTTCAAAAGTGTTGTTCTTCTCTGACAAACTGATGACAAATTCAGCTGCAAACACACACAGTTGAATTGAAATTAAACTTCAAAAAACGTTTTGTGAATACGGGAACACATTACTTGTGGCACGTTACGTGACATGGTCAGTCATAGTCCTGCGGTAGTGAGGCGTTAGTGTGATGGAATAAGTAAGTACTGTACAGACGTGTTAGTGTACAAAACACGTGTGCTGTGTCATCGTAGAATAAAAATATGAGTACATTCTACGTATCAATGTGGTCTTAGTGGGAGGCGTTATAGAGTAGTTAGATATATAAATGTTTAGTATTAGAGCAGAAAAATACCCAGCGAGCTTGCAAGCTCTTTACGGGATTCCTGCAACACAAACATGCGCACTGTATAGAGGGGTTAGTGTGGAGGAGTTAGTACAGTATAGAGGCGTGAATGTGGAGTTTGTGTATTGGGTTGGTGTGGAGGGGTTGGCGTAGAGGAGCCGGTATAGAGTAGTTCGTGGAGAGGAGTGAATGTAGAGGAGTGAGGATGGAGGGTTAAGGTATCGAGGGGCCCGTGTGTAGGAGGTGTTGTTGTGGGGCCTGCAGGCCTGCAGCCTCACCCAGGTCCTTGTCGTTGATTCCCAGGTGATTGTCCAGCTCCGTGCACACCTTGGACACCAGCGACAGCTGCTCCAGGCGCCGGATCTCGGCCGCGTCCGCCATCTCCGCCGCCCGGTTTGGGGGAAGACAAAGCCGGACGGAAACGGGGGGAGAGACAAAGGCGGCCAAGGATCAGGCCGCAGCTCCAGGCTTTCCGAGTCGAGACGTAGGCCTAGGTGACCACCCTCCTACCGCGACGTCACCAAGCTGAACCCTGTCTACGACTCCTC
>JAZEWU010000028.1:1226371-1241329 GCA_036362915.1 Geotria australis | reverse complement strand
AACGCGCGGTGAACGCTGAACGGGCTGAGTGAGGATGTGCGGTGCGCTCGTGTTTACCGCGCGCTTCGCTCCGCGTCTCGCCCTCCGTGTGTTCGAGGAATCGGCCGCGATGCCCATCGTTCGATCGCTCTCGTTCGTTCCTCGGGTCCGGCCGCCCCTGGCAATTGCAGGTTTGACTTGAGTGTAAGATTGTATGGGATGGGGGCTCTATCCCCTCCAGCATCCCCCCTCTGTCTCAAATTATACACGGTATAATACTCGTGGAGATGCGAATTCGTCCGGGTTGGTTCCGATTCTGGAGGCGTGAGCGAGGCTGACGAGGATTGGGCAACCGCTGCACAACGGCACCACTTTTTCACGCAGGCGTCCGGAGAGCACAGGCTTAGACATTTCTTCACTTACAACTCTAACAACAGCCAATTAACATACACTTAAGCAGAAGCGTTCAATAACGCATTTAATACCTTTAAAATCTCATCGGTGATTCGCATAGTCTTTGGGACAGTATTCCAAGGACGGCACCCGTTGTGTACGCGCGCGGCTGTTAACTACTACTACAACTTACACGCGTGCGTAACGGCCTCACGACTAAACGCCGCGCGTCTCGGAGCGCCGGCAGAACTACATAGGAAGAGCGGCAGGGAGCGGGAGGGAGCGGGAAAGAACGGGAGAGACCGAGGAAGGGAACGACAGAAAAGAAGTAATAGAGGCGTGCGAAATAAAGTTTTGAGAAGCTAAACAGACACAAGCGACCAGACACAGACACCTGGGGAGAGAGTTAAGAGAGAGAGAGACGTGCGTCCAATTCTCAGCGTCGTTTTTCTGCTCAGATCGCGATCGCTAATTGCTCAGCGTGGAACTAAACAAGCCCGAGACAGAACCACCAGCCCGCGCTCTCGGGGTCAACAGCACTCACACAGAGACACATTATCAAACTTTCTGTAGAGAATGTTATCACTAATCCACTTGTTTACTCAGGAAAGCTTCACTGGGTCTGAATATTTTGTAGGAGGGGGAAATGTTGCTATGATCGATGCCAGTTGAGTAATGTGCAGGTGATTTTTCAGCATTGGGATGTTTGGCCAACACCGGTTACGTTGTAAGTTTGCTTTAGTTAAGGCAGGTAACCGAAGAACCCGGTAAGAAACCAGCGCAGAACAGGGGGAGTACATACATATTTTACAAGGGAAGGCATCTGTGTTGGGAATCGAACCTAGGCACATGCTTGCTGTGAGGCACGAGATTTAACACCACACCACCCAAATGATGATAAACTCATCGTACTGATGTAGGTTTCCACGGCTCAATTCATTATGGTTGCTCTTCAGAGCCAAATACCCTACAGAGCAGTGGTTTGACCAAGCTATTGCAGCGCTGCACCCTTACGTTTTATACACATCAATCCGAGAACGATGATGTGACCTTCACAAGTCAATATCTGCGAGTTAAATCTTTGTAAAACGTGCGCGCACACATAACTAGCATGCACGTGCAGTACGAGCAATTACGAAGTCACCTGGCGTTTGCGTTCACGTTGACAAATCTGCGGGTCTGTCTCTGTTCGATTCCCACATGGCGAGTATCGATCCGGTGCCGCGAGCGGGCGACCCGAGGTGACTGCGCGAGGGCTCCCGCTCCTGGTCAGCACGCGTGCTGTGTCGAGGTGCCGATGCCGCCTATTGATTCTGTGACACAGAAGCCAGCTGGTGTGTTCAGCGCGCCGCTTGCTCGATTTATCAACATTCTGATTTTTTGTCTTGTTTCACATTGTGTTGTCGGGGTCTTAAGGCTTATCGGTGGTCACAGCTGGTGAGATTGATGGAAAACTCGGGATTTCCAATGGCGACATAAGGAGACGTTTCGCACGCCAACAAAACGTGTGGGACGCTAATTCAACACATTAGAGCAAGGGGACGGAGCGTCGGGTGATTAGAACGGAACTATGTCGATTAGCGGAGTGACACACGCAACATGTTGAGACGATAGGAGGCACAGCCGAGCTCAGACCGCGGCGCCGGGATCCTCCTGTGGCAATCGCCAGATCAGAATTCGACTCGGGCCAAAGGTAATTCACTGTTCGTCTGAAGACAGGGAAATGGGGAAATGTAATGAAAGTGAGTGGTTGTTAAGCGGTGAAGTTCCGAGGCAGTGGACGGGCGGCTCGGAGGTCAGCGTGCTGAACTGGCGCCGATAAGGTCCTGGGTTTGTAATTTGGTTTCAGCTTCCTGCGACAAAAGCAGGTTCTCTCCAGCGCGGAGTTGATGGTCTCGGCCCCATCGTCAATCAGTGCACAAAAACATCCAATTCCGACGAGTAATAACAATTGCTTTGACCGTCTTGCGATGCACATCACTGTCATATGGCAAAGCAAGGAACTTCAGGGGGACATCGCGATGCACTTTGACAACAAGGCCAGACGGGAGTGGCTGTCGGGCCGTGTGCGTGACAGCGGACGCTCGGGTCCGCCGGCGCCAGTCCACCGTGTCCCACCGCAGCCAGGTGTCCCCGAGGCTGGATTGTCAGAGCGTGTTATATTCAGCAGGCTATTCTACCACGCCAGAGTCGTAACTGTCTGTCCAAATCCTCGCCTGGAGCAGACGGGGAGGGCCCTGGTGTTGCTTGGCGTTCGCCTTGTCCTTAACGCCGCGGCGCCCCGGCTCACTGCGGCTATTCGCGGGCGCATTGCCCGCACGGCGATATTCAGTTTCATTTCCCATGGATACGTTACGCGTTAAAATACATTATACAAGCGTGTCGTCCAGTTCAACGGCTATAGATGGTGCGAGCAAGGACATCTTTTGTAAACTTGTTTTTCTTGTTTCTCGGAACGCACGTGATGCACCTCCTTGTTTATCGTTCATTGTCATACATACATCCGTTTTCAGAAACCGCTCAATCCTCTACAGGGTCGCGGTGAGCCGGAGCCTATCCCGCCAGACACAGGGCGCAAGGCAGGGGAACACCGAGGATGGGACGTTATTCCATCGCAGGGCGTCTGTGGAAATTTAGTCAGTACGCCGATTTGCCTGGCAGCATGTCTGTGGACGGTGGGAGGAAACCGGAGTGCCCGGCGAAAACCCACGCGGACACCGGGAGAAAATTAAGACGCCACGCAGAAAGGCACCTTCCTGTTATGCGGAGTGAAGAGAGATGTTCATTGCCCTCCGTTGTGTTCGGGTCGTGTGTAACGAGCTGCATTCTAAGCTTGCGAACGCGTTTCTGCAGGGCTTCATCTGTATTTGTGAACGTTAACCAATTTTAACGTGAGAAGCGATGGAAATGTTTTTTTTAAGACACACAATTTCTCAATACTCGTGTGCCCATTATCAACACCACATCACCACATGACCACATCGATTCGCCGGTGCGTCACACCGGTGCAAACCTGCTCCTTAACCGTTGCCTGAATGCCCTTTGTCTCCCGAGCGCTGATGTTTTACACACTACACCTGGTGAATTTAACTCGAAGGCTTATTATGGACTACACCAGGTATTCGCTGTGGGTGACAATACACATTCACGGAGTGTCGGGGGTCCGATCAAAGGTTGTCCAATAATTGTATTGCACGTGGCGATGGAGCAGGATGGGTGACACGTCACGTGCCCTCGTCGCATCTTACAGGTGCCGCTAAAGAGTGATTAAAATAATTCAGCCCACGGGCCACGGGGGCACATGGAACGTCACGTGAAATGACACCGATCTTTTTCTGTCGAAGTGTTACTTGGTAATGCAGACAGTTGGATTCCAATCGGAGCGCTACGCTAGCTGAACGAGCCAGGGGAAACTCATGACTGAAGATGAGACCACTTGACACTGCTGTTAGCCGTGGCTGCAAATCGATCTTGGCTCGCTCGGTTTGATGTGCGCTGTGATAACCGCTGGACTAACCGGCGCACACACACACACATACACTCAAAACGTAGGACTGGCGCCCTCTGACCGCATGGAATAGGATGTCATGAACCCCCTGTCGTGCCGATGTGATCTGCAGAGGAGAGGAAAATGTTCGCATGTTGTTAAACTGGCCTTTAAGGCGGCGTCTGGCTGCCTCGGCCCGATCTGTGTTGACCAAGTAGACCGACGATGCTTCCAACGTGGGAGGCGAAACGTCGCGAGCGAGACAGGGAGATCGCTCGACGCTGCCATCCCGAGAGAACATCTCCGAAGAGCAACGCTTATTGTTTGATCAGCTCACCGGTAAAGGCGAAGCAGAATTCGCACGACGACGTTTAGCGTTGGTTAAAGCGCTTCGTTGACGAGCGACGCTCGGCTCACGTCGCGACCGCCGCCGTGCCCGCGGGCGTGCAGGGTACGTGCCCAGCTACCTGGACAAGGACGAGCCGTGCGTGGTGTGCGGGGACCGCGCCACGGGGTACCACTACCGCTGCATCACCTGCGAGGGATGCAAGGTAATAATAATAATAATAAAAGCATTTATACAGCGCCTTTCACCAGAGGGTCACAAAGCGCTGCACAAGGCTGTGGAGAGAACGGCACGTCAATAACATCAAGACAGATTAACTGAGAGTCAAGCAATAGCGATAAATAATAGGACATAAAAACAGGACAATAATAATAATAATTAATTCTACAACAAGGAAGGAGGGAACAGATGTACCCGAGCAGACGCAGATCGGAAGTGAGAGAGAGAGACAGCCAACATCTCGGCACGGCACCACTGACCCGCACCAGCAGTCCAAGCCAGAGGAAGGAATACATGTTCCCATGAAGGCGCAGGTAGGCAGAGAGCCAACATCCTAGCACGACAGCAGTGAGTCTTGAGACGGCTCCGTCACGTCGCCACGTCCCAGTGTCGCGCTCCCCGGGACCCATTCACGAGGTTTCATTTATCACCCGGAAAAAAAAAGTTGAGTGACATCTGAAGCGGTCTTTGAGAGACCCTCGCTCTCAACGTCATCAACCCACACATTAGGCGGCACGGTGGCGCAATGGTGACATCTGCACCTCACAGAACGTCCTGCCCGAGGCGGTTTGATTCCTGGCACCTTTCTGTGCAGAGTTTGTGTGCTCTCCCCCCTGTTCTACGGGGGGGGGGGGGTTTCCTCCGGGTTCTCCGGTGTCCACCCGAAACGAAACATTCATTAATGAATTGGCCGATTACGTCTAATTGAACCGGTGACCTCCGAACCGCGTGCACATTGTGATAACCGTTGCTCCGCCGTGGCATCAGCCCCAGTATGAGGCGTGAGTACTGAGACTGAAACCCCGCGTGCGTCGGGAGTCGCTCCGCTTACAGTGACCGGCGTCCGTGGCGCAGGGATTTTTCCGGCGGACTATCCAGAAGAGCCTGCACACCACCTACAGCTGCAAGTTCGCCGGCGGCTGCATCATCGACCGGGTGACGCGGAACCAGTGCCAGGACTGCCGATTCCGCAAGTGCCTGGCCGTCGGGATGGTCAGTGACCGTACGTAACCCCCTTCCGCGCCGCACCTTGGCACGTCGCGAGATTCGAGACGGGCCACGGTAGTGTGATTGTGGCCACGCAACCGTATAGTAAACCGCCGTAGTCTGTGCTCCTTGAAGACGGGAGTCGCAAAATGATACAAACTTTCTCCTCCAGCCCTTTAGCTACTGAAGATAGAATGGCAGTCCCCGAGCATCGCTTCCCCAGGGTTAGTGACTGTATCATCCTGCTGCCTCGGGGTGGCGCTAGGCACAAGCAAACCAAGCAAAAGTCTAAGGGCCCAAACAGCTCAGGAGGCACCAAATTCCTGAAAAAATAGTGGCGCGTCAAAAATCAGCTCGAAGTCTGACGCTAATAAGCATACAGGATTGCCGTGTCGAGCGATCCCCCTCTATCAGTCGCTCGACACTGCCATCCCGAAAGAGCAGCTCTGAAGCGCAACAGTCATGACTCGAGCCGTGACAACCTACATCAGTATAATTCAGCATACCATCTCAGGAATTGTAATCACAATTCAAAATAACTTAACGAGTCTGCGACCTCGACTATTTCAAACAACTTGGGATTTTGGTGTCGAGTGTAACGTTTGCGGCCACACGATGCACCAAACACCACGGACTGCTGGAGGGCCCGCCTAGTGGGCTGGCTCCGCCACTGGGGCCGCCCAGCCACCGCGGCCAGCCTCGGCACATTCCCCCACGCCAGCGCCGGATTAAGGCACCGTGGGCTTTAGGGGCTGCAGCCCACGGGCCACCGCCAGCTGGAGGGCCTCCGGAGATTAAGTGAAAAGTTATTTCGTTTGTGAATGCTGAATCAAAGTATAAGTACTCTAAATATCTATTTTTTTTTAAAAGGGTTCAATTAATATACTTCTTCTTTTTGATTCTTCGAAGCGTGATGGTTATATGACAGTTTCCCATTTCTGTACACAGTTTTTGCATTTTTATTGAACTCTGCAAGGTCTTTATATATATATATACAGTGTATATATACACTGTATATATATACTGTATATATATATTTCTAGTAAACGTACTACGGCACAAAAAAACACTGTACTGTATACAAAATGTTACTCCGGCTCTGCCACACGCACGGCCCTCGCCGGTGTAAACTTGATCGTGTCGGCCCAGCCCGGGACGAGACGGCGCCACGACTCGGTGATGAGGGTTGGAGGAGCGCCATCCCCGCCGTCTCGTTCGGGTCAGCTGAGCTCCCGAGCGAGGCTGCATTTGACAGCACCGTTTTTTTCAGCGATGTTTCCTTATTCTCCGGATGATAAATTGCTGAAGAAGTAACACTCGCGCGGAACGTTACGTTCTACAAACCCGACCATGCGTACGCACACACAAACGTACCCACGCGACACCTTCCAAGACCGTAGCACACGCCCTTAAACGTTTGCTGAAAAAAAATACTAAACTGCGGAAAAAAACGCGCGTCATAATCCGGCGAATACGCGAATATATGAAACGTTTTAATTCCTTACAATTGTGATCCTTCAGTGCCGTGTTATATAAGCAAAAAAAAAACCCGAGACGTTAAGATGCGTACCGTGACCTAGAACATCTCGGAAGGCGATGTACACTTGCTCTTTTCAAGTCGTATTTGCAGAGGCTCTCGGAGCCTTCGGGTCGTGTCCGTTAATAATGCGGAGCTGTCTCGTCAGAGCCACTCGAACCCGCACTGCCTTCACATCACATGCAAACCGGGAGTGCCTCGAAGCCACGTGCGGAATAACAAACGAGACGTCGGCGAGTTGCCGCTCGAGCGACTGCTCGGGCCGCTGGTGCGCCGTCCCCTGTTTACAGCCCTGATCCAGAGGTGGAAATTACACGTATCTATGCCGGGGGCGGTGGGTGGGTGGGGGAGTCTATCCATAGAATTACTTCTGGTCCCTATTGTGTCAAATTCCGGCTCGGGTCCCCTTCTACGTGGAGTTTGCATGTTCTCTCGATGTGCGCGTGTGTTTTCGCCGGGCACTCCGGTTTCCTCCCACAGTCCAAATACATGCTGCTGCATAGGCTGAGGACTAAATTGCCTGCGGTGCTCTGTGATGGGCTGGCTTCCCATCATGGAGATAGCCCTGCCTTGCGCCCTGTATCTGCCGGGATAGGCTCCGGCTCACCTTGGACAGGATCAAGCGGTTTCTGATAATGGATGGATGGATGAAACCCGGGCGGATAATGTGCAGAGTGAACCACCAGCAAGTGTTTGAATTTGCAACCTTCCACTTGTGAGCCACTCACGCTAGCACCGAGCCTAGCATGGGGAGACCTTTATCCAGCAATAATCACGAAAATGCTGTTCACGTACAAAGCTTCCCCTGTTTCGCCTTAACAGACTTCAGGGTCAAGTGCCGTTAGCGAGCAGCACCTACTACGAAGGCCGGTTCATATCCGCGCGCACACTGGCAGGGAACTTCATCCGCACGCTAATGAACGAGCGACCTGCTGTCGTGCATTATTCCCGCTCTAATTGCAATGTTCTCTGACGACGAGGCGGATAGCGGAGTCTGGCAGGCGGTGCGTGGCGGTGCGTCGCCGGCGCACACGGTGTACCCGGCACCGGCACGCCATGTGCCTCGAGGCACACGAGAGGCGAGCCCATTAAGGGACCCGAGGCACAAGTTATTTTGGTGGCCCTCTATTTCGAATTCACCAATTCCTACTCATCTCATTTGTCAGAAACCGCTTAATCCTGTACAGGGTCGCGGTGAGCCGGAGCCTATCCCGGCAAAGACAGGGGGCGAGGCAGGGCTATCCCCATGATGAGACGCCAGTCCATCACAGGGCATCGGGGGTAGTTTAGTCCGCAGGCCAATTAACCCAGGCAGCCGCATGTATTTGGACTGTGGGAGAAAACCGGAGTGTTCGTCGAAAACCCACGCAGACATGGGGAGAACATGCAAACTCCACACAGAAGGGCACCCGAACCGGCGATGCTTCCAACGTGGGAGGCAAAACGTCGCGAGGGAGATCGCTCGACACGGCTATCCCGATAGAACAGCTTCGGAGAGCAATCCTCATGCAACGAGCCGTGAAAACCTACATCAGCAACCCGCCTATTTTTTTTTCACAAACGCCCGGCGCCACCGCCGCCTCAGCTATCCCACCCCGCCGGCACGATCGCTGCTGCACGGAGCACACGGACAGTTGCCGCTCTCAGCAGGCGGTGGTCCCGGCTGTCGCCCCCCGACCCGACCCCTCGACCCCGCAGTGGTGCTGGACGAGGACAAGCGGCAGGCCAAGCGGCGCCTCATCGAGGAGAACCGCGAGCGGCGGCGGCGCGACGAGTCGCACCGGCACACGCAGACGCCGCAGCAGCAGCAACAGCAGGCCGCGGAGCCGAGCGCCGCCGAGTGGGAGCTCATCCGCATGGTGACCGACGCTCACCGAGCCACCAGCGCGCAGGGCACCGGCTGGAAGGAGCACCGCAGGTTTTTGGTGAGCGGCGCTCCCGCTTATCAGTCCATCAAATGGAGGTCATGCTTTAGCGGTGCATTACTCGAATTCCCATCCCTTGTAGTAGCACGGGTGGCCCTGCGACCCGCGTGCCGTCGACGGAGTGCCGTCGACGGCACGCTCCTCAGCCAAGCCGTCGGTGCTGGTGGTGACCGCTTGCCGCGGTTGCCGTGGCAGCAGCAGGAACGCTGACCTCGTGGCGCGTGGCGCGGGCCGGAGCGAGGTTTCTGCGACGGTGCCAAGAGACGGCGCCGCGTTTCACCCGCACGTCACCGCGCGTCACCGCGCATCAGCGCGCGCGTACTAACGCGCGCCGTGTCGCGGGGGTGCGTTGTCAGCCCAAGGAGCAGGAGTCCGCGCCGGAGTCCGCGCCGGGGCCCGGCGAGGTGGCGGTGGAATCGGCGGCGGCGGAGGACGATGTGGCGGGCGACCGCGCGCCCGTCGACCTGCAGGCCTTCTCTCAGTTCACGCAGATCATCACGCCCGCCATCACCCGCGTCGTCGACTTCGCCAAGAAGCTGCCCGTCTTCACCGAGGCAAGGCCCGCGCGCGGTCGTCGTTTTTCCGTCGCGCGCCGGTAACGAGCGCCGATTCGTTTCAACGCGGGCCCTGTCCGGATAGGCGACCCACGAAAATATATTCGTCACCCAGCGCACCACGTCCAGTATGCTCTCGTGCGTTGGCCGTGGCTGTCAGTCGCGTGCCAACGCCAGCCCACCCGAATCAATTGATTCCCGAATCAATTCCCCCTTTAACACACTCCTTATACACTGCACGGGATTACACGTCACCGCACACCGGCTACATTCATATCGATTGTCCGAGACTTTGGGATCGACCTGTCGATCGCGATTGACAGTTTGGAGATCCCTGATTTCGAGCAGTGGCTCTTAACACGGGCTGCATCACGGGCTCCCTGGGGGTGTGAGTTGCCCTCCCTGGGGGTGCGAGACACGCCAGATTGTCGTATTTACTGCATTATCTATGTATCTTCGAGTTCCGGCTCGGGTGCCTTTCTGTGTGAAGTTTGCATGTTCTCCCCGTGTCCGCGTGGGTTTTCACCGGGCTCCTTACACCGACTCTCTCCTACATCTCTCCTGGGTAACTTGCCCGGAGCTGTTCTTGACGTGGAGCTCCCGAAGACGACTACCACCACGACGACTGACTTTCTCACTGCTCCGACCACCCTCAAATGACGAACCCGTTCGCCTTATATATCCTCCCAGAGTTCCTTCCAGAACTTTCTATCATTGCCTGTTCAACCCATTCCCCTCTGGTCACGTAAGACATCTCGTGACCTGCCAATCACAATTATTCTTACGCCATCTTGACCTTAATAAGGGACACTTGTCCCTACTTTAATTATCACTATTTCTCCTCCAGATGTCACGAGGTCCACTCACTACACCCACTGCTCTCTCCAGTATCCCGTGCCTCCACACTGACAATGGATGGAAGGATATTTACTAGTGAGGGGTGCGAGAACATATTTTGAGAACCAAAGGGGGCGCGGGGCTGCAGTAAAAGTTAAGAACCGCCGAACCCAGAGAGTCATCCGCTAACACGTCCATCCGGTCGGCCGCTCCTCCTCATCCTCCTCCTCCTCCTGCAGCTGCCGTGCGAGGACCAGATCATCCTGCTCAAGGGCTGCTGCATGGAGATCATGTCGCTGCGCGCCGCGGTTCACTACGACGCCGAGAGCGACACGCTGACGCTCAACGGCGAGATGGCCGTGCGGCGCGAGCAGCTCAAGCTCGGCGGCCTGGGCGCCGTCTCCGATGCCATCTTCCAGCTGGGCCGCTCGCTCGCCAGCTTCGCGCTGGACGACGCCGAGGTGGCGCTGCTGCAGGCCGTGCTGCTGCTCTCCTCCGGTACGGCGCCCGCCGCCCGTCGCGTCGCGCCACTGATGGCCGGCGCAGGTAAAAATCTGCTCGATGGGCTTGAGCCCCGCATGGCCACGGAGGCGCGTGGCAGCCTCCTCCCCCTGCTGCAGCACGTGCGGGGCAGCCAGGTCTGCCGGGTGCTCCACCCTGCCGCACTTCGCGCTCGCCACTAGACTCTCAACACCAATAGTAATAATAATAAATACTATTTATAACGCGCACGTATTCATTCAATGTCGATGGTATTTGACGATTTTTTTTTTAATCGGTCGTGGACCTTTGCGAGGTCGACTCAGCCTCGAACGAGTCCCCGGCGCGACGCGTAAACATTGCCACTCGGGCGACATAGTCCGCCGGGCAACACACAGCCATAAGCTATCGACGGCCGGCCAGGACCGGTAGCACCGGCCAGGATCGGTAGCACCCGCCGGCATAGGGAGCGAGCCGAGGCGGCGGCGGTGAGCGCGTGGTGGTGGTGGTGTTGTTGACGCCCCGTGTGGCCCGCCTGTGTGTCCGCAGACCGGCCCGGTCTCCGGAGCGCGGCCCGCATCGAGCGGATCCAGGAGTCGTTCCTGCTGGCGCTGGAGCACTACGTGGCGTCGCGCCTGCACGCACAGCGCTTCTTCTGGCCCAAGCTGCTCATGAAGCTCACGGACCTGCGCACCATCGGCGCCTGCCACTCCAGCCGCTTCCTGCAGATGCAGGTGGCCTGTCCCACGGAGCTCTTCCCTCCGCTCTTCCTCGAGGTTTTCCAGGATTGACGTCGGCCCCCATCCGCCGCCGACGGAGTGGCGCTACGATGAAGTGTCTGTGGCCCGCGCCCCGAGATGTGACCACGAGTCTCGTGGATGGACGGAGGACTCGGGGAAGCTTTGTTTACACAGAGCTGGACAGTCTGTCCCGATCGCCACACTCGAGGAGGCCTGGGCAGGGAGGAGGCCGGGTCACGGAGGAGGGAGGCCTGGTCACGGAGGAGGCCGGGTCATGGAGGAGGCCGGGTGATGGAGGAGGGAGGCCTGGTCACGGAGGAGGGAGGCCTGGTCACGGAGGAGGGAGGCCTGGTCACGGAGGAGGCCGGGTGATGGAGGAGGGAGGCCTGGTCACGGAGGAGGAAGGCCGGGTCACGGAGGCAGGCCGGGTGATGGAGGAGAGCCAAGAACTCGTCTTGTGCCGGCTTAAAATTCACAGCCTTGTTTGACGTAAACGTCTCACCAGTGGTTGTGGGGAAAAATCCAGGAGATACACGTCAACAACCACAAACTTTAAGAGAAGCGGTGCCGCGTGGTTCAGTGTCTGTGATCTAAACTGCTCATGCCGGCACGCGCTACGGATCTCATACAGAGTAATTGTCACATTACAGGGATTTAAACGGAGATAATGGCTTCTGGGAACAGCCTGCGTCACCTATTACCAACAGGTTTATTTATTTTGATTGATTGCTTAATGAGCAAAAACATCACTTCCTCTGCACAGATAAAGTTATTATAATAAAGCATCTGACAAAACACGTAGAAACCGAACAAACGGAGTCGTTTTCTTGGGAACATACGGTACTCGACATCGGTTGAAACGGTTCAGTCTTTACGCTGTCAGTAACTTTAGAATCTGTGTACGTGTACATATTTTTTTTATGATTAGTCACAATTGTGCGAGGAAATGAGTCCGCGCTAGTTCACCGCTTATCGGCACCTTTTCCGCGCGCGACGTTTTCCGATTTGGAGACAGAAGGCGGTCGCCGTGGCGCTCCCCTCAGCGGCGCCACGGGTTCATCAGACAACGGCGACGCACACGGGGTGCGATGCAGTGCTCATCTCCGCTGCCAAAAGAAGTCCGCACTTTGTAAATGTTCTTGAGCGATGGGGGGAAAAAAAGGGCACAATCTACGCGGGAAAAAGTTCGTCAAAAAAACCAACAACAACAACGACGTCGTTCTCAAGAGTCCCGTATTTTCCTTTTGCATCGCCAGTGCGACCCAGCAGGACCGCCGATTCGACAAAATCGATGTCACCTCATCTCGGCAACACCTCGCTCGGCGCTATACTGTATTGACATTTCCGCACGTTGTGGAAATGTCAATAGGACAAACGCTGCACAAAAGTGGTACTTATTCTATCAGCTCCCAGAGAGTTGGTGATGGGCCGGGTCAAACACCAAGTAGGATTTAAACTCGCAACTTCCTGATTGTGAGCCGCTCGTTCTGCCGCTGAAGAACTCGGCCGACGACCGGCAAACTATGAAGAGAAACGTTGGCGTCGTAAACACCCCGCTGACTTTTATATTCCCTTTCGCCCCGCTTGACACTAAAACTAAATGAGCGGGGTAAGTTTCATCCTTCTGCTGCCCTATTACTCCGCCGTGCCAGAAATGTCTGCGGATCGTTTGAAAGATCGGATTCAGCGACGATATTATCCCATGGCTCGGGTCGCCAGGGAGCCTGCGCGCCCTGCCTTCATGCGTCATCCACGGCGCAGTTGACAAAGTGGCCTTTGTGTAAAACAACACGTGGAGTGGATGACGCAGTTGAGGTCCCCCCTGCTCACATACTCAACGAGGTGGAGAAGGTCAGTGCAAATAAATTGCAAAGAAAATGTACGCGTGTATCGTTTTTGTTTCAACCATTTCAGGATTTATTTGGGATCGATGGACAGGCAGGTGCATTGCAGTGCAGTGAATGTCACAAATGGTCCGTGGGCCGGAGCAGATGTTGGTGTCACCTACAGTGGCAAAACTTTAGGCGTGCTCTTTAATTGATATGGCAAACGAGCGTGAGTTATTCGACGGTTGCGCGGGAGAGTGGGAGATTGCTCGACACGGCTATCCCGAATGAACAGCTCTGAAGAGCAACCATCATGATTCGAGCCGTGAAAACCTACATCAGTACAGTGGGTTATTTGTTAACCCACTCATTTCAAATGCTTATCGCATAGTCCACTTTCATTGGCCACACCAAGAAATTGGAAACCACTCAAGTCATACCACCTCAGGAGGCACCAACAATGAAATATCTGCATTGGCCTCACGGTTTAAATCGGATGAATAAATATCCACTTTCAGCCGGACTAATTCCATCCCTGGATGTCTCACCCACCCACACTGGCCACATGTTCATTTCATGATGTTTAACTGATCGCAAACATTTTGGCAAAACTGAAATCTGAAAACCAATAACTGATTTGTTAATGGAGCTAAATCACAATAAAGTGAGAGTGATTATTACATCGTTGACCCAGGACGACGAAATAACAGAGGCGGTGTTTCATACGGGGTTTCACGTTCCAGTATGGGTGCGTGATTTTACGAACTTTGTAAAACCAGACTCGGCAGCTCTCCACCGACATGGACTCTAATGCATTACCTGCGTCACAGTCACCACAGCACCGGTAAAACGTAAACTCGGAGGAAAGGTAGTTGCTTCCAGACCGACAGCTCTTCAGTTAACAGCTCTGACAGGCGAGGAGACTAAGTGCATCGCAGACAATTTCAACGTACTTAAAAACCCGCGAAAAATCTATTTTTTTTTTTTACCAAACGCGCACACAAGCCATGGGCAAGAGAAACTCCCGAACTCACTCGAAACGCGGTCAAAGTGAACACAGAGCCGTCACAAGCTGCGCGTAGAAAGACTAATAATATTTGGCAAAAACGTGCTAATTGCAATACAGGAGAATTTACATTATTTCACCTTTTAAAAACTGCAATCGATGCATACAAAGTTGGTCGAGCCTTCCTCATTATAAAACAAATTCCGCAGAAACCCTCGCAACAACGCGTTCGGACGTGGGCACAGCCCACCGGAACGATGCCCGTTCGCTGCGATTATTCGCGACGGACACCGTGATCGCCTTGTACGACAACAGCACTCCTACTTTCTACGTTGTACTTATTATTACAGCGCTACGGTTCCCAAGCAAATCCCAGCGTTTCTCTCGACAGCATCGCCACGTGGCCGTGGCAGCTCGGCCGCATCACTCCCTCCACCACGTTTTGCATAGGTTCAGCAGCAAGCCATGGGCTTCCGCTGCACATTTTAATTTCGCTCAAAGTGATAAAGTGTACATACTGAGGCGGGTTTCAAGCAGGATTCTCTAACGCACGCAACGCTACACGACATCGCCATAGTGCGGCTACTCCCCGTATAGCCTTAACAGACTGTCGGGTCAAGTGCTGTTAGCAAACACCTAATA